>JAKSZT010054289.1:144904-173665 GCA_026826555.1 Tolypeutes matacus | reverse complement strand
TTTCTTTTTTTTTTTTTTTTTTTTTTTTTTTTTTACCGGGATGTCCTGGGTATCGAACCCGGGTCCCTCCATATGGGAGACAGACACCCAACCAGTTGAGCCACATCTGACCCCTGTAATATGTTTCAAGGTCAGGCAGCGAAATTCCCCCCACATTGCTCTTCTTTTTTAGAATGCATTTGGCTATTCGGGTGCACTTACCCTTCCAGATGAATTTGGTAATTGCCTTCTCTAATTCTGTAAAGTAAGCTGTTGGGATTTTGATTGGTATTGCATTGAATCTATAAATCAGTTTGGGCAAGATTGACATCTTCACGATATTTATTCTTTCAATCCATGAACACGGAATGTCTTTCCGTTTGTTTAGGTCTTTTTAAATTTCTTTTAGCAGTGTTTTGTAATTTTCTGCATATAGGTCCTGTACTTCCTTGGTTAAATTAACTCCTAGGTACTTGAGTCTTTTTGTTGCTATTGAAAATGGAATTTTCCTCCTGATTTCCTCCTCAGATTGTTCAGTACTAGTGTACAAAAACATTACTGATTTTTCTGTGTTGATCTTGTATTCTGCCACTTTGCTGAACTCATTTATTAGTTCAAGTAGCTTTGTTGTGGATACTTCAAGGATTTTTTAAATACAGGGTCATGTTATCTGCAAACAGTGAGAGTTTTACTTCCTCTTTTCCTATTTGGATGCTTTTATTTATTTATTTTTTTTTCTTGTCTAATTGAGCTAGTTAGAACTTCTAGGACAATGTTGAATAACGATGGTGTCAGTGGACATCCTTGTCTTGTTCCTGATCTTAGAGGAAAAGCTTTAAACCTTTCCCCATTGAGAATGATGTTGGCTGTGGGTTTTTCATATATGCCTTTTATTATATTGTGGATTTTCTATCTGTTCCTATCTTTTGAAGTATTTTTATCAAAAAAGGATGCTGGATTTTGTCGAATGCCTTTTCTGCATCTATTGAGATGATCATGTGGTTTTTTCCCTTCAATTTGTTAATGTGGTGTATTACATTGGTTAATTTTCTTATGTTGAACCAGCCTTGCATACCAGGAATAAATCCCACTTGGTTGTGATGTATAAGTCTTTTGATATGCTGTTGGATTCTGTTTGCAAGTATTTTGTTGAGAATTTTTTGCATCTATGTTCATTAGAGAGATTGGTCTGTAATTTTCTTTTCTTGTGGAATCTTTATCTGGCTTTGGTATTAGGGTGATGTTGGCTTCATAAAATGTGTTGGGCAATTTTCTCTCCTCTTCAATTTTTTGGAAGAGTTTAAACAGGATTGGTGTTAATTCTTTTAGAAATGCTTGGTAGAACTCACCTGTGCAGCCATCTGATCCTGGACTTTTCTTTGCTGGGAGATTTTTGATGACGGATTCAATCTCCTTAATTGTGATTGGTTTGTTAAGTTCTTGTATTTCTTGTAGGGTCAGTGTAGGTTGGTTGTGCGTTTCTAGAAATTTGTCCATTTCTTCTAGGTTGTCTAGTTTGTTGGCATACAGTTTCTCATAATATCTTCTTAAGATTCTTTTTATTTCTGTGAGGTCCTTTGTAATTCCCCCCCTTTCATTTCTGATTGTATTTATTTGCATCTTCTCTCTTTTTTTTCTTTGTTAGTCTAGTGAGGGGTTTGTCAATTCTAATGATCTTCTCAAAGAACCAGCTTTTGGTTTTGTTGATTTTCTCTATTGTTTTTCAGTTCTTATTTTTTATTTCTGCTCTAATCTTTATTTTTTCTTTCATTCTGCTTGCTTTGGGATTGGTTTGCTGTTCTTTTTCTAGTTTCTCTAGTTGTTCAGTTAAATCTTTGAGTTTAGCTCTTGTTTTTTAATATAGGCAGTTAGGGCTATAAATTTCCCTCTCAAGACTGCCTTTGCTGTATCCCATAAGTTTTGATACGTTGTGTTCTCGTTTTCACTTGTCTCAATATATTTACTGATTTCACTTGCAATTTCTTTTTTGACCCACCAATTATTTAGGAGTGTGTTGTTCAGTCTCCACACATTTGCAAATTTCCTTTTTCCTGTCTGTTACTGATTTCTAGTTTCATTCCATTATGATCTGAGAGGGTGCTTTGTATAATTTCAATCTTTTTATATTTATTGAGAGCTGTATTGTGACCTAACATGTAGTCTATCCTGGAGAAAGATCCATGGGCACTTGAGAAGAATGTATAACCCGCTGAGTTTGGATGCAGTGTTCTGTGTATGTCTGTTAGGTCTAACTTGTTTATCATATTGTTCAAGTTCTCTGTTTCCTTGTTGATCTTCTGTCTAGTTGTTCTATCTAATGATGTGAGAGGGGTGTTGAAGTCTCCGACGATTATTGTAGAAATGTCTATTTCTCCCTTCAGTTTTGCCAGAGTTTGTCTCATGTATTTTGGGGCACCCTGGTTAGGTGCGTAGATATTTATGACTGTTATATCTTCCTGGAGGATCGTCCCTTTCATTAATATATAATGTCCTTCCGTATCTCTTATCACTTTTTTGCTTTTAAAGTCTGTTTTGTCTGATATTAGTACAGCTACCCCTGCTCTTTTCTGTTTACTATTCGTGTGGAGTATCTTTTTCCAGCCTTTTACTTTCAGCCTGTTTGTATCCCTGGATCTGAGGTGAGTTTCTTGTAAGCAGCATATAGATATCTCATGTTTTTTTATCCTTTCTGTCAGCCTGTATCTTTTGATTGGGGAATTTAATCCATTCACATTCAATGATCTTACTGAAAATGCACCATTTATTTCCTCCATTTTATTCTTTGGTTTTCATATGTCATCTTGTTTTTGTCTGTCTTTTTACTCTTTTGGTTATCCTTTCTGCTTTTCTTTCTTCTATACTCTCTTCCAAGCCTCTCTCTCCTGTCTTTTTCTTTCAGGTTCTAAGGCTTCCTTTAATATTTCCTGCAAAGGTAGATTCTTTTTTGCAAACTCTCTTAGTTTCTGTTTGTTTGTGAATACTTTATATTCACCTTCATAATTGAAGGAGGTTTTACTGGATAAAGAATTCTCGGCTGGCAGTTTTTCTCCTTCAGTTTCCTAATTGTATCATACCACTATCTTCTTCCCTCCATGGTTTCTGAAGAGAAATCTGCACTAAGTCTTCCTGGACGTCCTTTGTACGTGATCGTTTGCTTCTCTCTTGCTGCTCTGAGAATTTTCTCTTTATCTTTTACTTTTCACATTCTGAATAATACGTGTCTTGGTGTAGGTCTATTTGGATTTATTCTCATTGGGGTACGGTGTGCTTCTTGGACATGTAAGTTCATTTCTTTCCTGAGAGTTGGGAAAGTTTCAGCTATTATTTCCTCAAATACTCTTTCTGCCCCTTTTCCTTTCTCTTCTCCTTCTGGAACTCCCATGACACGTATGTTGTTGCGTTTTGTATTGTCATTCAACTCTCTGAGCCCCTGCTCAATTTTTCCCATTCCTTTCTCTCTCTGTTATTTTCTCTCTTCAATTTCAGATCCTCTGTCTTCAGTATCACTTATGCTTTCTTCTATCATTTCGAGTCTGCTGTTGTATGCCTCAAATGTGTTTTTGAGTTCACCTATTGTGTCCTGCATTCCCATGAACTCCGTTACTTTTCTGTTCAGGATTTCAAATTCTTCTTTGCGTTCGCTCAATGACTTCTTGATGTCATTTATCTCTTTAACTTTATTCTCTTTCATCTCATTAATTTGATTTTGGAAATTTGTGCTCGTCTTACTGATTAGTTCTCTCAAATTCTGCATCTCTTCTGGGACTTGGATGTATTCCTTTTCTTGGGCCATGTCTTTTATTTTCTTAGTATGGCTCATAATTTTTTGCTGGTGTTCAGGCGTCTGGTTAGGATGTAGTTTACTCAGATGCTCAATCTCTTTCTCTTTTATAGGATTTTAGTGGCAGGAGGCTGTGAGTTACCACAGCTCTTTGATTTTTAGCTCAACCTTGATTGTTAGGATTGTCCTGCTGGTTGCTCAAAACTGGGCACTGGACCCAGTAATTGGTTGTAGAGTCGTTTCCTGGGGCCTTGGGCAGGGAGGCTGTAGAGGCCAGGAAAAGCCTCTCCTATTTATTTTTCATTTTCTTATGTGCACTTCCTTGGTCTGCCAGGAGATGGCGCTCGTTGGCAGCTCTCAATTCAATGCCTGGTCGGAGCGTATCTGTTGTGACACAGACCAGATCAATGTGATAGAGCTTCCTGTCTGGGGGCTAGGAGCCCTGTGATTCAAACTTTCTGAGACAGTTCTCCAGTCTTCTCTGGCAGTCCCCTCCCTTTTCCCAGCTAGGAAATATTTCCACTCCCTTCTGAGTCCTCAACAATCAGTCCCTGTTAGTAGAGGAGGAGATTGGGAGGTTTGTATATCTTTAGCCCCTTGCAGGCTCCAAGGCAAACAATGGCGCAGCCCCACCCGGCCTGGAAGGGCTCTGGGGACAGGGCAGACCAAACCTGGGAGTCCAAAGCAGGGTCAGCCCCAGGCTCTCTCTCCCCTCTCCTGTGGAGTCCTCAACAATTAGTCCAGGCTAGATGAGAGGGAGGTTGCGAGGGTCGGAGTTCTCCAGTCCTTCCTAGGCTCCCCTGGGAAACCACCATGTGGAAGGGTCCCTGGGGCTCCACAGCCCAAATTTGCGGGTCTGGACTTGAGTCAACC
Source organism: Tolypeutes matacus (assembly GCA_026826555.1). Lineage (NCBI taxonomy): Eukaryota > Metazoa > Chordata > Mammalia > Cingulata > Chlamyphoridae > Tolypeutes > Tolypeutes matacus. Next base: position 169,032 of record JAKSZT010054289.1, on the reverse strand, counting down.
TAAGGCTGAGTCCCTCTCTCTCCCCTTTTCCTGGGGTGGTATATCCCTGGAGTCCCCTTTGTCTGTAGTCGCCAGCCCAGAGGCCTGAGAATTCTGAAGAGTGTGGGGGAGGGTGCCGGCAGCAGCAGGCGCTGCTGGTTCCAACTCAGGGATCTGTCGTCACGTTTTCCCTCTTCTGTCCCTCTCTCCTCTGGGTGGTGTGCAGCCTTCACCTGCTGTCCTCAACCCTAGAAGATCTATTTCAGGGCTGTTTCAGCCTGTCCTCTAGCTATTTTTCTGGAGAAGAGATTCCCGTGCCTTATAGTCCGCCATCTTCCCAGATCACCACGCCCTGTACATTTTAAAACTTAACTTCCTGTTCCAAACCACTCCTGAAGGGCACAGGTTGGGGCGGCCATGAGACCAAACAGCGCACCTGGCACTGAATCAGACACAGGCTTTATTTGGACTCACAGGAGAGAGTCTCGGTGGCAGCTGTCTGAGGATGAAGGTAGCCTGCAGCAGAGGCAGGAAAATGAGGGGTGATATAAGGGCTTTCAGAAGAAAGGCATTCCCTAGGTTATGAGAGCAGAGCTCCTGCGAGGGTCCTGCGATGTGCACATAGGGGTCTGGTGATAGTACATAGCACTGTGTACGCAGGCATGAAGCTTTACTCCTGAGGAGAGCATGGTTTATGATACCGTCTGTGCATTCTTTACCTTCCGTGCATGGTCACAGAGGCGGCTACGGGCTGTGGGCTTAGGGGGAGCCCCTATCCCCACCCCTTCCCTTGGTAACCTTTATTCTAGATTCTGACTCTCTGAGTTTGCACGTTCTAATTGTTTCATATAAGAGATCATAAAATATTTGTCCTTCTGTCTGACCTGTTTCACTCAACATGTCTTTCAGGTTCCTCCACGTTGTTGCATGTATTAAGACTTCAGTCCTTTTTATGGCTAAATAATATTCCTTTGTATGTATGTACCCTATTTTGTTTATCTATTCATCAGTTGATGGATACTTGGGTTGCTTCCATCTTTTGGCAGTTGCAAACATTGGTGTGCAAATATCTGATCAAGTCCCCGCTTTCAGTTCTTTTAGGTATATGCTTAGTAGAGGAATTGCCGGGTCATATGGTAATTTTATACTTAGCTTTCTGAGGAACTAACTGCCAAACTGTCTTCCACAGTGGCTGCACTATTTTCCATTGCCACTAGCAATGAATAAGTGTTCCTTTTTCTCCACATCCTCTCCAACACTTGTTATTTTCAGGGTTGTTTTTTGTTGTTGTTGTTGTTGTTGTTTTTTTACCAGGAGGGTCCCGGGTATCAAACCCGGGTCCCTCCATATGGGAGACGGACGCCCAACCATTTGAGCCACATCCACCCCCTGTTGTTTTTTTTTTTTTTCGGTTCCATTTCTTTTTATTACAGTCCTATCCTTGTGTTTCAGAAATGAATACATTTCTGGATACACAAGCCAAAGCACTCTTACTGAATACACAAGCCAAAGCACTCTTACTGTTACCCTGCTAATGTTCAAAAGCCTCCCATTTCTTTCTCAGCATATTAATAAATCAGAAGGAAAAAAACTTAAAAAAAAAAAAAAAAAATCAATGGGTTTAGTTCATCCCAGGAAAAGCACCTTTTACTAAACAACAGAAAATAAAGTTTGTCAGGAATCTGACAAAATACACAAAGCAGCAGATAAGATTCCTGGTAGAAAAAAAAGACTCCCAATGGAACATAAATAGAACCCCCAAAAGTATATATATATATATATATCTCTCTCTCTCTCTCACATGAGTGTGTGTGTATCTATATATATATATGCAATATATTAAAAGAAATTTGGTTTCTACACCAAAAGTTATTCAGAAATCACACATCAACCCCTGCGGGTCGGGGGAGTTGGGCACTGCGTCCCTCTTGTGCGCGTGTCCCCGCTGTACACTACGCACGCTTGCTGGGGAGCACAGGGAAGGGGGGGATTGCTGCTCTGCTCCCCCGCCGTCCTAGGCCCAGCGGATCCAGTGTTTGCAGAAAGGCAGCCAGGGGAGGCTGGGAAGGCAGGGGCTGCGCGGCCCCCAGGGAGCCAGCAGGGCAGCAGCCGATGCCCGCTCCCACCGGACACCCGGCCTCGAAGGCAGCCGCGAGCCGCGGGGTTGAGGGCGAGTGCCTCATCCGTCCCCCTGTTGTTTTTTAATAGAAGTCATTCTAATGGGTGTGAAGTGGTATCTCATAGTTTTTTATTTCTAAACCATTTTTATTGAAACATATTCACAAACCATACAGTTCATCTTAGGTGTACTTGTGCATTCATCACTAGAATCACTATTAGCACATTTCATTACTCTGAAAGAAAATCCTCCTACCCCTTAGTAATCACCTCAATCCCTCTATCCTTCCCTTACCATATAAAACTGTAAGTCTATTTCTGTCTCCATAAATTTATTTGTATTTTATATAGATGGAGTCAAACATGTAGTACTTTGTGTTGGGTTTCTATCACTTAGTATGATTCTTTTTTTTTTTTTTTTTAATACCATTGATGGAAGAATATTAATATATTACCATTCCTTACAATCTGTAGTTTGCTTTATTTGTAGTTTTGCCCAAATATCTCCCTGTTATTAACATCTTGTAACATAAATGTACAATTGTTCTGTTTCAGAGTAAAACATTCTTATCGGCGCACTATTAACCATACTCCTTGTCCACCAGAGGGTTCACTATACTATATAGCTCCATGTTTCATCTTTTAACTTGCCTTCTAGTTATACAGGCAGCCTTAAACTTTCCCTTTCAACCACTGTCGTGCTAATTTCAATCACTACAGTGTCCTATTGTTACCTCTCTCCATTTACAAGCATTTACAAACAACCTTTTTACAAATTCTGCAGAAATTAAGCCTCAGCCTTCATTCTCTAGCCTTCTTCTGTTTTCTGGTGACCTGTATTCTGGCTTTTAACTCATGAGTGAGCTCATTATATTTAGTTCTTATTAGTGAAATAATACAATATTTGTCTCCACAATTTGTTTATCCATTCATTGGTTGATGGACACCTGGGTTGTTTAAATCTTTTGGCAATTGTGAATAATGCTGTTGTGAACATCAGTGTGTGTGCAGATGTCCGTTCATATCCCTGCTCTCAGTTCTTTGGGGTATATACCTAGTAGTTAGGTTGCAAGATCATGTGACAGATCTATATTTAGCTTCCTTAGGAGCTGCCAGTCTTCCACAGCTGCTGCACCATTCTTTTTTCCCACCGACAGTGAATGAGTATTCCTATTTCTTCAATACTTGTAGTTTTATGTTATTTCAGTAATGGCTGTCTAGTAGGTGTGAAATGATATCTCATTGTAGTTTTGATTGCATTTCCCTAATAGTTAGTGATGTTGAACCTCTTTTCCTGTGTGTGTTTGTGTGTGTCTTTTCACTTCTATTAAATTTTTTTTTTTTTTTTTTTTTTTTTGGTCTTTATAAAGGGTATTTATTTGGGGTAGAAGTCTACAGATGTATTGTGAGAATTTTGATTTTTACCCATAATAAAAAATAATAAATAATAAAAAAAAAAAAACCATTTGCTTGGGCAGAAAAAAAAGTTTCACCTTGTATAAACTTAGAGGTGTTAAAGTGAAAAAAAAAAAAAAAAGAAGTCCACAGAGACCAGACCATAAAGTGTAAGTTTCTTCTCTCACCACAGTCCATTGCCACGTGTTAGAGCAAGACAGCTGCCAGCGTTTGCCAGGGTTCGGCTTCTGGGGTTCCTCTCTTCCCGGGGCTGCATTTCTCTCCAGGCTTAGCTCCTGTTTCCTCCACAAGGTCAGCTGTAGGTGATCAGGCGAACAGCTTGCTTCTCTTCTTTCCAACATCAAAACTGCTTCTCAAAAGACTGCTTCAACTGTCCTTTGCCTTGCCTTTTATACTCAATTCCCCACCCACCAAGGGGTGGGGCTCAATGCCCTAATCCTAACATAATCATGCCCAGATTAACAGATCAGTTTACAAGCATGATTCAATTATATTTTTGGAATTCATAATTACATCAAACTGCCACATTCCACCCTCTGAATTCCAAAAATACATTACAATATTTTAAAAAAACTTAAATCAGTAACAATCCAAGTACAAAATCATATCAAAATCATTTTAAAGAAATACAGTTTGTTTTCAGGCAATGTCACATCTGCTATAGACTTCTGTATCTTACAAAACCATTTAACTGCTTCCAATACACAAATGGAAAGACAAAAGATAAACTTTTTCAATATTATAAGTAGAAATTGGGATGTTAAACATGAGTCATGGATCCTCTACAGTTCAGTAAACTTGCAGGGCATCCTCCATTCGATTTCAAAGTCTGAGAGTCATTTTTTTTTTTTTTTTTTTTACCGGGAGGTCCCAGGGATCGAACCCGGGTCCCTCCATATGGTAGACGGACGCCCAAACATTTGAGCCACATCCACCCCCCTTAGAGTCATTTTTAAGAAGATGTTTTCTTTTCCTTGGGGCCACATGGGAACCAACGGCCATTTTCTTGGTTCCCCCTTCATCAAGTATCTGGGTGTCGACCAAGCTCCAGAACTCACCCTCCAAGAGTGTTGGGGTGATTGCCACACCTTACCCAATCTTTGGGTTAGAGTCTTCGCCCCCCTAGTACAGTGAGGTGAAGACAACATTCCCCCTAACCTTTGGCACACAGGCTCAACCCTCTCAGAGCAACGAGTTGACCACCTGGCCTTCTCTAATCCATGGGGGACAGGTGCACCCCTCTCAGACCTATGGGGTGTTGACCTTAACCGCCCTAATCTTTGAGGAATGTGCTCCACCCTCCCTGCACCCTGGGGTGGCAAAACTCTCCCAGAACATCGGGTGGGGACATCCACCCTCTTCAACTGCTGGGGAAAACTCACCCTCTCTGCACCATGCGGCATCAAAACTTTCTCAGAACATCGGGTAGGAACATCCACCCTCTTCAACTGCAGGGGAAAACTCACCCTCTCTGTACACATGGGTGGGCTCCTCTCTTGGCCCAAGGAGATGTCTTAATCCCAGATCTCTGCTTCCACGGTTTTCTTCTTAAAGCTTTTTCTCCTTCAGTCTCTCCTTTCCATGTCCTCTTTTGTCCAAGCTGACAGTGGTTTTGTTCATACAGCTCTCTCAAAAACGTCGTTGGTTTAGCATGCAGGAAGCAGGGGTCCAAGCCATCAGACAGTAAGACTTTCCACAAGTCTTTCCTAGATAACTGCATCTTCGATTCTGATTTACAAGTTCCAAGTTTAGTAAAGTCTTCAAATAGGGCATTTTCATCTGGGAATTTGATTTCCAGAAACTTGGAAGTTCTGGAATCAGTTTCTGTTTTCTTTGTGCCAAAAGTTCAGTCCTTAGTGTATTTCTCTCATCTAGTATTTTGCTATAAGCTGCAAGGAGAAGCCAAGCCACATTCTCTGAGTTTACCTTGAAAAGTTCTTCAGCTAAATGCTCTGGTTTGCCATTTTCAAATTCAGTCTTCCATATAACACCAGGAGTTAATCTTGCTAAGTTCTCTGCAACATTAAAACATGGATCGCCTTTCCTGGTTTCCAATAATAGTTTCATCATTTACTTCTAAGGCATCATAGAAAGTCTCTTCAGCGTCCATATTACTATCAACAGTCTCTTCAAAGTGATCTAGACCTTTGCCATCAAGCATTTCACAATTCCTCCAAAAAACACCCCTTATCCATTTATAAAACCGTTCCAACATTTTGGTATATGCAAAAGCATTTCCCCACTCCTCGGTACCAAATTCTGTGTTAGTCAGCCAAAGGGGTGCTAATGTAAAATACCAAAAATGGGTTGGTTTTTATAAAGGGTATTTATTTAGGGTAGAAGTCCACAGAGACCAGGCCATAAAGCGTTAAGTTTCTTCTCTCAGCACAGTCCATTGCCACATGTTAGAGCAAGACAGCTGCCGGCATTTGCCAGGGTTCAGGCTTCTGGGGTTCCTCTCTTCCCGGGGCTGCATTTCTCTCCGGGCTCAGCTCCTGTTTCCTCCACAAGGTCAGCTGTAGATGATCAGGTGAACGGCTTGCTTCTCTTCTCTTCTTTCCAACATCAAAACTGCTTCTCAAAAGACTGCCTCTATTAAATTTTGAAGGTATATAGCAGTTAAAGTAATTTTGCTTCTATATATGAGGTTAAAAAATCATTTTTTTTCCCATAAGATACAAGAGCAACTAATTTCACCTTGAGTAAAAGCGAAAACTGGGATTCTTCTTTAAATTAGTCCCAAGTGGCATTTTGGAATTTAGTTGTAGTCTGCTTTGTTGGCACCATGACAAACCAAAGTGTAGGGTTGGGTCTGGTTTTGTTTCGGTTTTCTTTTCACTATCCAGTGCTTATGGATTAAGTTCTGGAAATGTTCTGGTTGTAAGGCAGGTATCTCTGGATTTTGCCACAGGTATGTGCCTTGGATTGGATGCTAGAGGGTGAGGCACAGTTTGCTGAACCCATGTCATCAGCTTTAAAAAAATTCATTGTCTCCTTGGTTTTCCATTCCCTAGAAATCTCCTCGGTGTCGTGAGATACCTCTAATTCCACCAAATACTTTCACAAACTGGGATCCTTCTTGTGACTTATCTGTGACAATTTCCAGAGTAGCCTGAAATTTTTTATAGTTTTTAACAAACCATTCCGCCTGGGGCATGCTCTCAGTCAGCTCATGTTCCTTTTACTGTTTCTTGTCTGTGAAATGAGTTATCCTTCTCTTGTTATGGAGTTAGAGAATTTTCTCCTCTTCTGTGCCTTAGCAATAAAGAACAAATCTCAATATATCCAGATTTTCATAGACTCTTAGAATCTCTACAGCTCCCATTTCCAAGGCCTTTAGTATATATCTTCAACTCCAAAACAGTAGTTACCTGTATCCTGGCTGATTTCATCAAAATATCATCCTATTTTTTCTCTTGAATAAATTTCACATTGGAAAGAACTTCAGTAGATAACTCAATAGGTTTTCATTGCCACTAATTTAAAAATTTTTGATTGCAGCCTCTGATCAAACATACCAGATTGATTTAGTTCAGTTTTTTTAATAATAACTTTATTTCAAATTTGAAAATAAAAACAGAAAAGGGTAGCTTAATAAGTTATAGAAGCATTACTCCTGAAAAGTTCTGTCCAGGTACTTTTTTTTCACTTTATTTTTTATTTTGTTTATCCCTCCCTCCCCCAGATGGTTCTCTTACCTGTCTGTTCATTGTTTGCTCGCCTTCTCCAGGAGGCACTGGGAACCAAACCCCCCGGGATCTCCCACGTGGGAGGTGAGTGCCCAACAGCCTGAGCCGCATCCGCTCCCCGTGGGCTGCACTGTCTGCTGGCTTGTGGCGTCTCGCTTGCTGTGGCGGGTGTGGCATCTGCTTCTCTTCTTTAGGAGGCACCAGAGCCAGACCCAAGCCCTCCCGTGTGGCAGGTGGGCACCCATCTGACCCATCTGGTTGAGCCACATCTTCCCTGTCCAGGTACTTTTTTTTTTTCCCTCCAGGTACTTTTAACTCATCTAATTATAACCACTAACTCAGTTGTTCCTCTAGTGTTCAGAAAGATACACAGATGAACACAGATTAGTTAAATGACATCATCAAGGTCTCCTTATAAGTGGAAAAAAAAAGAGAGAAATGCTTAATAATATTCATATCTCAATAAACCAAAACCCCATATCCTCATATCCTTTTTTTTTTTCACCTTTAGCATTAATATAGTAACAACTTTGCTTTTGCTACAAAAACATTACAATGTTGTTGTTAACTGTAGTCTATAAATTACATTAGTTCTATTTTTCCCATGTATCACCACATTCTTAACACCTTGTAGTACAACGTTACTGTATTTATATTATTAACCATAATCATCATCTACTGACTAAATTGTAGTATTCCGTATATTATCCTCCAGCTGTCCTCCAGCTACCGTTAATCTCCACAGACTACTTGTTTCAGTCACAATCACTTCCATAAATCAACAGCATTTCTTAAATCATTACAAATTACCGTCTAGTTCAACCATTATAACATATTTACATTTGACCTTATTATTAAACATTCTATGTACATCCAGCATTGTCTCTCCCTTCTCATCCCACATTCCATCTCCCACCAACCTCTACACTTCATAGTCCACCTCCATAAGTCTACTCATTGTATTTAGTTCATATCAGTGAGACCATACAAAATTCGTCCTTTTGTGTCTGGCTTATTTCACTCAACATAATATCCTCAAGGTTCCTCATGTTGTCTTGGCTTCCCCAATTGATTTCTTGTTACACCTGTGTCATATTTTATCATATGACTATAGCACATCTTGTTTATCCATTCATTGGTTGATGGACATATTTTCCATCTTTTAGTAAACATGAATAATGCCATTACGAACATCGGTGTGATTTATCTGTTTGCATCCTTGTGTTCAGTTTTTCTGAATATATTCCTAGTAGCAGAATTGCTGGATCGTATGGCAGATCAATATTTATAGTTTCCTGAGGAACCACCAATGTCTTCCACAGAGGCTGCACCATTTTACACTCACCAACAGGGAATAAGTGTTGATGGCCATTCTAATAGGTGCAAAATGATATCTCATTGTAGCTTTGATTTACATTTCCCTAATCACTGGTGATAAGTTGAACAGTTTTGCATGTGTTTTTTCACCTTTTGTATTTCTTTTTTTTTTTAAGATTTTACTTATTTACTCATCTACCCGCCCCCCCGCCGCCTGCGCCCACCGGGCCAGCCAACCACGCCGCGCGGGCGGGCCCACCCCCACCAGGAGGCCCCGGGAACCGAACCCGGGGCCCCCCACACGGCAAACGGGAGCCCCACCGACCGAGCCACAGCCGCCTCCCTGTATTTCTTATTTGGACAAATGTCTACTCAAGTCTTCTGCCCTTTTTTCCTTCTTTTTTTTTTTTTTTTTTTTTTGCCCATATTTTAATTCAGTTGTTTTCTTTTTATTGTTGAGTTGTAGCATCTCTTTATATATCATGGATATTAAACGCTTTTATCAGATCTGTGATTTCCAAATATTTTCTCCCAATGAGTCGCGCCTTTTCACCCTTTTGATAAAGTCCTGTGAGATGCAAAAGTGTATAATTTTGAGGAGGTCCCAGTTATCTATTTTTCCTTTTGTTGCTCATGCTTTGGAGTAAGATCCAAGAAACCACCACCTACTACAAGGTCTTTTTTTTTTTTTTTTTTTTTTTTTTTTTTAATAAGATTTTATTTATTTATTCATTTATCCCCCCCTTGCTGCCCGTGCTCACCGGGTCAGCCAACCACGCCGTGCGGGCGGGCCTGCCCTCACCAGGAGGCCCCGGGAACCGAACCCAGGGCCTCCCATATGGTAAACGGGAGCCCCACTGATTGAGCCACAGCCGCTTCCCAAGTGAAATCCCAAATGAAATTTTTTTTTTTTTTTTTACCGGAAGGTCCCAGGGATCGAACCTGGGTCCCTCCATATGGGAGACGGACACCCAACCATTTGAGCCACATCCATCCCCCCTACAAGGTCTTGAAGATGTTTCCCTACATTTTCTTCTAGTAGTTTTATAGTTCTGGCTTTTATATTTAGGTCTTTGATCTCAGTTTTATTCCACTGATCAGTTTGTCTGTCTTTATGCCAGGACCATGATGTTTTTGTTGTTGTTGTTGTTTTAAGATTTATTTATTTATTTAACAACACCACCACCCCCGTTGTTTTGTGTTCGCTATCTGCTCTCTGTGTGTTGTGTCTGCTTGTCTTCTCTTTGGCAGCACCAGGAACTGATCCTGGGACCTTCCAGAGCGGGAGAGAGGCGCTGCATCTCCTGTGCCACCTCAGCTCCTTGGTCTGCTGCGTCTCTTGTTGTCTCTCCTCTGTGTCTTCTTTTGTTGCATCATCTTGCTGCGCCAGCTCTCTGTGTGGGCCAGCACTCCTGCACAGGCCAGCTCTCTGCTCGGGCCAGCTCGCCTTTGGCCAGGAGGCCCTGGGACTCGAACCCTGGACCTCCTGTATGGTAAATGGAAACCCATTCCCTTGAGCCACACCCGCTTCCCTACCATGCTGTTTTGACCACTGTAGTTTTGTAATATATTTTAGGGTCAGGCAGTGAAATTCCTCCCACATGGCTCTTCTTTTTTAGAATGCTTTTGGCTATTTGGGTGCACTTTCCCTTCCAAATAAATTTGCTAATTGCCTTTTCTATTTCTACAAAGTAGGCTGTTGGAATTTTGATTAGCATTGCATTGAGTTTGTAAGTCAGTTTGGGTGAGATTGACATCTTCACAATATTAAGTCTTCCAATCCATGAATACAGATATCTTGCCATTTGTTTAGATCTACATTGATTTCTTTTAGCAGTGTTATGTAGTTTTAAGATCAGGAAGTGTGAGTCTTCCAAATTGTTCTTTCTCAAGATGATTTTGGCTATTCTGACACTTCCATATGAATTTGAAGTTATGCTTGTCCAATTCTGCAAAGAAAACTTTTGGTAACTTGATTGGAATTACATTAAATCTATAAATTGCATTGCATAGTATTAACATCTTAACAATATTTAGTCTTCCAATCCATGAACATGGAATATCCTTCCATTTATTTAGGTCATTGATTTCTTTCAGCAGTGTCTTGTAGTTTCCCATGTACAAGCCCTTTACATCCTTGGTTGTTCTTATTCCTAGATATTTGATCATTTTAGTTACTAACATTAGTTACCTTTTTAGTTACAATTGTAAATGGAATTTTTTTCTTGATTTCCTCCTCCATTTTTTCATTGTTTATAGAAACACCACTGATTTTGTACCCTGCCAGTTCTCTCAATTCATCAGCTCTAGGAGCTTTGTTTTGCATTTTTTAGGATTTTTTGTATGTAGGATCATATCATCTCCAAATAGTGAAAGTTTTACTTCTTCCTTTCCTGGGATGCATTTTCTTTCTCTTCCTTAATTGCTCTGGCAAGAACTTCCAGTACAATGTTGAATAGCAGTGGTGGCAGGAGGCATCTTTGCCTTGTTCCTGACCATAGAGGGAGAGCTCTCAGTCTGTCACCATTGGATAGGATGTTAGCCGTGGGCTTTTCAGGTATGCCCTTATCATGTTGAGGAAGTTTCCTTCTATTCCTAGTGTTCTAAGTGTTTTTATCAAGAAAGGGTGCTGCATTTGTCAAATGCCTTTTCTGCATCAATTGAGATTATCTTTTGGTTTTTTCCTTCAGTATGTTAATGTGATATATTACATTAATTGATTTTCTTATCTTGAATCATCTTTGCATAGGAGGGATAAATATCACTTGATCGTGGTTTATAATTCTTTAAATATGTTGTTGCATTCAGTTTGCTAGTATTTTGTTGAGTACTTTTGCATTTGTATTCATAAGAGATGCTGGTCTGTGGTTTTCTTTGTGGCATCTTCGTCCAGCTTGGGTATGAGGGTGATGATGTCCTCGTAGAATGATTTAGGTCGTATTCCCTACTCTTCAATTTTTTGGGAGAGTTTGAGCAGAATTGGAATTAAGTCTTTAGAATATTTGGTAGAAATCCCCTATGAAGCCATCTGTTCCTAGCTGAAGCCATCTGTTCCTGGCTTTTCTTTGTTGGGAGATTTTTGATGACTGATTATATCTCTTTATTTGTAATTGGTCTTTTGAGATAGTCTAATTCTTCTTCTTCTTTTTTTTTTTTTTTTTTAAGATTTATTTATTTACTTTATCCATTTTAAACCCCCCCTTCCCCATTTGCTGTTTTGTGTCCATTCGCTGGGCAGGGCAATTCTCTGTGTCTGTTTCCTGCCATCTCTTCTCATCCTCCTCCTCCAGTCTTCACCAGGATTCGATCCTGGAGACCTCCGATGTAGGAGAGAGGTGTCCTGCCACCTGCGCCACCTCAGCTCCTGGCTTCTGGAGCTTTCGGAGCATCTCGTCTTGTCTCTCCCCTGTTACGTCATCATCCTGCTGCATGGCTCCCAGGGCCTGGCAGCTCACCGGCACACAGAGCCTGGCAGCCCATGTGCCTTCTATATATATATATTTTATTTTACCGGGAGGTCCCGTGGATTGAACCCAGGTCCCTCCATATGGCAGATGGACGCCCCACCATTTGAGCCACATCCGCCCCCCTATTTCTTTTTGAGTTAATGTAGATAGTTTGTGTGTTTATAAGAATTTGTTCAGGGAAGCGGCTGTGGCTCAATCGATAGGGCTTCCCTTTACCATATGGGAGGCCCCGAGTTCGATTCCCGGGGCCTCCTGGTGAAGGCAGGCCAGCCTGCGCGGTGTGGTGAGCTGACACAGCAGGACAACCCGGCAGAGGGAGACAAGCAGACAGAAAAACGCACAGCAGATGGACACAGCGAGCACAAGCAGCAAGGGGGGGTAAATGAATAAAATCTTTAAAAAAAAAAAAAAAGAATTCATATCATCTAGGCTATCTAATTTATTGTCATGTAGTTGTTTATAATATCCTCTTATAGTCCATTTTATTTCCATGGGGTTGGTAGTAATGCCCCCCTTTTCATTTCTGATTTTTGTAATTTTCAGCACCTCTTTTTTTCTTCATCAGTTTAGCTAAAGTTTTGTCAATTTTATTGATTTTTCAAAGAACCAACTTTTGGTTTTATTAATGTTCTATTGTTTTTTTAATTTTCTATTTCATTGATTTCTGCTCTAATCTTTATTTCCTGACTTCTTCTTGCTTTAGGTTTAGTTTGCTCTTTTTCTAGTTTTTTCAGTTTTGAGGTTAGGACTCTGATTTGAACTCTTTCTTGTCCCCCCGCCCTTTTTTTTTTAATGTAAGCATTTAGAGCTATAAATTTTTCAGGACTTTTGCTACAACCCATAAGTTTTGGTATGTTGTATTTTCATTTTGATTCATTTCAACATATATGTATCCTAATTATAGGAAGCAAATGTGGCTCAAGTGTTTGGGCTCCCATCTACCATATGGGAGGTCCAGGGTTCGATTCCCGGGGCCTCCTGGTGAAGGCAAGCTGGCCCGAGCAGAGAGCGGTGAGCTGGCCCACGCAGGGTGCTGGCCCACACAGAGAGCTGGCGCAGCAAGATGATGCAACAAAAAGCGACACAGAGGGAAGCGGCTGTGGCTCAATCAGTGGGGCTCCCGTTTACCATATGGGAGGCCCCGGGTTCGGTTCCCGGGGCCTCCTGGGGAAGGCAAGCCCGCCCGCACAGCGTGGTTAGCTGGCCCAGCGAGCACAAGCAGCAAGGGGGGTGATAGGTGAATAAATAAATAAAATCTTAAAAAAAAAAAAAAAAAAAAAAAGCGACACAGAGGGGAGACAATAAGAGACACGGCAGACCAGGGAGCTGAGGTGGCATAAGAGATAGAGCGTCTCTCTCTACTCTGAAAGGTCCCAGGATCAGTTCCCGGTGCCGCCTAAAGAGAAGACAAGCAGACACAGAAGAGCACACAGAGAGCAGACAGTGAGTGCAAAAAACAATGAGGGGGACAGGAATAAATAACTAAATCTTTTTCTTTTTTCTTTTTTTTTTTCTTTAAGATATATCCAAAATTTGTTTCTGATTTCCTACTTAACCCATTGGTTGTTTAAGAGTGTGTTGTTTAATTTCCACATATTTGTGAATTTTCTCTTTCTCCCTCTGTTAGTGATTTCTAGCTTCATTTCACTGAAGTTGGAGAATATATATTGTGGTTTTAATATTTTTTAATTTATTGAGACTTGTTTTATGACCCAACATATGGTCTGTCCTGGAGAATGATCCACGTGCACTCAAGAAGAATATGTATTGTTTTTTCATTCAGTGCAGATATATGTCTGTGTCTAGTTGATTTAGTGTATCATTCAAGTCCTGTACTTCCCTGTTGATCTTCTGACTAATGTTCTATCCGTTATGAGAGTGGTCTGTTAAAGTGTCCTGCTATTAGTGGAGAACTGTCAGGTTCTCCCTTCAAATTTGTCAGTATTTGCTTCATATACTTTGGGGCTGTGCTGTTAGGTGCATATAGATTTATGATTGTTACATCTTCCTGTTGTCCCCTTTACCAGTATATAATGACCCATCTTTGTCCTTCATAATTGTGTATAGCTTAAATTCTAATTTATCCCATAATAGTAAAGCCTCCCCAGCCTTCTTTTGGTTGGTACTTGCATGGTACATTTTCTTTCCATCCTTTCACCCTCAACCTGCTTGTATTATTGAATTTAAGGCAAGTCTCTTGTAGACAGCATGTAGTTGGGGCGTGCTTTTTTATCTACTCTGCAATATCTGCCTTTTGACTGGAGAGTTTAATACATTTACATTATTTTTTCACTCATTAGAAAGATATGCTTTATTCCAAAAACAGACTAGCAAATCTTAACTTACATGATTTCAAAACCAAGTGATCATGGTACAGATCATGGTATAAATCTTTATTCCCTTCCTATTTTCTTCTTTAAGACTGCTATTCGCATTTTGTTCTCATAGTCACAGTATCCAGTAAAAAGAGATTCTGCAGCTACTCCATGTCAGACTTCTTTGTGACTCCAGAGTCTCTCACCAGTAGCACTCACCCGAGGCCATAATCTTGGAGTGAGGTTAGTTGCATCCACATATTCTCCCCAAAGACAAGCTTCTCCGTGGATAAGTTTTTTCTGTTCCACAGTACCTTCAAAGCCAAGAGGGTCTGCTTCACAGTATCTTTTCCAATCTTGTCCTTAACTAATCCAGTCTAAGTACCAAGGAACAGCAAGGATTACAGGGAAGCCAGCTTTGGTGACTTCAGTTTGTTCCCTAGGGTCATTATCACCTTTCCATATTTCAACTCTTGTGCCTGGATGAAGCTTCATGTCGTCATCAAAAACCTCTTGTCAGGGAAGCGGCTGTGGCTCAATCAGTGGGGCTCCCGTTTGCCATATGGGAGGCCCCAGGTTCGGTTCCTGGGGCCTCCTGGTGAAGGCAAGCCCGCCCACACGGCGTGGTTGGCTGACACAGCGAGCACAAGCAGCAAGGGGGGATAAATGAATAAATAAATAAAATCTAAAAAAAAAAAAAAGCCTCTTGTCACACTATAGAGCTCTTGTTTATGGTTGAAATAATTTCTAAAAGCTTCTGATCATAGAAAGATTCTAGCTTTTTAAAGTCTATGCCAAAGCCTTTTTTCTTCATGAGATTTAGGATTTCTGGATTTGATCTCCAACATTTAAATTCCCCTTCATCCCCTCCCAAATGAATAAAATGATCTGGAAACACCTTATTAATTTCTCTGAAAAATTTAGGCAGAAAATCATAAGTTGTATTTGGAACAGGGTTTATAGGTCCAAAAGTCCCATACTTCTTTTGTCCATTATAACGTGGACAACATGTTATATGACCTTTTCCCCAAGATTGCATATGTCCAGGGGTATCAAACTCTGGTATGACTCGAATTCCTTGTAATCGAGCATATTCATTCACCATGCAGACATCATTTGGTGTATAAAAATGAAAGGAAGAGTAGCTTCCTTTATTGCTTAACTCAGGAAAGGTGGTGCTCTGAAGAGAGACTCACCACCAGCGATGTGCCAGCAGAGAACAGAAAACTTACTAAAAGCCATGGTATCCAGAGTTACAAGAATACTCAACTGGTAGATAGGGTCTGGCTGTATTAATAAAAGCTCCTCTATGAGGAAATCTTGGAGAATCAATAATGTTGGATTCATTGATGGTAAAAGTCCCAAAAGAATCTTGATAAATTAACTGGCTAAAAGTCTCTAAACCTCGTAATACACCAAACTCTGCTGGCCTGGAGTGTAGCCACGGATGCATTCACAGCCAAATTATAGGACTCACCTGAGGAGATTTGGGGGCCATATACTCAGAATCAAGGACAGCTGTGACAAGAAGTTGCTTTAACTCAGTTCCAGTATGAAATTTAGCAGGCCCATGATGCCATTTGTAGAAACCAAAAAGAGTCGAGAGACTCTTCCTCCAGGAGGGAGCAGGAAGGGCCGGCCTGGGGCCCTGAGTGATGTGCAAGTCCTCGGGGGCGAAGGCGAGGTGCAGCTGGCACCCCAGCGTCTTCCCTGGCGCTGCTGCAGCCACAGGGCAGGCACGGGAGGCCCACAGGGCAGCGGCTGCAGCGGTGATGCCTTCTCTCCCGGGTCTGCCCCGGCCGAGCCTCTTAAGCTTTAGTTCCTGGACCTGCCTAATGCAGTGCTTTCTTCTGTGAGTTTCTGTTTAGCCTAAGTTTTATACATTTTTTGACCCTCATTTCCATTAATTCCTACTTTTATATTTATTTGCTTTTTTATTTTGTACTATATTGAGTGCCTTCTCATTTCTATCTGGACATATTTTTCACCTGTTTTCCTTGTTACCATGTGGTTAAATTTTAACATCCTAAATATATAACAATAATATTTTTGAAACCAACTTTACTTCATTAACATGCACATTTACTTTTCCTATACTCCTCTGTTCCCCCTCCATTTTTTTGTACTTGTTACCACTTTATATCTTTGTACATTGTATGTTGAAAAACATAGATTTTGTCATTACTTTTTATGCATTTGCATTGTAGCCTCTGTAGAAAGTAAGTAGTGGGGTTATGTACCAAGCAATACAGTCCAGTATAGCTTTTCAGATAAGACACTTAGGAGACAGTGGGAAACTTTTCTACGTTACTCTGGTTGCCATGAAGGCCTATGGGTAGGCTAGTTTAGGGTTCAACATTCCCCACTTCTCTTCTTAGTGGGTCAAATCATTGACTCATCATAGTGGTCTCCAGTCGTTGGCAGGTGTTGGTAGGGTTGGGCTAATACCATTAGTTTGACCGATTGGACTCTGTCCTTGACAAAAGCTACAAGCCTGTTGAGCAAGTGAGACCCAAAAGTAACAGTATGAGAGGGCCTACTAGGGCTGAAATTAAAGTAGTCAGCCATGGAGACCAATTGAAAAGGTTCTGAAACCAAGACTCAGGATTGTTCTTCTAGATCCCTCTCTCTGAGTCTCTTTTGTAGTTCTTGCATTGATTGTTTAATAATTTTTGAATGGTTTACATAAAAACAGCAGGCTTCTTCGAGGGCAGCACATAAGCCACCCTGTTTCAGAAACAGTAAATCTAGTCCTCTCCTGTTCTGTGTAGCTACTTCTGCTAAGGAGTTAACTTGTTTTTCAAGATATTGTACTTGGGTTTGAAGGAGAGCGACATCAGCAGAGAAAGTAGCTGAAAGTTTTATCAGAGGTAATCATGGCCCCAGCTCCTATGGCTGCTGAACCTGCAATCCCTAAGGTGGCTAAGATAGGGATTAGAATTGGAGTCTTTTTTTGTAGTCTAAAATGTTGATCCTGAGCTAGGAAGTGGGCAGTACTTGAGGGTTTAGCATATAGGTAAACCTGGGGAATGATATAAACACCAATACATAGGTCAGAAGCATTACAAGGGGCAATACAGCGGGTGATACCAGATGAGCAGGCAAACCAGGTACCATTGGGGGTGATTAAAGTCCAAGTGGATCCTGAAGCAGTAAGGGGGACCGTGTTCAGGCAATTGTCCTTATAAGGTGAGTCGTCTATGGAGTAGCTGCCGCTGGTGAAACAGATCCCTTGTCCTTGGAGATCGCTGAGGGTGAGTTTTCTCTGATGAGAACAATCAAACAGGATACCAGTCCCAAAGTTGTCAGCATTGGTGTAGGAGACGTTTTGGGGGGCCATTTCTCCCGTCAGGTTGGCACCAATCCCCACGTAGTATGGTGGTGCCGGATCGACGCAGAGCCAACACTCAGTGGAGATGGCCGGCTGAGTTTCATTCAGAAGGGAGAAAACAGAGTCTAGCATGGTTAGCAAAGAATTACTAAAGGAGTTCAGTGGGTGCGATGGCGCTAGGAGTTGGGGAGAGTTAGGGCCGGTAGTAGGCCTGCTTTGGGAGGTGACAATTTTAATCTTGTTGTTTAGGGCCAATGATGGGTTCAGGATCGGGTTAGGTCCAATAGGGTTTTTAATTGGGAGCCCCGATTGAGAGTTAGTAGGTTTATTCTTAGAAGTCCAAGGGAGTTTTTGTACAGTGAACAGAGTTCCGGGGTCTTGACCGGAGGCATATAGGCGCAGACCCCAAGTTCTGCCAGTAGCCCTTTGGGGATCAGAGGGGTTTTTAATGGTCAAAGTAACGGGGTTGCAAGTTTGGTTATTACAGTTAGGATGGACTCTCCATTTTTTCATGGGTGGATTGAAAGTAGTTTTTCGGAGGAGACTTAAGTTGGGGTCAGCTCCCCCTCCAGGAGTCCATCCTAATGCTAAAGTTTTGCAACCCCAAGCTTTACAATAGTAATCAGCAACAGACCCACATTGCCTCCTTTGTCCTGAGGGCGTTCAGGGCAGGCATAGTGTTGGGTATGCCATAGTACTTGGCTGGTTTTACCCTTGTCACATTTTATGGCTTGTAATTGGGCATCGGTGAGAGAGTTACGTGCCAAGGGATAATGAGGAACTCCCGTTCTGGCTCTCTCCAAGCTCACAGTCACAGAGGTCGTCATCGAAGAACTGAGAGAAGTCAGTGGTGAGGGTTACCTGGGTAGTGCTAAAAGTTTCATTAGTAGCTATATGCTTTCCATCTCTGGTTCGAATTAGGACCCACTGGTACTTGGTGGGAATGGAGGAAGCAAAAGTAGCAGGTAGACTAAGGCTTAGGAGGAAATAAATCTGAGTCGGAGTGGGTCCTTGCCATCTGGTCTGACCTCCCATTTCTTTGGGATTTGGTTAGGGTGTGCCTTCTTTACCTGAGTATGGTGCAACCAACGGCGTTTCTCTGTTACCTTAACAGCTGTTGGGGTTGAGAGGATTACAAGGAAGGGTCCTTCCCAGGTGGGTTCTAAAGTCTCTCGGTTAAATTTTTTAGTCCAAACCCAGTCCCCAGGCTCTATGTTAAGTGTTGGAAGCTGAGCATCTTCTGGTTGTTTCTTCTGCTGGGCTAGAAGGCGTGCTTCTTTCCGGATGAGGTTGATAGCTTGTAAGGACTTGAGAAACTCTTGGTTAGTTAAGTCACCCAGGTGGTCCAAGTGTAATTTGGGGATTATGGAAGGTGGTCTTCCATAGATTATTTCAGAAGGGGTTAAATGTTTCAAATAAGGGGTACATCTGGTTCTTAGTAAGGCGAAAGGGAGAAGACTTACCCAACTCTCTCCAGTCTCCAATTTTAATGTAGTTAAAGTCTCCTTTAAAGTCCTATTCATCCTCTCTACCTGTCCTGAGCTCTGAGGCCTGTAAATGCAATGTAATTTCCAGTCTATTTTAAGTGCCTCAGCTAGACTTTTGGATATCTTGGCTATGAAAGCCGGGCCATTGTTGGACCCCAACGCCAAGGGTAAGCCAAATCGTGGGAGGATTCCTGTCAGGAGGTGCCTGGCAACTATATTGGCAGTCTCATGCTTGGTGGCAAAAGCTTCAGTCCATCTGGAGCAAGTATCTATAAAGACCAGGAGATATTTATAGCCGTATTTGCTTTTCCCAATTTCAGTAAAATCTAATTCCCAATGTTCCCCTGGTTCATGGCCTCTGATTCGGACCCCTACACTGCGAGAGATTGGAGGCCCTGGGTTGACCTGAGCGCATGCTGAGCAACGGGTTACCTCTGAGTTGGCGATGGTCTTCAAATCTGGAACATAGAAATGTTTATTAATTAGAGCAATTAATTTTGAGGTACCAGGGTGAGTGCTATAATGGAGGTCCCGGACTAGGGCAATACCCAATGCTTTTGGCAGCAGCAGGCGCCCGTCGGGCAATCGTTGCCAAAGTCCAGCCTCAGTGGTGCAATTCAGTTTTTGTCCTAATTCTTGTTCTTCTTGGTTATAGCTAGGAGAAGTAGGTGGGGCTCGTTGGGGAAGAAGTGGCAAGATTTCGAGTGGTTTCACTTCTCCCAACGCTACCCGCTTTGCAGTCAGGTCTGCAGGATCATTCCCTTTCTTGGTGCGACTTGGTTGGGTCTCATGCCCTTTGCAATGGATAATGGCTACCTCCTTAGGTTCCCATATAGCTGCTAAAAGGGCTAAAATCTCTTGCTTATTTTTAATTTCTTTTCCAGCTGATGTCAAAAGTCCTCTTTCCTAGTAGAGGGTTCCATGTACCAGGGCAGTTGCAAATGCATACTGGCTGTCAGTATAGATATTGACTTTCTTACCTTTTGTCCAGTGAAGCGCCTGGGTCAGAGCAATTAGTTCTGCTTTCTGGGCGGAGGTTCCTTGGGGCAAGGCCTGTGACCAGAGTACTTGATTTTCCGTGGTCACCGCTGCGCCTGCATATATCTCAGTCCATCTTTCAGATAACTGCTTCCATCAGTATAAAGCTTGTAGTCTGGGTTTTCTAGGGGAGTGTCCCGGAGGTCAGGTCTAGGTCCAGTGATAGTCTCTAAAATGTCCAGGCAATCATGGACAATTTCTCCATATTTAGAATCTGGCAACAGAGTAGCTGAGTTGAGAGCCATGGACTTAGAGAAAGTGACTTGAGGGGGATTTAGTAGCAGCACCTGATATTGAGTAAGACGCGCATTCGAAATCCAATGGTCAGGTGGGGATCTAAGGAGGGCCTCAGTGGTGTGGCCCCCAATAATCTGCAAGTCCTGGCCCAAGGTCAATTTCTGTGCCCCCTTGACAAGAAGGGCGGTTGCAGCTATCGCTCTCATGCATGATGGCCATCCCGCAGCTACAGGGTTTAGTTGCTTGGAGAGATAGGCCACTGGGCGTTTCCAAGGCCCTAAGGTTTGAGTGAGGACCCCTTTGGCAATCCCCTTCTTTTCAGCTACAAACAGCTGAAAAGGTTTCGTGATGTCGGGTAGGGCTAAGGCAGGGGCTGAGGCTAAGGCTTGCTTGAGGGCTATAAAGGCCTGTTCTTCCTCCTGAGTCCAATGAAAGTTAGGGTCCTTTCCACCTGTGCAGGCATATAAGGGTTTTGCAATTTCAGCAAACCCGAGTATCCAAAGCCTGCAGTAGCCTACCGCCCCTAGGAATTCCCGCACCTGGCACTTGGTGGTTGGAGTTGGGATATTCAGGATAGCTTCTATCCGTCCCAGAGATAGGGTCCTCTTACCTTCTTCCAGATGGTAGCCCAAATATGTGGCTTTTCGCACGCAGATCTGAGCCTTTTTCATGGACACCCGGTAGCCGAGGCGTGCTAGTTCAGAGAGCAATTCCTTGGTGGCGGTTAGGCAATCCTCTTCTGATGCTGCTGCAAGAAGAAGGTCATCTACATATTGCAAAAGAGTTATCTGAGGGTGGGATTCCCTGAATCCCAGGAGGTCTCGGCTCAGGGCTCCAAAAGATGGTTGGAGAATTCTTGAATCCTTGCGGGAGTCTAGTCCAGGTTAGCTGGCATGGAAATCCCCCTTCGGGGTCCGTCCACTCAAAGGCGAAGATGGGTTGGCTCTGAGGGGCCAATGGTAAGGTGAAGAAAGCATCTTTCAGGTCCAGTACAGAATAGAAAGTCCGTCCTGGAGGCAGAGAGCTCAGAAGGGTATAAGGGTTAGGTACAGTGGGGTGAATGGTTTCAACCCTCCTATTGACTTCTCTTAGGTCCTGTACTGGTCTATAATCTTCGGTCCCTGGCTTTTTTACTGGTGATTGGCAGGGAGTCAGTATCCCCGCTTCTCTTAATCTCTTGATATGTTTCGCTATGCCTTCCCTTGCCTTCTGAGGTATGGGGTGTTGCTTGACTTGGATGGGGAGAGCAGTACTCATGAGTTGCACAATGATAGGGGTTGATGCAAAGCCAATCCTGGCGGGTTGCTCTCTGCCCAGACCCCGGGGATTTTAGTAAGTAGTTCCTGGATATAGCTTTCTCCTATAGCCCTTTGGGCTCTTGTTCAAATAGAATATATTCTTCGGAGATAGAGACAGTTAACATAATTGATTGAGGGAGCTGATCTCCCAGTTGCAAAATTGTTTCCCCATCTTTAAAAGAAATGGTTGCCTTTAATTTCCGCAGCAAGTCTCGGCCTAAGAGGGGGTATGGGCATTCTGGCATTACTAAGAAGGAATGGGTAACAGTACCCTTTCCTAAGTCAGTAATTCGGGCTTGAATCCAGGGGTAAGATTTAGGTTTTCCTGTTGCCCCTATGATAGAAGTTTTTTGGGATGAAAGTTTCCCAGTTGTCTCTTGGAGAACTGAAAAGGTGGCCCCCGTGTCTACTAGGAATTCAGTTGGCTTCCCTTCGACTGTTAACTTTATCATGGGTTCCTGGGGGCCAAGCGCGAAGGAACCCTGACCCCCTCAATCTTCAGTTTCTACTAAGAGGCGGGCCGGTTCCTTAGGTTCCTGAGCCCTTCTGCCTATCAACTTAGGACAATCCTTTTTCCAGTGCCCCATCCCCTTGCAAAAGGCACATTGGTTCTTCTTTAGGTCTCCTCTCTCCGGCCGTCCCTTGGAGGGATGGGGTTTCCGGGTTGGTGCTGCCAGCAAGATTCGCGAGAGTTGCTTGGTCTGCTCCCGAATAGGATCTTCTCTATTTTGGAAAACTTTCTGAGCTATTTCTACCAATTCACTTCTAGCTTTTCCTTCAAACCCTTCTTGCTTTTGAAGTTTTTTTCTAATATCTGGGGCCGACTGAGAGACGAACGCCATGTTTACCATTCGTCTGTTATTTTCATCTTCTGGGTCTAAGGGGGTGTACATTCGATATGCCTCCAATAATCTCTCTAAGAAAGCAGCCGGGGACTCGTCCTTACCCTGCATGACTGCACTAACCTTAGTTAAATTAGTAGGCTTTTTAGCTGCAGCCCTTAGACCCCTAAGTAGAGACTGGTGATAGCGGCGCGAGGCTGTCATCCCTGCATCAGTGTTAGGGTCCCAACGAGGAGGACTCGAAGGGAGTAATTCCTCTAATTCATCCCTCCTAGTCTGGGAGTCCCCCTCATTGTCCCCCAAGATAATCTTAGCAGCCTCCCGATGGATTCTCTCTCTCTCCTCAGAAGTGAACAAAGTCTGTAAAATCTGTTGACAATCATCCCAGGTAGGCTGATGAGTGCGGAAAATAGTTTCCAAAAGCGAAATCAGCCTCTGGGGGTCCTCTGAAAAAGGAGGGTTCTAGTGTTTCCAATTATAGAGATCAGAGGTGGAAAATGGGACATAAATCATTCGAGTATGGCCCGGAGGCGCCCCTGGTTGAGGAGGAACTTCCCTGAGCGGCAACAGGGGCACTGAAGAATCAGGCCCTGGTGGAGGGGGCTGATAGAGAGATCCCCCTCTCCTGTGGGGAGGACTCTGGACTTCCCCTTGGGGCGAGCGCCCAGGGGCCTGTTGCTGCAATTTTCTATTTTATTTTACAATTTTTCAATAAAGGTCTTTCTAACAAACAGCTGAAAAAACAAATACCATTGATTATACACTTTGGCTAGATCATATGATACGTGGCTATAGTTCAATCAAACCGCTTAAGAAACAAATAAAGAATGATGCAGGAATAGCCAGAAATAGTAGCTATGTCCAGCAGGGGAAACAGAGAGATTGAGAGGGGAGGCATTTCCTTGGTTGAGAGGGAGTTCTTGGGCAAGGCAGGGGGTCAAATAAGCTTTCAGCTATATCATCAGTTTCCCCCGGCAGAACAGGATATAAACGGGGTTTCTGTTTCTCTGGTTTCTCATCTTTCTTTTCTTTCGGGGGATCCCGCGCCCCTCGAGGTTTCGGGGCAGTTACTAAAATGGTTTTTCTGCCTACCCTTGCATACATATCCCCCTTCCCTGGTTTCTGGCATTTCTGGATATAATCTACTTTATCATACACAATGTCAATCCAAACATCTATATAAACCCTCTGGTCGGGGTGGGGAACCCCATAAACAACAGACCGTACAGCAAACAACAGAGATAAATCAAATGAGCCTTCCGAAGGCCAATCTATTGGGAAGGCTGGCCGTTCAAGTTCACAGAGGGTCCGTAGGAAGCCTGGATCTGCTGGCTTCCCATAGTCACAGGATCTCTTGAAGAAATCAGAAAAATTAGCAAGAATGCATTCAAGAGGAGTCCGCGGAGTGGATTTGCCTTGTCCCATCCTGTTAGGGTTGAAACAGTTAAAACACCAAGAAACACTGAACATAGACAGACAAACGAACAAAACACTGGAGACTAGTTTTACTCCCACTCACACAGCCAAATACCAAAGTGAAACCTAACGGTTTCCAAAATCAGGAGAGGGCGTCCCGGCCCTGATTCGGGGTGTG
>JAKSZT010054289.1:100498-144894 GCA_026826555.1 Tolypeutes matacus | reverse complement strand
GTCCTAGTCCGAATCCGATCACGAATCGAAAGCAAAGGCAAGGAAGTGGAGGCACTTCCCGCTTAGTCTGAGGAGGTCGACCCCAATTAAGGGGGACCTCGCGGTTGATCCCGCTGGGGCCTCCAAATGTTATAACCCAGGAGATCGACCACACTCAGACTTTAACCACTTTTATGAAGTTTATTGAGCTAAGCCCGCGGGTGTCTGCAGCACCTCTCATGCAGGAGAGAACTGCAGCCCCCAGGTTCTAAAATGGCTCCTTTTATAGGGGGTTGCTGTCGCAGTTTGCAAGCAAGCGGGATAAACAGAAGCGGGTTTTGGCAGTTAGCTAGCTTTGCACAGAACGCCCTGATAGCCTGGGGCACAGCTGCAGGGTTGAGATGTCCTTGCAGGATTGTTCAAAGGAGGGGAGGTTGTGTGCTTTTCAGATAAGACACTTAGGGGACAGTGGGAAACTTTTCTTTTCTACGTTACTCTGGTTGCCATGAAGGCCTATGGGTAGGCTAATTTAGGGTTCAACAATATTGGCATTTGTAATTGCCCGAATGTTTCCTTTTCCACGGGTATTTATTTCCTTATGCTGCTTTGAACTTCTGTCTGGTGTCCTTTCCTTTCAGTCTGAAGAGCTGTCTCTAGCATTGCTTGTAGGGCAGGTCCCTCAGCTTTTATTTGAGAATGTCTTGATTTTTGAGGGAGAGACTTACTGGATATAAAATTCCTGGCAGGCAGTTGTTTTCTTTCAGCACTTTTAAGTATTTCAACCCCCTGCCTTTTTGCCTCCAGTGTTTATGATACAAAATTGGCAATCTCGTTGGGACTTCCTTGAGCAGAACATGTTGCTTCTTTCTTACAGCTTTCAGAACTCTTTCCTTATGCTGTATATTCGACAGTGTAATCAATGTATGACATTGTCTTTTTCTTCGTGTTTATCCTGTATGGTGTTCCTCAGCTCCTTGAATGTGTATGTTCACGTCTTTTGCTATGTTTGGGAGGTTCTCTCTCATTATTCCCTTGACTATTCAATGCTCTGTCTCTATCTCTCTTTCTTCTCCTTCTGAGACTCTCAAAATGCATATATTGGTGTGCTGGATGGTTTCCCAAGGTGTCTTAGGCTACTTTCACTGTTTTTTGTTTGTTTGTTTGTTTTCAGAAGTATCAAGGCCAGGGATTGAACCTGAGGCCTCGGATGTGGGAAACTGGTGCATAACCACTGAGCTACACCAGCTCCCTGTTTTCACTTTTAATATTTTCTTTTTCTTTCTACTCTTTAGCCTGACGCATTTCAAGTATATTGATTTTTCTGCCAGTTCCAGTCTGCTCTTGAAACCTTCTTGGGCATTTTTCATTTCAGTTATTGTGGTCTTCAGCTCCAGTAGTTCTGTTTGGTTCCTTTTTAAAATTTCTTGTCTCTTTACTTAGACATTCATATTGTTCATTCATTGTTTTCTTGATATCCTTTAGTTCTTTCTCTGTACTTTCTTTCATTTCCTTGAGCATTTTTAAGATCATTTTTTTAAAGACTGTTCAGTATGTCCATGATCTTGTTTTTCTCATTGGTGTTCTCTGTATTTTTATTCTTTTCCTTTGGATGGATCATTTCCTGTTTCTTTGTCTTGTACTTTTTTGTTGCACACTGTACATTTTAATATTTTGAAATGTTAACTCTGGGACTTATTCCCTTTGATGTCTGTTTCTGAGTTTTGTAACCAGCTGGTGATAAGACAGAGATTTTCTGGAGCTTTTTATCAGGAAAATTGTGCAAGGCAAATGCAGTGTGCAGGGTTTTCCCTGTCTTTCTGGGCCTTTGTCTTGTTCAGAGCTTTTGCTTGTTAGTTGTTTTGGAGTTCCTCTGTATACAGGAGTTTGGGTATCCCCTCTGCTTTCCAGGAGACAGACCTCTCATTTGAAGGGGCAGGCCTTTCTCCCAGACTGTCCGCCTTTTATAGTTTTCTATACTCTCTTTGTTCTCTCACGCTGCTTTTACCTGGAGGGCAAATTTTGGGAGGTAAGTCACTCCAGAGAGGGCTTTTCCAGCCAAAACAGGGCCAAGGAACCTCGTAGGGGACACAGACCAGCTCCAAAGTGCCCTGGGGAGGGAACAGGAAGGGTGCCGAGAACAGGAAGGGTGGCTCCCCACAGCTGAGCTCTCCTGGCCTGCCGGGCAAATGCCCTTGAGCTGACTATCCCTGCAGTCCTGAGGAAGCCCTGCCTCGCTAAACCTGCTAAACCTCCGTCTCCACCCCTGTCGAGGAGGGTTGGGAAAATGGCTGCCACCACAGCTGGGGTTTTTAAGATATAGATCAATTTTGGGAGAATTGCCATCTTAACAATTTTGAGTCTTTTAATTTATGAACACAGTATCTATCTCAAGAGCACTTTTTAAACCTTAGTCTCTTTGGCTTCTGATGTGTGCCTTTTCTCTTCCCATTGTAAAAGAAAAGGAATACATGTAAATAGAATAATATATGAACCCCTCCTGTCCATCGTTCATGGCCAGCTGATACTAATATTTTGTAAATCTTATTTTATCAGTCACTGCTCTCCCTTTTTATTCTTTTGGTTTCGTTTCTTTTTTTTTTTTTTTCCTTCCCCACTGGCATAATTTAAAGCAAATCCTGGACATCATATTGTCTCATTTAAAGCCCTTCTTAAACTCCCTACTGCTTGTTTTCAGTGATATGTCAGTATTTCCATAATTCTGTTAAAAGAGCTTTTCTTCCTCCTCCCCATGTCTTTTAATCCTTAAGATATTACTAGATTCTTTTCAGGCTTACTGTCCTTTTGTATGTTTTCTTTTCCTTGGTTTAGTCTCAGTTTTATAGCCACTTCTAAATGCTAATGGCTCCCAAGTCTGTTTTTCCCACTCTGAATTTCCTGTCCTCTAAACCTCCAAACTTGAAAATGAAAGTACCTGCCTGCTTGGCATGCAGTAGGTGTTGCTAATGCCTAGTTTCTCAGTCTAGAACAACAGAATCCCCTCCATTTGCTCTGTCTCTCTTGTCCTCTCCTTCTGGTAGTCAGTTTCCAGTTATCTAAACTGGAAACGTAGGTAGTACCCTAGGCTCTTTGTGATGCCTCACACCCTTTCCCCATGGAGTCTTATCAGTCGGTCACGAAGACCTCCTGCTTTCCATTCCGGCCCTTCTTGTGGTCTCTGTCCGCTCTCTGTCCTTTCTTTTTTTTTTTTTTTTTAAGATTTTTTTTTATTTATTTATTCATTTATTCCCCCCTTGCTGCTTGTGCTCGCTGGGTCAGCTAACCACGCCGTGCAGGCGGGCCTGCCCTCACCAGGAGGCCCCGGGAACCGAACCGGGGCCTCCCATATGGTAAACGGGAGCCCCACCGACTGAGCCACAGCCGCTTCCCTCTGTCCTTTCTTAACTTCTCCTGCTGAGCCTAGTTGGCCACACTTAATAGATCAGTTAAAGCTCCAGCTCTGAGTCAGATTCCTTTGTTCCTATATATCGTGGGCAAGTTACTTAGCCTCTCTGTGCTTTTGGTTCTTCATCTGTAAAATGGGAATGACAGTGGTAATATGTACCATGTGGGCTTATTGTGAATACTAAATGACTTTATGCAGAATGCACAAGAGTAGTAGTCTCATGAAATGCCCCCAAAATGATAATTATTTTTTATTAGGTATAGCAAAATGGTTGCTAGAGCTATCTTGACTGGCTTCTCTGTTTTAAATCCTTGCACAGTTTTCTATCACTTATAGAATAAAGTGCAAATATATCCATAGGATAAATACCTAGAGTTGGAATTTTGATAGATATTGTCAAATTGCCTCCCATAGGGTTTGTTTAAAATTATACTCCAGCTGACCAGAAATGAGTGTGCCTATTTCCCCAGTACTCTTATATACCTCAAATAGTAATGTGCTAGTAATCTGTGATAGTATTAGGTCATAAGATTCTTACTCAGATGACCTAGAAAATGTTTATCTTAGTTTCTTTAGGGTTTTACAGATTGGAAACATAAAATCTGTGATAAAGACTTGTCATTAGACTACAAAGAATATGGAGAAACACTGGTTTAAAATGAAACTTTAAACTTTTTTTTTTTTCTTCTTTAATTAGAAAAGACACTTACAGCAATTCATTTGATTTTCATTTTCTTGGATCTAGGTGAAATGACAATGGATGCCATCTTGGCTCAATTGAAGCTCCTGAATCCAGATGACCTTCGAGAAGAAGTCGTCAAAGCTGGATTGAAATGTGGACCCATTACCACAACCACAAGGTTCATTTTTGAAAAAAAATTGGCTCAGGCTTTATTGGAACAAAGAGGAGTGCTGACTACTTCTCCTCCTTCTAGCCAAACTGTGGCAGATGTTACAGCAGTCAGCCAGGAAACACCAAGGCTTTCGAAATCTGCTGTAGAGAGCCAAACTGAGCAGGCCAGTCTTTCTGAAGATAAAGATTTTGGTTATAGTGTGGGCTTGAATCCTCCAGAGGAGGATGCCATCACTCCCAAGAGCTGCGCTGCACCCCTGAGTGCCACTGCCCACGTCGGCACCCACAGAGCAGTTGTGACGGCCTCCAAGGAGCCCCCTCTGTTCTACGGAGTGTGCCCAGTATTTGAAGACACCCCAGCGAGGAACGGTAATGTGACGGGCGCTTGGCGTTTCCTTACACAGATTAGTACATGGCATCAGGGGAAGCACAATGATTTTTAAACTTGCAAAATTCAGATAAGAGGAAGTAATCTCACCCCAGATAAACCATTGTTAACAATTTTGATAAAGAACCTTCCTCAATTTTAGGAAAATCAGAGTCTGTGATATATGCTTCACTTAAGTATTTATTGGCTTGCTGCCATTTGTCAGGAATTTTGTTTTTAGTTCAATATTAAACATCTGTATACAAATTATTATTTTCAACATTGAAGAATCACAATTTTAAACAAGACTTAGATAGTATTGGGGAAAAAACAATGCAAATGCAGTGTTGATTAGGATGCCACACTCTTCTAGGAGTGTCAGTTGACACACTCTGGGGGGCGTTACATGGATGTAAGAAAGCTGCATACCCTTTGACCAAGCAATTCCATCTCTAGGGATTTTATCCTAAGGAGGTCTTTCGGACAGTGAACAAAGATTTATGTACAAGGATGCTTATTGTGATATTGTTTGTGATAGTGAAAATTTGTAAATCATTAATGCCCAAGCATAGGTTAAACATATTAATGGACCATGAATAAAATGGAATATTCAACCGTAAGAATTTTTCCAAGAAGATTTAGTGACAATCAGAAGTGGTCATGATGGAATTTTAATTTATTTTTAATTTTTTTACTTTATAAAAGTTGCTTGTTTTTAAAAAACTATATATATTGGCATCTGGCTTTAGAGACAACCCGAATGCCCCAGAACCTTGCCCATCCTCAGAACGCAGGGCTCTTTGCAGCCGCTTTCCGTCCCTGGTAGAGGCACTACGTAGGCCGCACACGTCCCCACAAGCAGAAGTGGTGCGCCTGCGCCTCGCCTGAGTTGCCGCTGGAGCAGCGTCCGCGCCGCAGCAGGGTGGGCGCACGCGTCGTGCTGTGCGGTGAAGCCCTGGCCCACTCCCTTCCCACAGTCGGCAAGGGCTGTAGGTCCCTTCCAGGTGGCTGTCGGCCCACGTTCTTTAGATTTTCCGTAGTCTTTTTATAAACTGTTTAACGTCTCGACATGTTTTGGTGTACACAGGCCAGGTGCATCAGGTGCTGTGCAGGGGATATGTGTATACTTTTACATTTATCTCAGTGGTGTTTTGTGAAGGTTCAGGATGAAGCAAATCAGAAGACTCAAAATCTTAATATTTTAAGTAGGGAGAAGTAGGATACCAAGTGCATATACAGATGAATTTAGTCTTGTTCAAAAATATCCGTGTCTGGGAGCGGATATGGTTCAAGCGGTTGAGTACCTGCTTCCCTCTTTGGGGATCCCAGGTTTGGTTCCTGGTGCCTCCTAAAGAAAAACAGACAACAAGCAAAACAAAAGAAAGCGGAAGCAGATGTGGCTCAAGCAGTTGGGTACCCTCCTACCACACGCGAAGTCTCAGATTCAGTTCCCGGTGCCTCCTAAAAAACAAAAGAAGACGAGCAGATGCAGCAGACAGTGAGCGCAAACAAGGCCGGGGGGTGGAGCAGGAAGAAATAAATATTTTTTTAAAAAAAGAAAAGAAAAAACCAATTCAGGGAAGCAGATGTGGCTCAGTGGTTGGTCCTGGGTTCCATCACCAGCCCCCAGTACCACACACAAAAAATCTGTGTTTGCATAGAGAAACGTCTGTAAGGAGACACCACAGAATGGGAATAGTGATGTCACTCTGTGCATCGCACCTTTTACTTATCCATTCTTCCTTTGATAGACACTTGGGTTGCTTCTACCTCGTGGCAATTATGAATAATGCCACTAGAGTCATCAGTGTGCAAGTATGTTTGAGTCCCTGCTGTCACTTCTTTTGGAGATATATACCCCAAAGAGTAGGATTCCAGGGTCATATAGTAATTCTAAACTTGACTTTCTGGGGTTTGTTTTTAAACTGCTCTCCATACAGCTGCACCATTTCACATTCCCCCCAGCAATGGTGTGACGGCTCCTATTCTGGTACATTCCCTCCAGCACATGTTTTCCTTTTTTTTAAATAGTAGCCATTCTAGGGGGCGTGAAATGGTGTCTCATTGTGATTTTGATTTGCATTGGGTGGATACTTATGTTTAAAAACAACCGAAAAAGAATGAAAATCATTAGATGAGTAGACTCCACCCTCTGTGGAGAATTTCAGGTAGGTTTTTTGGTTCTTGTTGTCTGTAAATCTCAGTCAGCCCTTCTTCATCAGATAGTTCTTTACTTGACTCATATCTGATTATATGTCGCACAAATCAAAGTGACGGCCCAGCAGTGCAGAAGGGTGGCAGTGTCAGAGGAGGAGGACTGGCCCCCTGATGCAAGCAGGCTCCAAGCTCGCCCTCCGTGCAGACTCGCCTCCCGCCCCGGGAGCACACCCTCGTGCTGCTGCAGAGGCAGCGAAGCTGCTCTCGGGTGCGCGGCCTGAGGAAGGCGCCCTCACGAGGGCAGTCAGCTTGCCTGGCGACGTGGACCAGTGGCGGCTGAGCCGTCTGTCTGTCTGCACATTCCTGAGGAAACAGGATGGAATTGAAGAGCCCCGAGACTGTCGTGTTGTTGGAGTTTTGGCTAGCTAAGGTCCTTTTCTTCTGAGAGTAGAAATCAGGAATCCGAATACGGGGGAAAAAGTTAAGCTTCTCATTAAGCCCAGGGACATTCAGGTGTGAATGAAGTGCCAGGGGTTCCCGTTATTCATCTTTTTTTTTTTAAAGATTTATTTTATTTATCTCTCCCTGCCCACTCATTGTTTGCAGTTGCTGTGTCTTTTCATCTTCCATGATTCTTTAGGAGGTTCTGGGAACCGAACGTAGGACCTCCCACATGGGAGAGAGGCACTAATCACTTGAGCCACCCCCATTCCCTGCTTTGTTGTGTTTCTCATTGTGTTTTTCTTCTTGTGTCCTTTGTTGTGTCTTCTTGTTGCTTCAGCTTGCCACACCTGCCCGTTGTGCCAGCTCGCTCTTGCTTGTCCTCTTTTTAGGAGGCACCGGGAACCTCTGCTGCTTGCTTTATTGCGTCTCTCATTATGTTTTCCTTCTGTGTCTCTTGCTGCATCAGCTTGCTGCACCTGCCCGTCGCACCAGCTCTGCCTTCTTTAGGAGGCACCGGGAACCGAACCAGGGACCTGCCGTGTGGTAGGCGGGAGCTCAGTCACTTAAGCCATATCCACTTCCCCAGCTATTCATCTTTAATTTTACTCTTCTTTTTCTCACACAGAAAGGATTCATGTTTATGAAGATAAAAAGGAAGCCTTGCAAGCTGTCAAAATGAACAAGGGATCACGATTTAAAGCTTTTTCAAGCAGAGAAGATGCTGAGAAATTTGCTAGAGGAAATTCTGATTATTTCCCTTCTCCAAGCAAAATCTCTTTACCCCTTTCTCCTGTGAAAATAGCACCAATCTTTAGCAATGGTGGGGTGAAAGGTAATTATATAGCAGTTTATACCTTGGCATTATCGTCAAAATTACCCAAAAGTATTTTGTGCCCTCTTTCTTGATACAGTGTTACTAGTGTTCTCCATCTTTGCAATAAATCCAATTTGCCAGGTAGTAGAGACTCGAGGCCCAGGTTGCAGCAAGTCTGTGGAGAATAGAAAGCTGGTCTGGGGAGGATGTGGGCTGGAAGGATGAAGGAGAGGATTGGGGCACTTGGGAACTTAGGCAGCCCGGAAGCTGATGAGCTGGTGCTCTGGTGCCTCGACTGGGAGACACCATTGCCCCTTCTGTTCGGTACCAGTTCTCTCTCTCTCCCCCTGCTGCTTGCCAGAGCCTTTGTAGATAGAGGCCGGTTTCCCTCCCCACCTGATGCCACACCTTCTTGCAAACAGTAGCCTCTGTGCCGACCCAGCTCCCACACTGAGGAGGTCCACTCGTGGGCGCCTTCCAGCCAGAAGCCTGGCCACACTCCTCTACCCCTCTCTGGAACTATGAGTCTTATTCCTAGGAGGCCCAGGCCTTTTAGATTTGGTCAGGTCTGAGTCCTCATCCCCTCTCCCATCTCACAGTGGGCCTGGCTTGCCTGAGCCGGCTTGAGTTCCATGGGGATTGTGACTTCTGCTTCCAGGCTTCTGGCCTTCTGCTGAGAGTCCCATCTACCCCCGTCTCTGCCGCTTTACTCAGCCTCGTACCGGTGTTTCTTAGATGGAAACCATAGTGATTTCAGCCTGGTACAGATTTCCCTCTTCTCAAGTTTGTGAAGATTTCACTGAAGAAAATCTCTTAATAGATGCTCAATGTTGTCTCTGCTCCAGCAGATCTCACTTTGGGGTGTTCTCCCTGGAAAGGACCCTGTGCATTTGTGGGTGCAGTCCCTTGGCCATGGCTGCCCTTATCCCTGCCCACTCCTGGAGCCCCACTTCTTTTTCACAGGCCGCAGTGGTTCCTCATTCATAAAGGCTGTTGCCACCCAACTGCAGTTGGGTTTCGTTGTGCTTGGACTTCCGTGCTCATGCGGTGTGTCTGCACCACGGTAGGAGGGCAGGACGCATTTCATCCAGCTGCATGTTGTTACTGTTTCTCGCAGGAGAGCTTTTCATCCCCTCAGTATCTAGCACATGGTGATGAGAAAATTTTTGTGGAATTAAATGTTCTTAAATTCTGCCTTTCAATGACAGATGGTTTATACTTATCTGAGCCAGAAACAGTAAACAAAGAGCGAGCGAACAGTTATAAAAATCCTCGCACACAGGATCTCACCGCCAAGCTTCGAAAGGCCGTGGAGAAGGGAGAAGAGGCTGTCTTTTCCGACCTTATCTGGAGTAACCCCCGGTACCTCATTGGTTCCGGGGACAACCCGACCATTGTACAGGTAAACCTGTGCTTGGTTTTGTTGGCATCAAATTAGCTCAGGCATTGTGGCCACTGTACACATGGCAGAATGCTGCATCTGGCAAAAATGAAGCCCCAAACATGTAATTTTCCTTCAGGAAGGATGTAGGTACAACGTCATGCATGTTGCCGCCAAAGAGAATCGGGCTTCCATCTGCCAGTTGACTCTAGATACTCTGGAGAATCCTGAGTTTATGCGGCTCATGTACCCAGACGATGACATGAACATGCTGCGGAAGCGTGTGTGCTACATCGTGGACCTTTACCTAAACACTCCCGACAAAGGGGTAGGTGTGCCTGCCTTATTCTCCTTTTTGAAAGTAGAAGTTACGGCCAGTTTTATGGTAGAAGATTTGAGTTCCCAGGATATTAAGTGTTGGGTTCCTCGTAGCGCCTCTCTGCACCAGGCATGCGGAGGACTGGACCCAGAGAGCTTAGAGAGAGCCGGCCGGGAGCAGGACAAAAACGTTTCGCTTCTTCCGTTACTATCTGGACGCCTTTTATTTCTTTCCTTGCCTAATTGCTCTGGCTAGAACTTCCAGTGCAGTGTGGAATAACAGTGGTGACTATGGAGCATCCCTGTCCTGTTCCTGATAGAAACTTTCAGTCTTTCACCACTGGGAATGATGTTAGCTGTGGGCTTTTCATATATGCCCTTTATTATCTTTTTTTTTTTTTTTTTTTTTTTTTAATTAAATTTTTTTTTTTTTTTAATTAAATTTTTTTTTTCCCCTTTATTATCTTGAGGAGGTTTCCTTCTGTTCCTGTTTTTCTAAGTGTTTTTATCAGGAAAGGATGCTAGGTTTTGTCAGATGCCTTTTCTGTATCAGTTGGAATGGTTGTGTGGATTTTTCCCTTCGTGTGTTGATGGGTGTTTTTCTTTACTATCATTTCACTTTTGAGCAGCAGTTCCATGACAGGCACTGTCCTGGGTGCCGGACGTTAGAGTGCCTGTTGATGTGTGTGTGTTGTGGTCGCGGCCCACAGGCTGGATGCCCAGGGGAGGACGGGGACCCACAGGCAGATGGGGACCTGTGGGCAGGGTGCCCGGGGGAGGACATGCACAGGCATCCCGGCCAGTTTCAGTTATGAAAGGAAATGAATGTTTCTGGGGTGTTTGTTCTTGAGACTTGTTTAAACTGATTACCTATCTTGGTCTCAAAGCAGCCTTACAAAAGAAAAAGTATAAGTAAGTGACCTCCTCTGCACCTTTTCAGGGGTACGACACACCGTTGCACTTTGCCTGTAAGTTTGGGAATGCAGATGTGGTCAACATACTTTCTTCACACCCTTTGATCGTAAAAAATCCAAGGAACAAATATGATAAAACACCTGAAGATGTAAGTATCTATTAAAATTCAGTTATTATGTCGTGTTAGAAAGGAAAATAAATGAAACTGTAGCCTGAGACCTACCACAGGGCCACAAGTAGCTCTGACTGTGAGCCCTGCCTCCTGTGGCCGCACTGTGGGGCTCTGGCTGCTGCGTGAGGTGCAGCCGCCCTGGGGAAATGGGGCAGTCAAGCAGGTAGTGGTGGGCTTGTTTTTTGTTCTGTTTTGTTGTTTTTTTTAGTTGACATGGGTATTTCATTAGCATTCACATCATTAAACAAAGGCACAGAACAAAACATGTTCCATCGCACCACGGTAAGAGAGGGCTGTATATAATATTTTTAATTTATGGAACTCATTGATGTTATCTTTGTGTCCTAATATATGACAAAATTTGAACATTCCATATGTGATTGAGAAGATGTATTATCTGACAGTAATAGTATGTTCAATCTATATCCAAAAGATCGTTATAGATTTTGTTTAGATTTTTTTGTTGAATTAGAGAAGTTGTGAGCTTACAAAAGTCATGCACGAAAAGAATAAAAAACACAAAAAAATTTAAAAGTGGAGAAAAAAAAAAGAAGGCAGAAAACCAATCACACATAATGTGCAGAATTCCCATACATCGCCCCTCCACCAACACCTTACATTGTTGGGGAACATTTGTTACAGATCATGAAAAAAACATGATCAGACTGTTACCACTAACTGTGGTCCACAGTGTACACCTGGTCTCTTTTTCCACACTCCCCTATTAGTAACAGTATGTATTAGTGTTGTGCATTGGTTATAGTCCTTGAGGGAACACTCTCATGTTTGTCCTGTTAACCACAGTGCATCTTCCACCACATGGTTCACTGTGCTGTACAGTCCCACGCCTTGTACATTCTACCCAAAGTGGACACTCTGGGAATCTCACTTTCATCACAGAGCTGTGCAGTCATCATCCTTGTAAACCTTTGAACTTTTCCTTAGTCCAAAAATAAACTCCCTTACCCCCTATTATTGACCTTTAGCGTTGATGTAGTACTTTCTTTGATGCAAAAATATTCCACATTGCTGTTAACTATAGTCCATAAATACATTAATTGTATTTTTCCTAGGCATCACGTACATTTGTTCTTACTCGTAGAAGAACATTCTTGTATTTGTACTATTCACCACAGTCCTCATCCACCTGCGGGTTCGCTGTTATTCAGTCCCTAGGTTATTCTCTAGCTTTCTTTGAATTGGCATTTCCATCAGCCACAATCTCATTTATAAACCAGCCATGTTAGTTACACTCCCTATAATGTGTTACCATCAACTCTGTCTATTTCCATACATTCGCAATCAAGCTAACTGAAAATGGAAAAGTCTGCATACATCAGTACCTTTTCTCAGTCCTCATCCTATCCCCTAGGATAGTCCTGTAGTCTAGGTTTTAACTCCATGTGTTTATTCTTTGCATTTAGTTCATGTTAGTGAGACCATCCTTCTGTGTCTGGCTTTTTTCAGTTAGCAAAATGTCCTCCAGGTTCATCCATGTTCTCATGTGTGTCCCAGTTTCATTTCTCACGGAAACACAGTGTTCCCTCGTAGGTGTGTATATTCCGCACTCTGCTTATCCGTCGGTTGATGGACCACTTGGGTTGTTTCCATCTTGGAACTTCATCTCTTTTTAAAATTTTTATTTGATCGCCTGGGTGACTGTTTAAAATTAGTTTTCCATAGCCTAGCGGCTGCCTGGTTTAAACAAACCAGGTGGCATTTGGTGAAGGAGGGTGCCTCCCCTGGCCCAGTTTGCTGGTGATCCGTCGTTATGGAGAGTAGAGGTGGCTGCTCAGTGTGCCCCGTCCTGTGCCGGGCTCTGCCCTCCCTCCAGCTGATCCCCACAGGCCTTGCCGGTCTTGGTGGCATCCCTGTTTGAGCAAAGCGAGCCTCAGAGAGGGATGACGTGCTCTGTGCCTGTGAAGTGGAGAAGCACCATTGAGAGTGAAGCAGCAGTTTGGTTTGCACACACTAGTGGACCTTCCTCCCTGTTAAAAGTGGAACCTGTGAGCACCGTCTCTGGTGGGGGGCCCTCGACACCCCACAGAAGGAATGTAGAATATACAAATAAGCAGAAAGAGTTAGCTCACCAGAAAGCCACACGGCTCAGAGACCACCGTTACGTTGTATAGCTCTAACTCAACTTGTCCTGAGAGAGAGAGATTTTTTAATGTGAAATTCATGACTTTTAAAAGCATTTGACTTGTGTTCACATCAGTTACACATGCAGAAAAATTTAGTCATACTCACTGGATATACTGTACAATTTTAGTTTCTTTCACAGGCTGGCAGGAGGTAAAAATTTTGCAGTTCCTTTCTTTCCTCTTATTTGAAAGTTGTTGGTTTTCTTTTGTTTCTAGGAAGCTAAAGGTTCTTCTCACTGCAGTTCTCTAAGGGCTGGGAAGGCTGATTCCTAGAGTTGCATAAACATACCGTTTGTGTCCCTCACCAGGTCCCCTGCCCCCTGCCTTCAGCCTGGACAGCCTTTCTCCTGCCCAAGGGGTTATGTCTGCAGGTAAAAGAGGAGAGAGGAGTCCCAGGCGTGGCACCCTCCACCCAAGAACCTGAGCCCACAACCACACATCTGTGCTCTGACAAGTTAGCACACTTCTGAGCCTTTCCTTTCCATGAAGAAAATTAGAAAGTATAGAAAGAAATAAAACTCACCCATGTGTTCTTTTTCACCCTGTTCCCTTAAGCTTTTACAAAAGCATTTTAGGAAAAGGCTGTACGGCTCAATACATTTTTTAGTAGGGGTTTTATGAAATCATCAGCATTAAGGTACTATCCTTATTTTGTTGAATTTAAAACTTTTATAAAATTATTTAAATGACAAGAAAATGTGATAAAATAAGATTTAGAATGTTCATTTACTCTTTTTTTTTTTTTTAATAGGTAATTTGTGAGAGAAGCAAAAATAAGTCTTTGGAACTGAAGGAGCGAATCAGAGAGTATTTACAGGGTAAGTATCGGACGTTGGTGCCTGGGATGTGAGGCCTCTCTCGGGGGGGGGGGGGGCCTGGGCAAGCATCTGAGCCTGGGCTTTGTTCCTCTTCGGCTTGTCGGGCAGGAGAGGTGAGGGATACCTGCTTTTCGCATTCCCGAAAATGCAGAGTCAGTAAAGTCCCCCCAGAAGCCTCTTCCTGGGATTTCCCTAACCCACGAGAAGTTACCCTCTAAGCCTAGCACATGTGCCCCTTGGCACATTGGTACTCGCTAGCGCTCTTGACACTGAAGACCAGGCTGTCGTCTCAGACAGGGAGAGGCCTTCTTAATCTGTGGACTGGCCTCTTGCTGGGCTATTTTAGTATTAGGGTGTAGACATTCTATCGTGTTTATTTTTTGATTATAGCTAAAATGTATTCTTAGCAATATGGTCTCCGGAATTCTGTGTTAGAGCTACAAGGACTCTGAGCAGTTGATTCAACACCTCGCCTTCCAGTGGTCCCTGAACTCCAGGACGTGACAGAAAGCCAAATAATGAGCAGTTTCGCTCTTTCCATTAGTTATGTTGGATTCTGGACGTTTTATCTCATTTTATTTTTCAGAACACTTTGGAGCACCTAGTATAGGTAATTTGTGATCCCTCTTGACTCGTGCAGATGGGCCAGAAAAGTTTAAATTTTAAGCCAAATAATCCCGATTCCTTTACTCATTCTACTACAGAGTGTACTTCTTTCCCTTTGCTCCTTTGAACCCTCAATACTTTGCATGTGTTTCTAAACCAATTTATTTATTTTTAGTGTGAAAATACACATAATATTAAGGTCACTCTAGCCATTCTAAGTGGACGGTTTCTTGACATTACGTACACTGACAGCGACACGACTGTGTGACTTGCCGCCATCCCTGGCCCTGCAGTGGTCGCTGGCTCAGGCCTTCCAGACTGACCCCAGAGCAGTCGCCCTGCACAGGGTCTGGAGGGTCCGAGCAGCTTTCTGGTTGGGAGGGCACAGTGTTTGCAGCTGTGCTTCGTAGTGAATAGGCTTCAGGAACGCAAAGACGGTTGACTGCCCACCATTTCCCCCCTTAGTTTCCAGTGGATGACAGTAAAAGTGTCCTTTCTTTTGCCATCTTTATCCAGAAGTCTGGTGGTTCTACTCCTGAATGAGATCTGCACAGATACTTGAAGTTCTTTGACCTTCCTCTGTTTGCCCATCTTTTCCTTTTCTCTTGGTTTCCATTTCTACCCAAAATCCCACTGTTCCCTCTTCCAAGTATGGGTCTCAAGCAAACTGCCTGGCCCCACCTTTTTTGTGAACAGTTTTGTTGACACACAGCCCTGGCCCAGCCGTGGCCTCCTGCTCGGGGGCCTGGGCTTGGTGCTTGGAGGCCCCGCTTGGACCAGGGTGGGCTCCAGGAACATGGAGCTAGTAATTCACAGGACATCCCCAGGTAACTAAAGAGCTCTGTGTGCTCTGTGGCGTTCTAAACCCCGCCAGCAGAAATGCTCTAGAATGCTGATGCTAAGCATCGCTTTGTGACAATAATGCGGTAGCAGGACCAGCTGTCTCACGAGGCCTTTCCTCTTGTGACCGTAAAACGTCCTGACCGCAGAGATCGCTCCTCAGCTGCTTTCGAGGGGAAAGAGCGCCTTGGTATCACGCCCCGTAGGGAGCGTAGGCACGGGGGAGCTTTGAGAGTCACGAGTGGCTGCTGCGCCAGGCCCACACGCGCCGCGTCCTGCCCCGTGCGTCCAGAGGGAGCGCAGACAGGGAAGGACCTGATAGGTGGTGACGCTCTACAGCCCCGGGAGAAGTAGGCACAACTCTGTCACACTTGTTCGTGCCAGCGTTTTGGGACTAGTGAAGTTATTAGTGAATCTTTCCATACATCTTCAGAACAGGCACTGTCACTTCATGTGCCAGCAACTTCCTGTAAAATGTCATCAGATAAATGATGCACCCCAATCTCAGGTAGAAAAATGTGAAATATTGTGTTTTAATTGATACCGTTGGCAGTATTTTCTACAATGAAAATATAGTATTTTTATAATCAGAAAAAAAGGTAGAAACATTAGTTTTAAAAAAACCCTAAAGTGGAGCAGATGTAATCCAGTGACTGAGCACCCGCTTCCCATGTCTGAGGTCCTGGGTTTAATCCCCAGTACCTCCTAAAAACAAACAGAACAGGGAGGCGGCTGTGGCTCAATCAGTGGGGCTCCCGTTTACCATATGGGAGGCCCTGGGTTCGGTTCCCGGGGCCTCCTGGTGAGGGCAGGCCCGCCCGCACGGCGTGGTTGGCTGACCCAGCGAGCACAAGCAGCAAGGGGGGGTAAATGAATAAATAAATAAAATCTTTAAAAAAAAAAAAAAAAAAATCCTGAGAAACAAAAAATGGCCAGGGCACAGGTGGCCAGCGTGGTCCTGCCCCCCGGGCTCCTTGCTCCTAACATAAGCTCCCACCGTGTTAATCCCGCCCCTCCCCTACTGCTGCTGTTCCTGTTTTTTTTTCATCCTTCTTCCCTTTTCCTTTTCCTTTTTTTTTTTTTTTTTTTGGGGGGGGGGGCTTGTGCTGGTTTATTGGGGCTGGTCCCAGGCCGGGCCCCTAGAAGAAGGTGTTGGGCCTCTCGGTGGTGAAGCGCAGCTTGTGCTGGCGCCGCAGGACGCGGTGGGGCAGCGGAGCTTGATCCTGGAGTCGTGGAACTGCTTGGCGGCCGCCGGCCCTTGCTGGCCGCGAGCTCCTCCACCTTCATGGTCTGGATGGAGGGCGCACACGCCGGGCGCCCATGTCGCAGTCTGGGGTAAAGGAGCGCGGTCGGCACCCCCTGCGCACTGTGCAGAGCCCCCCGGGGTGTAGAGCTCCACATTCCCTCTGACGGGCACGGCACAGCCCCCCAAAGGCCACGAGATTCGCTGGCTGCTCGCACCGTTTAAACCACTGTTACGAGGAACTGCGGTTCTTCTTTTCCTTTTTTTTTTTTTTTTTAAAGATTTTATTTATTCATTCATCCCCCCCTTGCTGCTTGTGCTCGCTGGGTCAGCTAACCACGCCGTGCGGGCGGGCCTGCCCTCACCAGGAGGCCCCGGGAACCGAACCCGGGGCCTCCCTCATGGTAAACGGGAGCCCCACTGATTGAGCCACAGCCGCTTCCCATTGTTTGTTTTAAATAGAGAAAGAAAGCAAGGCTCCTGACGCTCTGAGTCCCGCTAGAGCACCGGAGGGCAGCAGCCAGCAGGCTCCTCACAGGTCTTCAGCCCTGGCTTACCTTTCTTTTTCTTTTTAGACTTTCTCTCTCTCTCTCTCTCTATTTTTTTTCTTTTCTTTCATTCTTTTTTACTTCTTTACACTGGTGTAGAGGTAAAAGAAAATCACTGAAACTTGTGAAAGAGCTCTTTACAGTTAAATCCTACAATTTTTTTACGTTTATCTTACTCTTTTTACGTCAGTGAAAAATCACCAACTATTAAGACAAATTATGTAACAAAATTTCGAGCCAAAAAAAAAAACATTTCATAGAAAATACACCCATACATGAAAAGTGTGGGTCTCCTGCTGGTTTCGCGTGCTGCTCCTCTGTCCCTTTGCCTGTCTCCCGCCCGCCCCAGGCTGCACGCAGCCACCCAGGACCCAGGGCCATCCACTGCAGACTTGAGCTTGCCACAGCTCGCCCTCGTCACTGGGATTTGCAATCTCGGGAGGCAGGAAGCCTGTGTCTGCTCTCCGCTCTGCCTCCCCATTAGCCGCATGACCCTCAGGGCCCCAGGTTCGCCATCTCACAGCCACTCCGGGGACCCCACGAGCCCGACCTCCAGCGCTGTCGCAATGGAAGCCAACACCCTCCCTGTTTATTGACGATGAGGTCACTTGCAAAGCCCTTGGTGGGCGGATGTGGCGTCCCTTGCTCTGCACTGTGATGCCTGACCTGCACTCTGTGGTCAGGACTGGGGAGCCGGAGCAGGCCTTCTCCTCCTCCTCAGGTCACTACTACGTGCCGCTCCTGCGAGCAGAGGACACTGCGCCAGTCATCGGGGAGCTGTGGTCTCCAGACCAGACGGCTGAGGCGCCTCTCGTCGGCCGCTGCGGGGGCAGCCCCAGGGACCCTGTGCTGAGCCTGAGGGCCTTCGTGGGGCCCCTGAGCCCGTCCAAGGTGAGCCCCCACGCACCTGCTCCCAGCTGTCCCCCCCACGGCGCTCGGGGTCCAGACCGTTCCCGCAGCGCTGTGAGGAGCTTCCCCACCAGGAGCCGTCTACCCGTGGGCGGGGGGGGGCGTGCTCCTTCAGCCTCGCTCAGAACGTTTCTGAAAAGCACACCTGTTCTTGAACATGCCAGGGCAAATGTGTTTGGAGCCCCTCCCTCTTAAGGAAGAGACGTTCACCGGATGCGCCTACCCATGCCGCTGCCCTGTTCTTCCCTGTCCAGGCTGGTGGACTTTAACCCAGCCGGGCAGGCTGTGTATTCTCCTCTAAGAAACTTGCGTCTGCAGATGCTGAGCTCTGAAGTTCACCTTACAAGCCAGGGCTCCCACTGGCTTCCTCAGCCACTTCCTGGAGCCATTTCCCTTCACCCCACGCGAGTCCTTCCTGGGCTCCATTTGTATCCCTGAGAAGCTGCAACGGGGAGGTGCTGGGTCACAGGGTCTTAGTGTAGCATTCCCAGCTGACAAACCCTCAGTGAATGATTTCATACAATGACACGTATGGAATCTTTATTATCTGCAGCTGTAAAGGCCCCCAAAACACGGGGCACCAGTTAGGCTTAGATTTAGGTGCATGAAACATAAAACGCAAAGTGGCTTAAAATAGAATGCTTGTTTTTCTCGAGGCTGTCGGGATTGGGGTGGCAGCAGTTGCTCCTGCGATCCCAGGCATGTATGATTTTCTGCTCTGCTGTCCTCAGGACTTGGCTTCCAGCCGCAGCGACCCTGCGAGTCCAGCTCCGACCCTCACAGCCCATGCTTCTCTAGGGAACTTTGCCAGAAAGCTCCCTATCTCCCGGGTCGGGTCGGAAGGCGGTCGTGAGACCATCTTACCTACGAGAGGGGCTGGCAGGGTGGTCTTCAGGCCACACACGGCCCAGGTGCTTGTAGTGGAGAGAAGAGAATGGGCATTGGGGATGCTGGTTGTCACAGCACTGCTGCCTCTGGGTTTTCCAGGGTCAGTTTCATGATGCACAGCATATCTCAGTCTTTTTTTTCTTCACAGGCAGAAGATTTTCGCAAACTTTGGAAAACCCCACCTCGAGAGAAGGCAGGTTTCTATCATCATGTCAGGAAATCTGATCCGGAGAGAGGCATTGAAAGAGTGGGAAGGTATTTAAAGGACCTTATATGAGCAGTAATGTTTGGTAGGTTGTGCTTACGTGGTGACTGATGGTGGGAGAGCTGACTGGTAGGTAGGGCTAATTTCTTGCAAGCTTCATGCACGCTGCAATTTGAATAGCAGGATTATAAATTAAAATAGTTCCTTCCCAGATCTCAGAGTAATTCCACAATATCCTTTGAAGGATTCTTTGATTTTTTTTTTCTGTAAGTTACTGTAAAACTGGGTCTTTTCTTGGAAATAAAGAAGAAAATTAAATATTCCCTCTGTGAGTTCCAGGGACATGAGGGGTTTGGCTAGAAACTACTCGTTTAAAAAAAAAAAAAAAAGCCCTGAGAAGCATAAATCTCACCTTAAGAAGCTACATTGGGTGTAATCAAGTGACGCTCCGGGGCCTTTTCCCAAAGTGCTTATGCCCCCTTTCTGGTTTGCGAGCTCTAGCTCAGTGCCGCGTGTCATCCGGGGCCACGGGCCACTCGTGCGGCCGCCGTGGGGCTTTGCTGTCCACCTGGGACTGGCAGGACTCTTAGAAAATGTGAAGTGTCCGTATTTTAATTCTAAACTTAGGGTGAAATAATATTATAGCCAAGACTGCAGATACTGTTTTGGCATTTCCATCATATAGTTGCTATTTTTCTATGTAATCAATCCTGTGAGATTTTTTTCTTTTGTCCTGCTTTCACAAGTGATTATTTTGTCCTGTTTCTTACAGAGAATTAGCTCATGAGCTGGGATATCCTTGGGTTGAATACTGGGAGTTTCTGGGCTGTTTTGTTGATCTGTCTTCCCAAGAGGGACTGCAAAAACTAGAGGAATATCTCGCCCAGCGGGAAATGGGCAAAAAGGCACAACAAGAAATGGGAGAAAACGAAGCCTGCCACCGAGATAA
Organism: Tolypeutes matacus; assembly: GCA_026826555.1. Lineage (NCBI taxonomy): Eukaryota > Metazoa > Chordata > Mammalia > Cingulata > Chlamyphoridae > Tolypeutes > Tolypeutes matacus. The sequence goes on along the minus strand of JAKSZT010054289.1, from coordinate 124,941 downwards.
GGCCTCAGCCTCTGGTAAGAAACTGCCTGTGTGTACACCAGTAGGCACATGGCTCTGCCCTGGCCATGGTCACCAGAAAGCACATTCGCAAGGAATGGGGGGTTGCGCTGTCTTTCTCCTCCACGTCTCAGGGTTCCCATCACCATCAGCAGCATGGCTAGCTCTGGCTTCGTTTACATTACCCAAAATCAAGAGGAAAGCTCTGTGCTGAATTCCTCTAGCTTAGAGTCTGAGATATTTTAGATCTAATGTTCTATGTGTCTTTCCTAAATATAATTTATATTTGACTACTTCCCGTATTTCCAGGGAAGAGGCTATGAGGACATGCACCAGAGCAGTGATGCATATTTATCAGATATGAGGGCACAGAGGACTTTTTTGTGTGTGTCTGCTTGTCTGCCTTTGTTGTGTCAGCTCACTGCGCCACGTGGGCTGGCTCGCCTTCACCGGGAGGCCCCAGAATCAAACCCGGGGCCTCCCATATGGCAAACGGGAGCCCTATCGATTGAGCCACAGCCGCCTCCCTAGGGCACAGAGGACTTTTAAGCATGAAAGCAGTGACACCGGAAAGACGGTGTTAATCTTGGTGATACAAAACTTAAACACAACTCGTAGAAACATCAACAACGTTAAAAAGAAAAGTATAAAACGCTCTTAAACATCAGTAAGAAAAACAAAAATGCTCCAAAAGAGAAATGGGCAAAGGACAAAAAATTCTCCAAGGGAAACATCTGGTCTCCCTAATAAAGGAAGAAGCAGAAGCACATCTTCAAAACTCAGTAAGGTGCTGTCAGTGAGAACCTCAGGAGCGTGGCGAGCGCGCTCCGCGCAGACGCTGCAGAGCACGCGGCTGGCACAGGCTCGGGGGCAGAGCGGGGGTGGGCCCAGGCGTGCGCCTTCGCCCAGCTGTGGGCCAGTCAGAACCGAAACACAGTTTGCTTATCTTGTTTATTTGGTTAACTGACTTTTCTATTTGTGTGCAGACATTGAGAATCATATATATATATATATTTTTTTAAGATTTTATTTATTTATTCATTTATCCCCCCCTTGCTGCTTGTGCTCGCTGGGTCAGCCAACCACGCCGTGCGGGCGGGCTTGCCTTCACCAGGAGGTCCCGGGAACCGAACCCGGGGCCTCCCACATGGTAAACGGGAGCCCTACTGATTGAGCCACAGCCGCTTCCCGAGAATCATATTTTTAAAGAATAATGAATGATGTGAAAAAAATGTTGACAGTTAAGGAGAGGGGAAAAAACCAACTACATAATCTGTCTTAATTAGAGATATTTTTGGACCACTGCTATCTTGACCCAGCAGGGCCCCCCCACCGCCCCCCCCACCCCCCCCCCCCGAGTCTCCTGCCTGGGAGCTGCTTGTGGTGGCTGCCACGTGTGTTCACTGCCCAGAAGATATGAAAATCTTGGCCAGGTTCATTTTTCGGAACTTCACCTTCACCATAAAAGGCTTTTGTCAGTGTAAGAAATAGAACCAACCAGATAAGACCTGCCAGTCAAGCTAAGGGTAATTTTAAAAAAGGGGGTGGTGGCAAACAAAAGCTTGGCCATGGCTGGAGATTTGAATCTGCCAAAATAGAAATTTGTGCAGATTATAAAATGCCCATAAGACATTTATTTTACAAGATAACCCCCCCTGGAATGTTGGAAAGAAAATGAAAGGGGTCCAGATTTACTACGTTAACAAAGGACAGGTCTGAACAAGGGGTCCATGAGTCTGAAAAGTAGAGCTAGAGATAAATTAATGTGATTGTGACAAGAGACATACTTAAACCAACTATACTTTAGTGTAAAGAAATGAGTTTTGTGGGACAGAATGCCCATAGTGAGCTAGACCAGGAGGCGAGGGTGAAGACTGGGTGAGGACTAGAAGAGCTTGAGTCCAGCCCTCTGTAAAGCGACCCCATTTAATCTCTAAAGCTGCCTTGTCCCCCTCAAGTGTGTTTGTTTATTTTTAAGATTTATTATATTTTGTTTATCACTGTTTGCACTTGCTGTGTCTCTTCATCTTCCTTGTTTCTTTGAGAGGCACTGGGAACCGAACCCGGGACCTCCCATGTGGGAGGGAGGCATCTAATCACTTGAGCCACCTCCATTCCCTGCTCTATTGTGTCTCTCATTGTGTTTTTCTTCTTGTGTCTCTTGCTGTGTCAATTTGCTGCGCCTGCCCATCATGCCAGCTCGCTGTCTTGCTTGTCCTCTTAAGCAGACACCAGGAACCTCCACTCCCTTCTTTGTTGTGTCTCTCATTATGTTTTTCCTCTTGTGTTTCGTTGCGTTAGCTCGCCACACCTGCCCGCCACACCAGCTTGCTGTCTTCTTTAGGAGGCACAGGGAACCGAACCAGCGACCTCTCGTGGTAGGCAGGAGCCCAATTGCTTGAGCCATATCCGCTTCCCTCCTCAGGTTTAAGTTAATAGTAGATAAAAGCATCTCGGTTCCTTAATCATACAAGCCACATTCCAGGTGCTCAGGGGCTGCCTGTGGCCAGTGCAGACTGAGTGTCCCCATCCCCGAGCTCTGGGGACAGTGCTGCTTGGGCAGTCTTGTGCGCTTTGTCCCTGGGTGTCGGTCAGGGTTCAGCAGTTCCTGTGCACAACCATCCAGGCCATGCAAGGTAATAATGAGATGCCCCCTTGGTGCCCCTTCGTGTCCAGGCACGTCGGCCTGGCTATCGGCCCCACCACTGCTCCCGGTGCCCCTGCCTTCGAAGGAAGAGACAGGTTTTTTTTGTTTGTTTGGGTTTTTTTTTTTTTTGCAAAATCCTGCTTGCCTTTTTCTTGAATACCTTTTTCCAAGAATTTGTGGTTTTCCATCTTGAAATTTAATATCAAGATAGGGAAATAAAAAATAGCTTGTTGCTTGGGTCACATGAATTTATAAACGGTACATAAACGCCCAGTTCTGTCATTGCACTTGCACTTGGGCTCCTGTGAGTCAGATCTCTAAAGGACTTCTTTGTCTTGTGTCCAGGTGGTGGTAAAAAGTGCAGCAACTCCATTTCTGTGGGGGCGTTTCTAGATGAAGATGATGACATGAGCTTGGAAGAGATTAAAAATCGGCAAAATACAGCTCGGAATAACAGCCAGTCCACCATCAGTGCTTTTGGAGACTCCGGCTGTGGCATTCTTCCTTTGGAGCAGAAAGCAAGCCTCATAGACACCTCGGGCCTGGACAGCGCCCACTCCAGCAGAAATGGGTTTTGCAGTCCTCTAGACAGCGGCAAGACCCCGAGTGAGAAAAGACCACAGTCCCGTGGTGGCCACGAGTCCCTGCTCCCACCTGTCTCAAGTTTAACTGTTGAGTTTGATAAACTGAATTTGCGAAATCTAGGAAGTAGCTTTTGTAAAATGCCAAATAAAAATATTATAAAAACTAAAGATAGGAAAATTGTCACTTCAAAAATGGACTCGGTGGAAGATGATTTGTTAGAACCTGCTTGTGCTGCAGAAAAACTTGGAAATAACCATGTAAGGACAGAAAATGAAATGTCAGCCAAAATTGCTAAAATGTCTCTGGGTCCCAGCGGCCACAGGCACAAGGCCCAGCGCCCCGGCGATGCTGGGTTCCAGCCTGCGCCAGCGTCCCGAGGGTCCTCGGAGCCCGCGGACGGCCCCACCACCCAGAAACCCTCAAGGCTCTTCCTTTCTGGGTACGAGAATAATGCAGTTAATGTGTGGGTGCTGTTTGTGGTTTGTTTATTTTTTTTTTTTAATTATTTGCTTTTATCCATTTTCACACCCCCCCACACACCCGCCCGTTTTTGCTGTTTTTTGTGTCCATTCGCTGGGCAGCTCTCTGTCCGTTTCCTGCCCTCTTCTCATCCTTCTCCTCCTGTCTTCACTGGGATTCGGTCCTCAGAACCTCCCATGTGGGAGAGAGGCGCCCACCACCCGTGCCACCTTAGTTCCTGGTTTCTTGGCATGTCTTGTCTTGGCTCTCCCTTGTGTCACTCTGCTGTTACATCCTCATCTTGCTGCGTGGCTCGCGAGGTCTGACGCCGCACCCACACACGGGGCCCGGCGGCTCACCCGCTCACAGGGCCTGGTGGCCCACGTGCCTTCTATATTTTTCTTTTTAAAATTTTTACCGGGAGGTCCCAAGGATCAAACCCAGGTCCCTCCATATGGGAGACGGACGCCCCACCACCCGAGCCACATCCATCCCCCATGTAGTTTCTTTTAAAACCTCTTTTCCTTGATTTCACACTTTGAGATTCCACCTTTTGTCATTAGTTGTAGTTTCTAAATATTCCTTCAGAGGTCTTCTAGATGTCCTGTGGCTGAATTTCCAGATTGTGATTAGACAGCATCCTGCTTCTCCAACTCAACATGCAATCTGTTGCTTGCTGGGGAAGTAAAAGCAAATGCCCCTAGAACACTGGGATGTTGGTATGAGGGAAGACAAACAGCCTTGGGCTTGGTCTCCTCCAGGTGGTGGAAAGCACTCTGCCTTTTGGTAGTAAGACACGCAGAACCGTGTCTGAACGGCCCCTGGGTTCCTGCAGGAACCTGCTGCTTCTGCACTGCTGAGCTCAGCGCAGGGTCCTCGACGGCGCCCCAGGCACAGCAGCGCTCCTGCTGCTCAGGCGGGCCGATGCCGCGCCGCTGAGTGTGTGCTGGCTTCAGGAGTTAGGGACACAGCGGCGTTTTGGAAGTCCTTGTCTTACTTTTTCTCTCATTCCCCTTATGACACCAGAGAAGGGCCATCCAAGCTGGATCGGGATGTTTTGGCAGCTTTGGAACGTGTCGACGTCGACCCCAGTCACTACCCGGCCGTCCACAGGTGGAGGAGCGCCATCCTGTCCTATTCGCCGTCACACAGGCAGAGGTACCGGGGGCAGAGGCGTGTGGGACCTGGCTCTGGAGTGGCTGTGGGCCTTGGACGCGTCTGTGGCCACGGGGCAGAGCAGGGCCCGTGGGCTGTGCTTTCAGACACGCTGCTGGGGCTGGGCTCTGTCCTCGGTGGCAGCTGCCACCGAGGTCCTTAGCAGGTCTCTCTCTCGGTTTCCTCAGCTGGCCCAGCCCCGCGTCAAAAGGGAGGGACGTGTCTCAGCGGCAGGATCTCCGCTCGGGAAGAAGCAGTCCTGCGGTCGGGGGTCCCGGGAGGCCCGGCCACAGCCCGCGCTCACCTGGCCTGGGCAGCCCCGGGCGCTACAGCCCCGCGCACAGTGCCCACCTGCGCAGCTTGGCCCGGCCGGCGGCGCTCGCAGCCCTGTAGGCCGCTCCAGTCTTCATTTTTAAAATCAAAAAGTATTGAGTTTATTTCTAAAATGACACGAAAGAATATATTCTGATTGATCTATTCATCCTCATTTCGAGGGCAAAAGAATTTTAGAAAATACAACTGTTCTCTATAAAGTTTAGATTTTTTATTATTTTGGGAGAAGTTAATGTAAACGAACTGAGATACAAATTCTCTGAAAAACGTCAATGTAACAATACAGACTTTTTTGGTTTAGCGATTCTAGTTTTCAAAAGGAACAGAGCAAAGGGGCCCTAACGCGGCTCCCTGGGAAGGTAGTGGGATGGCTGAGTCCTAGCCGACCGGGAAGCGGCAGGCGATTCTGGATGCGGACGTCCACCTAGCAGGGCAGCCCCGGCATCCGTAAAATACTTGCACTTATTTCAACTCGCTTTTTAAAACAAAGATGGAAATTTGTGTTGTCTTAGCTTTTATTCTGAGGGGTGGCGAGGGACTTTGAATTTCATTTTGTTTAGATGAATTTGAGAAAGTAAACAGCAAGGAGTGAATGAATGAAAGCCTTGAGTAGATCTTAATATCTCAGACTTGCAACAATATTTGTAAATCCTTAAGTTTTTCTCTTGAAAAAATCTTCCATCGTTTGGCAAATAGTCACATAAAACCCACCAGTGACCATTAAGGCCTTTGTTTTTCAGCAGTTGAGCTCTCAGTCTTCTTGACACAGCTGCCAGCGTAGTGAGTGACACGAAAATACCTGTAAATTGTTCCCTCGCTTTTAAATTTATTGAGGATTCCCTGAAGATAAATGGTATCCGGCAGATTATATGACATGTATATCCCATATTTCAGAGTGTTCCGCTTGGGATTTCTGTTACAAAAGAGTGTTAGTGCAGAAACGAGAGCCGTCTAGCCTCACTCGGCTTCGGAGGCCTGTCAGCGCCAGGCGTGAGGAGCAGGGAGCTTCGGCCCGGGCCGCGCGCGCCGAGGCTGCTTTTCCCTGGCCGTAGAAAGCAGCTGTTCACATGCAGGCGTATCCTTGGGAACAATTCTAGTGTCTGATTCAAAATTAGCTTGTGCTAACTTCAGTGCCTTCTGTAAATCATTTTTAATTTTTCTGAACTTGCTTTTTGAGAATATACAGCGATACTAAGTAGGCATAAGTGAGATTTTTTTCCTTTGTGAAATTCCAAATCGAAACTTGTGTTTCTGTTTTCGTTTTTTAAGCTTGTTTCTTTCGCTCAATACCCATGGACAGGTCATGAACATCAGAATCCAGATCGAGGCCACCAAGCTTGGAGGTTGTCAGCGCTTACGACCTAGGTGTAAGAAACGACACATTTTATGTGTAAAAACAACGGCATTTTATGAAAAGGCATATTCTCATTAGAAATCAGAACACGGATGTTTTAGTGACAGTGATGCTGTTTTCTCTGAAATCTGGCCGTCTTGTCCTGTATGTATGCTGTTGTAAATAGTCAGATGGTGACTGAATAATGGTTTTGCCCCTAACTTTTCAGGCTGCTGTTCCTGTTTTCAGTAGTTTTTGGCCTTTGATGATTTCTCCATGTTTGTAAAAGCTAAATGCAAATGTTTAAAAAAAAAAAAAGGGAACACTTACCATATGAGTGAGTGATCAAATGTCTTGGGTTATTTTTTGTTTCTTCTAAAAACTAAGTGAAATAAATTATTTTTTAAATCATGTAATGGTTTTAAGCTTTCAGAGAATTTTCTCCACCCTCTGCTTGAGCTGAATGAATAACCCTTTTTGGTGAAATCTTAAAGCGGTGTTTTGATGATGCAGTACCTTATTTGCTAATTTTTTTTTTCTTTCCCAGCAGTTGTGAAAAACTTTCTGGTATCAGGTAAACTAGCACAAATTTTCTAACTGCATTTGGAAATGGGAAAGCTTTTGTGTGTGTGAAGTGTGAGATTAACAGTCAGTTGAGTAATTTCTTCAGTTTGAAAGAAGTGATTTAAAAAGCAGAATCTGCCGTGGTGAAGTGAGGGTGGAGGGGGCTCTCCCAGCAGCAGGGAACTGACTCGGCTCCGGCACTCACCGTCCTCTGAGCCTTAGGCTGCGGCGTGAGGCTTTCCGGGGCCGGGAGCCAGTGCCAAGGCATGGCTATGCAGGTGCACCGGTGCTGCGGCCAGGTGGGAGCGCGTGCTCTGGGAGACCACAAGCAGATCTTGGATAGTTTTTGTATGTTTGCAGAAACTTGTACAGCTTTCAGAGGAAATGGATGTTTGTCGGGTAACTCGCCTTTTAGGGGGGCATGATCGCCCGGTGCCCTGAGGCAGGCTCTGTGTGCTGTGCTTGTAACGGGCACACGCTTTGTATTTCTGCATAAAATCCCATAAATATTCTCTAGTTTATAAGTTGTACTTGTGTTCCTTTTTGGTCATCTCAAAAAAAAAAAAAATGTTGTGGACTGAAAAGCGCATGGCGCCGTTCTCTAGGAACCCTCCGCTGCCAGTTGCTTGGCCCCTGCTCTCGTGGTGTGCGTGCTCCTTTTGTGCAGGGTTTACTTTGGCACAACCCAAGATGATGTCACATCTCTCCCAAACCAGTGGCTGTGTTCCCTCGCGACACGGCCGGACCCCCAGGATGGGCGCCTGTCCCAGCAGCCACCTGCGTGGGCTCTGCCTGCACCTCCCGCTGCTCCGTGGCTGCGTGCTTCCCGCCTCCCTGGGGCTGTGGTCCCTGGGCCTTGGCGAGTTCCTGCTCCCACACCCCGGGCGCTTGTCACAACGCGCACGCACATGGGCTGAAGATGCCCGGGTGGCTGCTGTCAGCCTAGAAATAACAAACCAGGCTGCAAGGCAACAAAGGCATTTGGGGGCCACAGATTCAGGTGCATCTCCAAGCAAGAGTTTTTAAAGAAGAAGAGGATAGTGAGGGAATCTGTGGACAGTGGACATTTGGGCTTTTGAGGCAGTGCTTACTCTGTGGGTTTTGCTGACTGGCTAAGACCTGCCAGTCACCTCCAGAACAACCCCCCGACTCCATCTGAAATCTCTTAGCTACAGAAACTGGGCTTTGTTTATTTTCATGCTGCCCTGCGTAGCTCAGTAAGCCTCAGGTTGACAGGGGCCTCTGCCCCTCTCTTCCCCAACCATTTCCTTTCCTGTGCTCCATCCCTCAGGAATCAGACGGCCACTGCCCCACTAACCCCCCAAGCATCTTATCTAGTGAATGGTGGAACAGAAAGTTTGTTGGGAATTTAAATTGGAAAAGAAAACTAAAACTTAAAGATTATACTTGCTACTTGTGCTAGTTCTTAGAGAATGGATCAAATGTTGGCTTTTTTAAAAAGTGCAACTTTTCTGACAAAATCTGAAAGCCCAATTTGGCATCTTTGACTTCAAATCTCATTTCGGCTGTACAATCATGAAGTATATATTTTTAAATTTTAAGCTTTTTATTGAGATGCTTTTTCTAACTTACAGGATAGCTACAAAAATAACCCAAGCACCATACAAAGAGCTCATACCCAGATCCACCAGTTTTAACCTTCTGCCACTTTTTGCCATATCATTCTCTCTGTCCATCCCTCCATCCATCCGTTCAGTGTAGGTTGAACACTTAACACTGCCATGTACACTTCCGAAGAACAAGGATATTTACTTATTCATTATAACCACCTGTATTAGTCAGCCAAAGGGGTGCTGATGCAAACTACCAGAACTCCGTTGGCTTTTTTTTTTTTAATATATATGTATTTTTAGCATTTTTCAAAAGTTTATTGAAGTATATCACTCATACATAATAAGTGTATAGTAATAGTTGTGAACTTACACAACAAACATGCATAACATACATCACTCCACCACCAACACCCTGCATTATTGTGAGATATCTGTTAGAAATTATGGAAGAACATTGTCAAAATCTTATTACTGGGGGCGGATGTGGCTCAAATGGTTGGGCGTCCGTCTCCCATATGGAGGGACCTGGGCTCGATCTCTGGGACCTCCTGATTAAAAAAAAAATAGAGGATGCGCACAGGCCACCAGCAAGATGATGATGTAACGAGAGAGACACATGGGAGAGCCAAGACGAGATGCGCCAAAAAACCAGGAACTGAGGTGGCGCAGGCGATAGGACGCCTCTCTCCCACATCAGAGGTCCCCAGGATCGAATCCCAGTGAAGACAGGAAAAGAAGGATAAGAGAGGGCAGGAAACAGACACAGGCAATTGCACAGCAAATGGAATCATGCACATGTGCAGAATTCCCGAACAACACCCCTCTATCAACACACGACTCCCTGGATTTCCACACTCCCCATTTCAACACAGCACATCTTTGGCTTTGATGCAAGAATATTACACTATTACTGTTAACCACAGCCCATAGGTCACTCCAGGTGTATTTTTCCCACGCTTCTCCACATTCCCACCTCCCTGCAATACTGATGTGCATCTGCTCTAGCTCACAAAGGACAGTCTTGCGTCTGTACCGTCAACCACTATTCTCCACCTCTGGGTTTCCTGTGCTCTTCAGTCCCTAGATTAGTCTCCAGCTCTCTGTCAACTGGCATTTACATCCCTAGACTACCCCTCTCAGCCACATCCCCACTTACAGACCAGCTGCTACTCACGCTAATGTACGTTCCAACACTTACACAGTGAAGCTAATTAGAACTTTTTTTTTTTTTTTTTGGCACCAAATTAGAACAATTTTATTATTTAACATAATACCAATGTATATACATTATCTTCCTAAATAAGAAACAGTTGATTCCAAAATTTTTTTTTTTTTCTTTTTTTTTTTAATTTATTTTTTTACCGGGAGGTACCGGGGATCGAACCCCGGTCTCTCCATATGGTAGACGGACGCCGAACCTCTTGAGCCACATCCGTTTCCCATGATTCCAAACTTTAAAATGTAGTTTCCAAAATGAACCCTTACTGTAAATTGGAAAGAAAAGAAAGAGCCCTGCAAATTAACACAAATTTATTTTTAGTTCTCAACTAAAATATGCACCCATTACCGTAAATCACCCCCTCATACAAAAATGTATATTATAAATAAAACTTTCAAAAAAGATCTTGGATGTTTTATTGCACATTGTACAGAATGTTTGCCACTATCTGAAAAGCCGTCAGCCTTTCACTGTACTAGCTGTTTAAAATATCTATTCAAATTTGGGTGAACACAGGTATCTGCAGATACTAGCATATCTAGGATCATGTCTGATGTTAATCAGAAACAGGAAAATATAATCTTACTGGACTGTTTCTGTCACTTTTTCTAAAATAAGAATGACTCTGTTTTCTACTGTTAAAAGGAATTATAAGAGATCTGAACAAATTAAAAGACTTGTCCAAATGTCAGTTTTCTTACTTCAAATAGAAAGCACATGTAGGGCCCGTTTACCCAGTCATGTATCTCTGATCCTTTGTAGGACCAGCCCTTCTCGAAGTCTGTATTGTTAAAGACCCAAATGCAGGGTCCCTAACAATGCCATCATGAACAGGTACCGTCTTGATCAACATTTTCAAACCCGCTCAGCCCAAGCTAAACCTGCACAAATCAGGCAGAATATAATGGCCTTAAAAACAGAAAAAAGGTTCCTAAATAAGTTTCCATGCCATCTAGCACAGGGCCTACCAAAGAGTCGGCATTCAATAAATATTTGATGAGTGGATGCACATTATTTTCTAAGACCATTCTCCTATAATCAGATGTATTAATGATTTATGAGTAATATGTTGATTTCTGGCACAAAGATCTAATGTGATGACTAAACAAAGAGCAAAACTGACAAGGCATAGACACTGTTAGGTTCTACAATCCTGCCCCTGGACAGAACGTACATGTACTTTAAGAGTTAAAACTATTCCAATAATAAAAATTGATTAGTCAAATATTTTTTATTTTGCCAAGGGACTCTAACAGTATCAGCCTTTGGCAATTCCCAGATATACAATGAACCCCAAATAAAACAAGACTCAAATTGCACTATTACAAAGAAACTAGTCCCTGAAAGCAGAGAAGGCGCCAGTTAAGGGACAGAACTTCAAGGAGACGACTGTTTTTCCTTTTGCACAGTGAGACACTCCCATTTTTCTGGTTGCCCTGAATGAACTTCACACATACTTTGTCCTGTCTGAACTGTACCAGGAACTTTTTTTTTTTTTTTTAACTTTATTTTGTACATTTAATAATGGAAAATATAAACAAGTAAAAACTAAAAAGTAAACACAGATGAATAAATATATACATCTCTCAATTAAATCTAATGGATACATATAAATTTTTTTTAATCAAACTATATTACACAACATATTTGGTTCATATCCATACAGTATTTGTCCTTTTGTGTCTGGCTTGCTTCACTCAACATAATGTCCTCCAGGTTCATCCATGTTGTCATCTGCTTTACGACTTCATTTCTTCTTACAGCTGCTTAATACGTGTATGTTCTACATACAGCATCAGTCGTCCATCTCAGCCCTCTTAGCTCCTTTAAGAATCCACCAGGGGAATCGGCTGTGGCTCAATCAGTGGGGCTCCCGTTTACCATGTGGGAGGCCCCGGGTTCGGTTCCCGGGGCCTCCTGGTGAGGGCAGGCCCACCCGCACGGCGTGGTTGGCTGACCCAGCGAGCACAAGCAGCAAGGGGGGGATAAATGAATAAATAAATAAAATCTTTAAAAAAAAAAAAAAAAGAATCCACCAGCTACCACCAGGTCTTGAAGATATTTTCCTACATTTTCTTCTAGAAGCTTTACGGTCCTTTTTTATTTAGGTTTTTGATTCATTTTGAGTCAGTTTTTTAATAAGGTGTGAGAGAGGGGTCCTCTTTCCTTCTCTTGCTGTGGCTATCCAGTTCTCCCAGCACCATCTGCTGAATGGGCTGCTCTGCCTGAGCTGGGTGGGTTTCACAGGCTTGTCAACTAATCACTTGACCACAGATGGGAGGGTCTGTTTTTTAACCACCAGTTCGGCTCCATTGTCTGTGTGTCTGTCTGTATGCCAGGACCATGCTGTTTTTACCACTGTAGCTAGGCGATATGATTTAAAGTCCAGAAGTGAGCGTCCTCCAACTTCGCTTTTCCTTTTTAAGATGTTTCTGGCTATTCAGGACTCCTTACCCTTCCAAATAAATTTGAAAATCATGTTTTCCATTTGTTTAAAAAACACTGGTGGAATTTTTATTGGGATTGCATTGAATCTGTGTATCAATTTGAGTAGAATTGACATCTTAATGATATTTAGTCTTCCAATCTGTGACCATGGAATGTTCTTCCAATTATTTAGGTCTTTTTTAATTTCTTTTAACAATGAGTTGTAGTTCTCAGAATACAAGTGCTTTACATCATTGGTTAAGTTTATTCCTGAGTATTTGGGTTTTATTTATTATATTTTCACCACTCTTTTGATACTTTTAGTTACTTTTATAGATACAATTTTCATTTCTAGATTATTCCAGGCCTCTCTCTCCTGTCCTTTTCAGGTTGTAGCACACCCTTTTTGTATTTCCTGCAAAGCTCATCTCTTGGTTACAAACTCTCAGTTTCTGTTTTCCTGTGAATTTTCTAAACACCCTCATTTTTGAAAGACAATCTTGCCGAATATAAGATTCTTGGCTGCAAGTTTTTCTTTTGCAGTATCTTAAATATATCATCCCTGCCTTCTTGCCTCCATGGTTTTTGATGAGAAATCGGCCCTTCTTACTGGGTATCCCTTACATTAGATATGCATATGATATTACTGCTCACAGAATTTTCTTTGGCATTTGAAATTCTGATTTTTGTGTGTTTCAGTGTTGGTCCATTCAGATTTACTCGGATCGGAGTATAATGTGCTTCTTGGACACAGATAGCTATGTCCTCGAGAGGGTTCCCTTCCCTTCTACTTCTAGGACACCTGTGATTCATATGTTTGCACGTCTCTTGCTGTCATTTAGTTCCGAGACCCTGTTCAATTTTTTCCATTCTTCGTCTGTTCTTTGTATGTTTGCTTTCAGAGGCCGTCTTCAAGTTCACCAATCCTTTTTTCTGCGTCCTCAAATCTGCTGTTATATGCCTCCGGTGTATTTTAAATTTCACTTGGGGCACCTTCCATCCCCCTAAGATCGGCTGTTTTTCTGTGCATGCTTTCAGGTTCTTCTTTGTGCTCACCCAGGGTCATCTTGACATCCTTAATCTCTTTAACCATTTCATTGAATTTATTGTGTTTGAACATCTATGATTGTCTCAACTCCTTTAAGTCCTCTGCAGGTTTATCTTGCTCCTTTAACTGGGTCGTATCTTCCTGTTTTTTGGTATTGGTTATAAATTTCTATTGGTGTCTTCACATCTGGCTCACTAGATGTACTTATTCTGGGTAGTTTCTCCCTTTAGTTTGGAGCTCTCTCGTCTTTTCTCCCTTGCTGGTTGTGTAGTTGGTGCTGTGAGCTATGGAGGCTGGCGCTGCCCACATTGTCCTAGGAATTGATGAGGCTTCTCCCACCTTTCTCCTCTGTCAGGGGAGGGGACAGAGCTGCAGCCATGTGTAATAATCCAAGTTGGGCAGAACAAGACTGTATTTGCCAGAGAGACTGATGAAGCTTCACACCCCTTCCTCCCCTACCTGGGGTGGGGAAGGAGCTACAGTTCTGGGCAGCAATCTATGCCGTGTGGGTCCAAAATGACCACAATTTCCCAGGTAAACTGATGTACTACCAGTCCCCACCCTGCCGGGGGGTGGAAGTGGACCTTCTGGAGTCCTTCAGACTCCGTTCACTTTTTGTTCGTTCTTTCTGCTCTCAAGACTGGATGATTCCAATTGTCTTATCTTCAGGTTCACCGATTCTTTCTTATCCAGCGCCAGTCTGCTGTTGAACCTCTAGAGAAGTTTTTATTTCTATTACTGTGGTCTTCAGCTGATAATTTTCATCTTCTCTTTAGGTCCATGTTTTCTTTTAGCTCTTTGAGCATATGTTATGTCCAAGGTCTGATCGTCCTTAGTGACAGTTTCTAATCTCCTTCGTCTGGGCCATCACTTCCTGTTTCTTTGTATGTCTTCTAACATTTTGTTGACACCTGGGCATTTTGATATTTTAATGTGTTGTTATTGGAATTTAGACTCTGAGGCATGGTCTTAAGCTTGTATCCAGCTAGTGTCGTGACAGCGCTCTCCTTGAATTGAATGTAGGGGGAAAAAAGAAAAAAGGAAGAAAGCAAGCGCCTTTCCCAGTCCTGGCTGACTGACCGTGGGAGTGTGTCTCCTTGCTCACGCACTGAGTGTAGAGGCTCCAGGCCGAGGCTGGGGCCTCCCTGGTCCTTCCTGCAGCGTCTTGTCCAGGGCACGTGTGTGCGTGGCCCTGGGAAGCGCCGTGTGCCTGGACACTTGCTCAGCACGTCACTGCTCCCACACAGCGTCACCAAGGCCAGGTTCTGGGGCGAGTCCCTCAGGCCACCAGGCAGACTGGGCCAGACCCACCTGCTCCCTCCAGAACCAGGACCGCGAAGCCCACTGGAAGCGCTGGCTGGGGAGGGGCCGAGGGGGCAGCCTGGGCGCCGTGTGATTCTTGAGCCGGCGTTCGCGCTGTTACTGCAGTCCTCTAAGGGTTTTCCGGAGCTTTGGGAAAGGTGTATCTGCCAGTTCTTGCCGATTGTTGAGCGTTTCGGGGGGGGGGGGCGTCTTGCCGGGGCAGGGCCACAAAGCGGCATCAGCGTTTCACTCAGTTTCTCATGAGCCACTGACGTTGAAAACAAAACACTCCCATCCCCTAGGCGTTCCCTGTATAGCGAGTCTCGTTCGTTGTTATGGGCTGGTTTAGAGCCACATCGGTGTTTTGAGGCGGTGCCAGGGAATGAACCCAGGACCTGGCACATGGAAAGCAGGAGCTCAACCCCGGAGCTACACCTGCTCCCTGCACGCATCGTTCTGATTCGCTTTGTGAAATCCTGTTGGTTCCAAAAGTCCTGGAGACAGAAGGCGAGGTGGGACCGGGGCGGCTGTCCGGGTCCCGCTGCCAGGGGAGCTGCGTGACCCGCGCCCGCCCAGGGCGCCAGCCCGGAGCAAAGGGCTTTTCCTCAAACGGTGCGTGAACGGCTGGGGCGGCTCAGCCGGGCCCGAGGCCCCCCGAGGCCCCCACCCCCCCTCGGCCCTCACAGCCCCCCGCCCCGGCCGTCACGGCTGAGCCTTCGGTGAGCGCACTCTCAGAAGCAGCAGCAGGAAAATAGGCTTTATTATGTAGTTATTTCCAAAGGTGACAAATGGATCAAATATTCCAATTAGTTGCACTGGCTGCAGAAAATATTTATAACTACTTCATAAAAATGGCACTGTCCCTCCCGAAGTGCCAATATCCGGGGGCTAGATGTGCCTAAGTAGTTTAATCCATAAGAATAAAAGACTAGTAATCACCAGGGGCAAACTGCTTCACTCTGGGACGTTAAAATGCTTTTTATTAACATCATTTCCCTGCCACTAAGCCAGTGCTAAAGGCGGGCAAGTCCCGAGTGAGGGGCCGTCCCCTACAGGCCTGGAGGCAGGTCGGCCCCGTGCGGCCCTGGGGCGAGACCGTGGGCTGCAAAGCAAGGCCCCAAATGAGGAAACTGAAGAACAAAAACCCGTGGTCTCCAGGGCCCGCGGCGGGGCCACGCGTGGAGGCGGGAGAGGCCCTGGGGCCTGCCCGTGGCCACCAGCTCTTCGGGGACGGGCCGGCCTCCCTCGGGGCAGGAAGACCCAGGGAGGCCGGAGCAAGACACGAACCCGCTGCGCCAGCAACGAGAGCTCAGCCCAGACGCCTCCGCTTTCCTGCCCGCCTCCTACTCGGGAACTAAGCAGCAAACGTGGCCTGTGCCAGGCACGGGGGTCCCCCGTCCTCGGAGCAGAGCCAGACGCTGGCCTGAGCGCCGAGTCCGTCCTCAGGACCGCGTGATCTTGTCGGGGGGCATGAACCCCGTGTCCCCGAGGGCCCGCAGGGCCACGGTGCCGCTGGGCCGGACCACCAGGTGCGTGATGCTGCCGTTGTTGAGCGAGAGGCGGAGCCAGCCCTCGGGGGGGAACTGCAGGGCTCTGGGAGAGAGTGGGGGGGAGGGAGAAACGGGGGGGGGGGCGCTCAGCAGAGGGATTGCCGAGGACGCTGTGTGAAGGCGCTCCCCTCCCCTCCCCTCTCCCCTCCCCTCTCCCCTCCCCTCCCCTCTCCCCTCCCCTCCCCTCCCTCTGGTGTGCGGTGCTGAGGGGGCAGGGGCAGGGGCGGCGGCTTCTCCGGCAACTGACCAGGGCCCACCACGGGGCCGACCGGGCAGAAACAGGGTGAGTGGAAGAGCGAAAACCCAGCAGGGTTCTCTCCCCGCGCGAGGCTGTGCTTCTGCTGATCTCTGTTTCCTTACAAAGGCCGTGAGCCGAAAAGGGCCCCGAGGCCCAGGTGGGAGGCGGCGCCTCACCTGCACACGATGTACCGGATGACGTTGGCGTGGCAGACGAGGATCTCGTAGCTGTCCTCCTCCTGCTTGGCATCTGCCCGGTGGATGTAGCTGCGGAACGCGGCCTCGATCCGGGCTCCGTCTTCGTAATACTGCTGGGGGCACAGCGAGCGTGAAACCGACAAGGCGGCACGGCCAGTCCTCGGGCAGCGACCGTGAGGTGAGAAAGGAGCCAAGCCCAGGACGGGGAGGGAGTAAAGGGGACACGGAGACCCGAGGGGCCGGGGGGCCGCGGGCGCCGGGTCTTACCACAGCCTCTGGCTTCCAGTGCGCCACGGGCGGGTCGGGCTCGATGGGGGCGCCTTCCCTGAGCAGGTCTGTGCTGACGCGACGGACTCCTGCAGACAGACAGACGGGGTGCTCAGGGCGCCGGGGGCGCGTCTGCGCAGCCACCACCCTTCCACCTGGGCTTAGCGCAGCAGCAGGGACCCACCTGGCAGGTGCTTGCCGACTATGTCTGCTGTTTCGACCGCCCGGGTCATGGAGGAATGCACAATCTTATCGAACTTCAGCCCCAAGCTCGCGAGTCGGAGGCCAGTCAGCTCCGCTTGTTCCCGGCCTGAAAGGGGAACCACACTTTAACCCTCCTCCACGTCCTTCAGACCTGCCGGGGCCCGCGTCACGCAGCAGGCTGTCAGCGCAAGACCCCGTCCTCATACAGCTTGGCGGGAGTCAGGCATCCAAAGGGTGAAATGAAGGAGCTGATCTGGTTTCCTTTCAACCACTGTGCAGAGAGAGTCTGAGCCCGCTAATGGCCACCGATGCTCCCGTACACTGGGCGCGGACCTCGTCACTAGTTCCGGCCCCTCGTGCCCTCCGTGTCCAGCTGTGTCCATCAGCTGAGTCTGAGCCCCTTCCGGTGGCCACCAGCCGTGCCGTGACCCCAGGCTTTCACCCACAGAAACCTCAACGTCACCTCAGGGAAGATGGAGGATTCCAGAGACACAGGACTCGCTTCTCTCCCTGAAAAATAGCTGGAGGACGGCCTGGAGAAAAACCTTCTAGGGTTCAGGTCACCAGGGGAAGGCTGGACACCACCCACAAGAGAGAGGGGCAAAGGGAAAGACTCGTGAAGGGAAAACCTGCCAGTAAAGCCTGCAGCTGCCAGCACCCACCCCCCACCCTCAGGGCAGACAGGTCTGAACTCTCTGGCCAGTGGCTACGGACAGAAGAGGCCTAAGGGGTCCACCTGCCCAGGAAAGGAGGAGGACACAGCCTAACGCTGACTCAGCTTCGATCCACAAATGTGGTCTGCTGTGCCCCAAGAGCCCCTCCAGGAGGGTGGGGCCGCTGCTTGCCCTGGGAGCCGGCAGGGGGCTGGAGAGAGGCCGCCCTCTCGGTCACCCTCCCTACTGACGGGGCTGGTTGCTGAGGATGCAGAAGGGAGGGCGCCACCCGCAAAGGTTGGAGAACCGCCTCTGAGGAAGTCTGGTGAGGCTTGACTAGCCTCGAGGGATACGGCAAACACTGGACCAGGGGCTGGACGGCGCTGCGGAGAGCCCCACCTGCTGGCCGGCCAAGGAGGTGCACGTGGGGAGCTCAGCCCTGAGCGCCTGCTTCCCACGCGAGGCCCTCCTAAGGGTCAGTGAAGGGGAGACGCCGACAGGGGTGAAGACTAGCAGAAAGGCTAACCAAAAGAGGAAAAAGGCGAAAATAAGAGAGGACATATGGAAGCCATAGAATTAAATGGTGGAAGTAAACAATGCAGTGACGGTGACGTGGATGGATGTGAATAGACTAGCCTCTGGCAGAATGCATAAAAGACATGAGCCCTCCACGTGCTGCCTACAAACCAGATACAAACCGGCTGGAAGTGAGAGGTCGGCAAAATCCACGCCATGCAAACGAACCAAAAAAGAGCAGGGGCAGCTATACCAGTGTCAGACAAGACAGGCTTTAAATGCAAAGAAGTGATGAGATGCAGAAGGCCAGTATGTGTTAATCAAAGGGACGATCCTCCAGGAAGAAGCGACAGTCATGAATAGCTACACGCCTAACCAGGGAGCCCCGAAACACATGAGTCAGACTCTGGCAAAGCTGAAGGGAGAAACGGAGAAACGGACACCTCTACAACAATAACTGGACACTTCCACATGCCACTGACATCATCAGGTAGAACAACTAGATAGAAGATCAATAAGGGGGAAGCAGATGTGGCTCAAGCAGTTGAATGCCACCTACCACATGGGAGGTCCCAGGTTCAGTTCCTGGTGCCTCCAAAAGAAGACAAGGAAAACGAGCTGACAGGATGGGCTGGCACAGCAAGAGGACACAACAAAGAGAGACAGCAAGTGGGAGTGGAGGTAGTTCAAGCCACTGGGCGCCTCCCTCCCACATGGGAGGTCCCGGGTGCAGATCCCGTTGCCTCCTAAAAGGATGAGCGGACACAGAGAGCACACAGCGAACAGACAGAGAGCACAGGCTGGGAACACCAACAAGGGGAGGGAGAAGTAGATGTATGGAAACAAATATTTTAAAAAGACCAGCAAGGAAACCGAACTTGAACATAGATAGAGTATGATAAACAAGCTAGACCTGACAGGCATATACGGAGTGTTGCATCCAAATCAGCGTGCTCTACATTCTTCTCGAGGACTCGTCAATCTTTTTGCAGGAAGGACCACATTAGGTCACAGGACCTGATGCCTTCACAGGTGAATTCTAATAAGCATTCAAAGATTTAAATTCAATCTTAAACTCTTCCAAAACACTAAACAAGAAACACTACCAAGCTCATTCTATGAAGCCAATATCACCTTAATACCAAAGCCAGATAAAGATATTACAAAAAAATAAAAGTAAAAACCCATTTCCCTAATGAATATGAATGCAAAAAGCCTCAACAAAATACTTGCTAATTGAATCCAGCAACTCATTAAAAGAATTATGCAGGGAGGCGGCTGTGGCTCAATCAGTGGGGCTCCCGTTTACCATATGGGAGGGCCCGGGTTCGGTTCCCGGGGCCTCCTGGTGAGGGCAGGCCCGCCCGCACGGCGTGGTTAGCTGACCCAGCGAGCACAAGCAGCAAGGGGGGGATAAATGAATAAATAAATAAAATCTTTAAAAAAAAAAAAAAAAATTATTATTCAGATGCAAATATTCTCACTGTCCTGATTTTGTGATAACCAGGGCAGGCTAAACATTCGCTATGTTAGAAACCATGCATGTGTCCCTAGACCTAGTTTTTCTCCCTAGATCTGGTTTTTAAATGCTGGTGATAAACTAAGCCTCATTTATTATATGACCATCCTGTGTGGGAAGAGACTGTAACTTTGGGTATCTTTGGTCAGCCTTAAGGGATACACAGGGGGGCGGATGTGGCTCGGGTGGTTGGGCGTCCATCTCCCATATGGAGGGACCTGGGTTCGATCCCTGGGACCTCCCAGTAAAAATTTAAAAAAAGAAAAATAAAAAAGGTGCGTGGGCCACCAGGCCCTGTCCGCGGGTGCGCCACCGGGCCCCGTGAGCCACGCAGCAAGACGACGACGTGACAGGAGAGTGACACAAAGGACAGCCAAGATGAGACGCACCGAAAAACCAGGAACCAGGTAGCACAGGTGATAGGACGCCTCTCTCCCACATCGGAGGTTCCGAGGATTGAATCCCATTGAAGACAGGAGGAGAAGAGAGGGCAGGAAACAGACACACAGAGTTGCCAGTGAATGGACACAGAAACAGCAAAAACGGTGGGGGCGGGGGGGGAACGGTAAAATAAATAATGAACCCTTAAAAAAATGTATAGGGGAGTAAGATAGGGACTATAGGCAGTGGTAATACTCTGACGAGGCTCTTTCATGATTTGCTGACGAAAGTTTCACAGCAATGCGGGGTGCTTGTGGGGGGCGATGTGTGGGAGCCCTGCGTGGTGTGGTTATGCATGTTTGTTTTGTAAGTTCACGATGTTTACTGCGCACTTATAGTTTATGTGTGTTCATGTCTGAATGAAATACTTCAATAACTTGTTTAAAGAATGTTTTAGAAAGCATTATTCAGCACAGCAGGCATACCTCGGGCTGAGTGCTTGCTTCGCATGTACCTGGTACTTCCCCGCCCCACCCCCCCCCCAATTATTCATCATGTTTTATCCAAGGCACAGAAAGGTGGTTCAGCACTAGGAAATCAATCAGCGTAATAGAGCACCTTAATAAATCGAAGAAGGAAAATCACATGATCATCTCGATTGACACAAAAAAGGCATCTGACAAAACACAGCATCTTTTTTTTTTTTTTTTTTTTTGGTAAAAACACTCCAAAGGATGGGAATTGAAGTAAACTTTCTCAATATGACAAACAGCATATATGAAAAACACACACACAGCTAACACTGTAAAGACGGAACTTCCCCACTGAGATCGGCAACAAGACAAGGAGGGCCGCTGCCCCCACAGTTGCTCAGTGCCGGAGGAATCAGGCAAGAAAAAGAAAGAAAAGGCACCAGATTGGAAAGGAAGAAGGACGCCTCTGCTATCCAAAACTCCACAACAAAGCTACTAGGACCAATAAATGACGTTAGCAGAGCAGCAGGACGCAAGATCAATACTCAAAAATCCGTAGTGTTTCTGCACACTATAACGGGCAATCATGAGGAAGTCAGGGGAAAATTCCATTTACAATAGCAATTTAAAAAATCAAAAAATTAGGAGTAAACTCAACTAAGGACACAGAAGACCTAAATAAATGGAAAGACTTTCTGTGTTTGTTGGATGGGAAGACTAAATATCGTTGCCAACCTTCCCAAACTAGTTTATAGATTCAATGCAAGACCAATCAAAATCCCAATAGCCTTATTTAAAGACACGGAAACCCAATCATCAAATCTATTCGGAAGCACCGCGTGCCTGGCTTCTCTCACTCAGCATAATGGTTTTTGTTTTGTTTCTGTTCGTAGCAGCCTTATTCGCGACTGCCACAATTGCCAAAAGATGGAAACCGCCCAGGTGTCCCATCAGCCGATGGATGGATAGACTGCGGCCTGTGCGCGCCATGGACTATTACAGCTGCGAGAGGAAATCAGGTCATGAGACATGACAACGTGGGTGACCCTGGAGGACGTCATGTCCAGTGAAGCCAGCCAGACACAAAAGGACAAATCCCGTATGGATGCTCCGTTGTGTAAACTCATGGAGTCAATGACTAGAATTTGGGTCACCAGAAAATAGGAGGAGGGTAGAGAAGGGAAAGCTGAGGGTCAGCCTGTGCAGAGTCGGTAAAAAGGATGTGTGCTAATCTCTGGAAATGAGAAGGTGAAACCACAACACAGTGTTGGTAGCTAGCAGTGTCACGTGAGGATCACAGTGGCCGGGTCATGTAAATTACTAAAGGAAAGCTAAGAAATGTAACATGGGAGTGTGTGGCATAGCAGTGCCACGGCACAGACAGGACTTTCTCTTTAAAACTGAACAAATGCATGTTAATGTTACAAAATCAAGTAAAGAAAAAAAACCATTATGCTACATGAAAGAGACCGAACACAAGGTACTATAGATTGTCTGATTCCATTTGTATAAAATGTAAATATAAATCAATTTATAAAGATAGAATAAGACTAGGGGTTCTGCAGGGCTGGGGAAGGATGGCGGAATTGAGGTGACTGCTAAGGGGTGTGGAGTTTTTCTTTTTGGAGTAATGAAATCGTTCTAAAATTTTTTTGTGGTGGAGAATGCACAACATTGTGATTATTATACTAAAGCCACTGATTGTACACTTTGGATAGATCATATGGTGTGTGAATATATCTCAATAAAAGTGCTTAATACACAAATATGCAAGGACAGCCAGAAATAGAGAGTGGGAGCGGCTCAAGCAGCTGAGCACCTGCTTCCCACACGGAAGGTCCTGAGTTCGGTCCCTGGTGCCTCCTAAAATCAAAATCAAACAGGGGAGGGGAATCAAAGATACTGTCCCAGACAGGGGAAAAGGCAAGATGGGAAAAGGGGCAGAAGCAGGCAAGGTAAAGGTTGTAGCCTCGTAAGGCGGGGGTCGTTTGGGGTCAGGCCCTGAACGTCCCCTGCTCGAGACTTGGGAAAAAAGTCTGCAGGAGCCAAGAAAGGAGCCACTAGGGCCAGAGGCAGAAAAAGAGATGGAATCATAGGGGGCAGGCTAAGAGGGGGGATCCAGGGACTTGAGGGGCTTCCTGGGGTGGGGGGAATGCAGCTGCAGTGTCTCCCCCTTCCCTCTTCCACCCCAGCTCCAGCCCTGGCCTTTTCTTTTCATCCCCCTTCCTCACGGGAGAAGCTGTGGCCCTGGCCATGTCATCGTGTCCCTGTGTCCCCTGCATGTTCCCCACCCTCCATCTCCCTCCCTTTACGCAAACCCCATTACAATAAATTTTAAATAAAAACCCGAATTAAAAAAAAAAAAATCAAACAGGGAAACAAACGAAAAAAACAACTCAGAGGAGCCGATGTGGCTCAGTGGTCCGGCTAGGCACTAGCTTCCCATGTGCAAGGTACCAGCTTCAACCCCAGGCCCGGTAGCTTAAAAAAAAAAAAAAAACCAGAAATAGCAGCTTTGTACAACAGGGGAAGCAGAGAAAGACTGAGAGGTGAAGAATTTCCTTGTTTGTTTTTTGTTTACTGTTATTATTATTATTGAAATAATGAAAATGCTCTAATGATGATTGAAGTGATGGATGCACAACTATGTGATTATACCAAATTCCATTGTACACCCTGGATGAATTGTACGCTTTATTAATATCTATCAATAAAATTGATATGTTAAAAAAAAAATTTTGTGATGAATGCACAACACTGTGATTATACTAAAAGCCACTGATTGTACATTTTGGATAGATTGTATGGTATATGAATATATCTCAATAAATTTTTTTTTTTCCTGGAAGGGTAAGGGGTCCTGAATAGGCAGGAACTTCTTAAAAAAGAAGAACAAAGTTGAAGGACTCTCACTTCCAGGTTTTAAGTCATGTCACCTGGCTACAGTGATATTGGCATGGTCCAGAAACAGACCCTCCCTACGCTCAAGTGATTTCTGACAAGGCTGTCAAACCCACTCAGCTCCGGCAGAAGAGTCTGCTCAACAAATGGTGCTGGGTATCCACGTCCACGCGAAGAACTGGATACCCACGTGCACAAGAAAGAGGAGCCCTGCCTCACACCTTACACAAAACATAAATCAAAATGGATCGAGACCTAACTATAAGCTACAAACATAAAACTCATAGAAGTGTAGGGAAACTACTTCAAGTCCTGGTGGTAGGTGGTAGTTTCTTAAATCCTACACCTAAAGCAAGAGCAGTGAAAGAAAAATGGATAAATGGGACCTCCTCAAACTTTTGTGACTCAAAGGATTTTGTCAAGAAGGTGAAAAGGCACCCCATTCAATGGGAGAAAATATTTGGAATATTTGGAAACCACATATCTGATAAGGGTTTGATTTCCTTATCTTATAAAAGAGATGATACAACTCAACAATAAAAGAGCAAGCAATCCAATTTAAAAATGGGCAAAAGACTTAAATAGACATTTCTCCAAAGAGGAAATACAAGTGGCAAAAAAGCACATGAAAAAATGTCAAATATCACTAGCTATTACAGAAATGCAAATCAAAATGACAATGAGATATCATCTCACACTTCACAGTATTCCTATTATTAAAAAAACAGACAACTGGGAAGCGGCTGTGGCTCAATCAGTGGGGCTCCCGTTTACCATATGGGAGGCCCTGGGTTCGGTTCCCGGGGCCTCCTGGTGAGGGCAGGCCCGCCCGCACGGCGTGGTTAGCTGACCCAGCGAGCACAAGCAGCAAGAGGGGATAAATGAATAAATAAATAAAATC
>JAKSZT010054289.1:0-50498 GCA_026826555.1 Tolypeutes matacus | reverse complement strand
GAATTAGAGAAGGCAATTACCAAATTCATCTGGAAGGGTAAGTGCACCCGAATACCCAAAAGTATTCTAAAAAAGAAGAGCAATGTGGGAGGAATTTCACTGCCTGACCTTGAAACATATTACAAAGCTACAGTGGTCAAAACAGCATGGTACTGGCATAAAGATAGACATATCAATCAGTGGAATAGAATAGAGAATCCAGAAATAAACCCTCACCTATACAGTCAACTGGTTTTTGACAAACCTACCAAGCCCACGCTGATGGGAAAAAACAGTCTCTTCAACAATTGGTGTTGGGAGAACTGGATATCTATAACTAAAAGAATGAAAGAGGACCCCTATCTCACCCCCTGTACAAGAATCAACTCAAAAGGGATCAAAGATCTAAATATAAAAGCCACGACCATAAAACTACTAGAAGAAAATGTAGGGAAACATCTTCAAGACCTTGTAGTAGGTGGTGGTTTCTTGGACCTCACACCCAAAGCACGTGCAACAAAAGAAAAATAGATAAATGGGACCTCCTCAAAATTAAACACTTTTGCACCTCACAGGACTTTGTGAGAAGGGTGAAAAGGCAGCCAACTCAATGGGAAAAAATATTTGGAAATCACATATCTGATAAGGGTTTAATATCCAGGATATATAAAGAGATGTTGCAGCTCAACAATAAAAAGACAAATGACCCAATTAAAAAATGGGCCAAAGACTTGAATAGACATTTCTCTGAAGAAGAAATACAAATGGCAAAAAAACACATGAAGAAATGCTCAACATCACTCATGATTAGGGAAATGCAAATCAAAACTACAATGAGATATCATTTCACACCTATCAGAATGGCCACTATGAAAAAGACAGAGAACTACAAGTGTTGGAGA
Source organism: Tolypeutes matacus (assembly GCA_026826555.1). Taxonomy (NCBI): domain Eukaryota; kingdom Metazoa; phylum Chordata; class Mammalia; order Cingulata; family Chlamyphoridae; genus Tolypeutes; species Tolypeutes matacus. The sequence continues at coordinate 49,617 of JAKSZT010054289.1, read as the reverse complement.
GGATGTGGAGAGATAGGAACACTTCTTCACTGTTGGTGGGAATGCAGGATGGTACAGCCACTATGGAGGACTCTTTGGCAGTTCCTAAAGAAGTTGAATACAGACTTGCCACGTGACCCTGCAATACCACTACTGGGTATATACCCAGAAGAACTGAGAGCAGTGACACGAACAGACAGCTGCACACCGATGTTCATAGCCACATTATTCACCGTTGCCAAAAGCTGGAAACAACCCAGGTGTCCATCTACAGATGACTGGATAAACAAACTGTGGTCTATTCACACGATGGAATATTATGCAGCTGTAAGAAATGAAGTCATAAAGCATATGGCAACATGGATGAACCTGGAGGACATTATGTTGAGTGAAGCAAGCCAGACACAAAAGGACAAATACTGTATGAATGTGTTACTGTGAACCAAATATATTGTGTAATATATTGTTTGATTTACACACAAAAAAACAAAAAAAACACAAAAAACAAAACAAAACAAAATTTACATGTATCCATTACATTTGATTGAGAAATGTATATATTTGTTCATCTGTGATTACTTTTTAGTTTTTTATTGCTTATGTTTTCAGTTATTAAATGTACAAAATAAAGTTAAAAAAAAAAAAAAGAAAGAAATACAAGAGAATAATTGTCACGAAATTTAGTTATAACAAATTTTGTTCTGGTAGTGGGGGGGTGCCCAGGGAACTTCAGTGTTCTGTTTTAACTTGTTTATTCTATTATTCTTCAAAGTATAAATTTTATAAACTCTTCAGAATGTATATTTCATCACACACAAAAATGGATAAATGAAAATACTGAGTATGGGACCAGCTGGAAAACAACAAGCCATGAATTTCATACAGGGCATGAAACAGATCCTGAGGCAGACCAGCGTGTGATGCCATTTCTTCCAAAACCAGGTGACAACAGAGCAGCACCTGTCCATACCTAATTATTATACCTAACAGACCACCCACACTTTTTCGTTGCTTCCCATCCCAGCAGCTCCAGTCTTGTGGATTTAGAGCAGTTGATATCAAGGTGAGGAATGCTCGGTCAGGTGATAACTCAATAATTCCGATACATTAGAAGCTGAGTCTCCAACTGGCTCTTTTTGGAGTTTATGCCACTAGACAAGCAGGCAAAAAGAATTTATGTGTTGGCTTGATGGGTTTATTCTTTTGTCAAGGAAAAATATAGCTGCTGTTATACAAGGGGTGGTTGCAAGGCGACCCCTGAACACGGAAAGCCCTCTGAGGAGCTTCCTGTATGCGGGGCGTGGGGTTAAGTCCGCTGTCAGCCTGGCTGGCCGTGGTGCCCGGTTGTTGCTCAAGTAAGCCAGCCGTGGCCTGCTGCTGTGAGGGTGTTTCATGGATTTAAACCATTAGCCAGGTGACCGCATCTGTGGCTGGTGACACCTACAATCAGGGAGGAGATGCCTTCAGCAATGAGAGACGTCTCATCCAATCCGTTGGAGGCTCTGAAGGGACAACTGAGGATTTCAGCAGTGAGAACTTCTAGCGCTACTTCAGCCAGCCAGCTTCTCCTGTGGAATTTGTTGTCACCTTCGAGTTCCCACCTTGTGGCCTGCCCTATGGAATTCAGGCCTGCCAATCCCCAAGGTTGTGTGAGCCAATTGCTATACTAAGTCTCTTAATATTCACACATATGTCCTTTTGGTTCTGTCCCACCGGAGAACCTTCTCTGATACACCAAGTCCAGTGGTAAAAGTTAAAAAGGAAACTAGCAACCTGTTCCAACAGAAGCCAAGGTCTCAGATCCTCAAGTGTAAATATCTGGTCACCTCGCAAGGTAAAGAACGACCCTGGCCAACTAGCTGGGCTGAGGGCGGAGGATACAGGGAAGCCAGTGGAGAAAGGAAGTCAAAGCAGCCTCTGTGGCTCTCAGGGCCAGTTGTGAACTGGCCTCATCTTCCTTGGTCTTCACGCCTCTTGTGACTGACCAACTTAGTTTCTTGGACGCCAAATAAAATACCATGCAATGGACTGGCTTAAGCAACAGAGATTTCTTGGCTCACGGCTTTGAGGCTGGAAGACCAAGTCAAGGCATCGTCACGGCGACACTTCCTTCCTGAGGACTGTGGAGGTCCTGGTTCCTCTGCCACATGGCAATGCACATGGCGGCCTCTCCTGGTCTCTCCCTTCTCTTCCAGATTCCTTTGACTCTCTCTGTCTGAATTTCAGTTTGCTTATAAAGGACTCCAGTAATAGGATTAAGACCACCCAGGTGGGCTGGGCCACACCTTACCTGAAGCCACTTCATCAAAAAGTCCTACTTACAGGTGGGCCTTACTTTGAACTATGCCTATTTCCCCAACGTAACAGAGTCGGGCTCATTTATAATTTCCCCACACATGATTCTTCTACTCCTTTTATTAGAGCCTATAATTAGCACTATTCCCATTAAATATATGTCTTGGAGACTTAAATCTCTGGTCTGTTCATATGCCGGTTGAGCCCTGATTCTCAGCAGAGGTGCAGCCAACACCTGCTCTCCAGTTCATCAGACTCACCCAGGAAACTAACAAAAGGGTGAGATGGACAAGGCCCATCCCCCCAAAAACAGATATCTTCAACTGCAAGCAAGACAGCTCCACCCACCTGCCCTATGGGCCCTAAGTCCCCTCTCAGTCTGAGGCAGAGCTGGCATCGCCGCCCCAGAATCCTCATGGCTGAGGAATGAACACACGTAAGGGGGGAAGTAGACTTATGGCTAGTCTAGTAATGGAAGAACTTGTAAGCTTGTTATGAAGACAGTGGCCAGCAGAGGTCCTGAGGGGAGGGGGACATGGGGCGTTTTTAGGGCATGGAAGTAAGTGTAAACCGCAATGTAAACTAGGGGCTTTGGCCAGCAGCCACGCTGCCATGTTTATCCACCGACTGTGACCAATGTTCCACACCATTGCAAGACGTTACTAACAGGGGAAGAGGTGGGAGGTCAAGGGGGGCTCATGGGAGTCCCTCATACTGTCAATGTAACTTTTCTGCAATCTGAAACCTCTTTAAAAGTACAGTTTATTTGGGGGAAAAAAAAAAAAAAGGTCCTACTTACAATGGGCTCACACACAGGAATGGATTAAGTTGAAATACATGTTTTTCTGAGGTACTTAGCTCCAAACCACCACACCAATTATCCATTTTTTTCCTTCCATCATCCTACCATTTTATATAGAGTGTATTACAGGTGATTAATTTTCCAATTTATTTCAGAAGTTATAGATAAAGAAGTACAATCATTTAGAACTAGGGATGGAGTGGACATTTGGAGCTAGGAGTTGCCCTTTTTGGTGAAAGAGTGATATGAGTATGTTACAAGAGTTAAAGCAGTAGCGTGTTAGGTGGGAGCACGCTGCTGCTGGGGCTGAGGAGGTTAGGTGTATTTTAGGTGGAGAGCCAAGGGGTGGACTGTAGTGATAGTTGTAATATTTAAAGCTACATCTGTCCTATAGTTTAGGATTTTCCTCCCAAGTTCAAGACAGAACATACCTTTCTTGTGTTGATGGCCTTGGTATTTGACGTGCTCCTTGAATCAGATATGCACCTGAGACTCTCCTTCAGAGGAGAGGATGTGAGGAAGGATATGCCACCAGGTGATGTGTTCTGGTGAGGGCGAAAGACCTTGCTGGGGACACGGCTACTTCAGAGGCGCCTGCCCCAGGTGCTCAGGTGCATCCAGCCATGTCTATTCCGGAAGCAGCAGGACCTTACCTTGAGTAGGATTTGGCAGGATTCTTACCTTGTGCAGCCACAAAATCACTTCCCTGGGAATTTCTGTGAACCAACTAACGGCATTTCATGAATCCTTTATCGGCTTAAACTATATAGAATTAATTGTAATATTTATAACATATATATATTCACAAAGTGGAGATTGTGACTGATCAAAATGATATTATAAGAGGAAAGTACATAAGATGTATAGGATTAGAAGGGAAAATATAAAACTATCAATATTTACAGATGGCATGATCACTTACATAAATAAATCCAATAGACTATAAATTATTAGAATGGATAAGAGTTCAGAAATTTTCCAGATCAAGATCAACTTAAGGGAAGTAGATATGGTCAAGCAGTTGGGCGCCCACCTACCACACGGGAGGTCCCAGGTTCGGTTTCTGGTGCCTCCTAAAGAAGATGAGCAAGACAGCGAGCTGACCCAATGGGCTGGTGCACAAGCTGACGTGATGGGCTGGCGCTGTGAGCTGATGCAACAAGGTGACACAACAAGATGATGCAATGACAAAACACAATGAGAGACACAACAAGCAGGAGCAGAGGTGGCTCAAGCCATTGGGCACCTCCCTCCTGGGGGGTCCTGGGTACAGTTTCCAGTGCCTCATAAAAAGAAGATGAGCACAAAACAAATGGACACAGAGAGAAGACAGCAAGCATAAACAACGAGGGGGGAGAAGAAATAAATAAAAATAAATCATAAAAAAAAAAAGATTAACTTAAAACTCAGAAGTATTTCTCCATACTAGCATAAATATGATGAGATAATAGAAAATAAACTACCATTCACAACAAGAAAAGTATACACTATTTAGATTAATAAAGAGTACTCAAGTCTATACAAACAAAAATTTTAAACCCTTTCCTTCAGATACACTCTCACAGCTCAAAATGATGTTTGTATTCATTGCTACATCATGGGTATAAGAGGGAAAATATCAACCAAGTGAATTCCTCATCAAATGAATTACACTACATCTGTGGAATGGGATGCTGTGCTGTGGTTAAGAAGTAGGGAAGTCCTGCATGCACTGAGGTGTAGTATTCCCACGATATGTTAGGTGAAAAAAAATCAAGATTCAGAACACTGCACAAAGAATTTCACCGTCTGTGTAAAACAAGGAAAATATATGTAATATATGTACATATTTGTTTGAATCTGCATGAATATCAAGATGATACCACAAATCAATGGGAAAAGTATATTTTTTTTCAAAGATTTGGTAAAAGTCAATTCACTATATAGAGAAAAATAAAATTGGATCAGCCTCTCCCTGTTCCCCCTCATATTTTACCAAATACATGGTTCACAAATCAAAATATCAGAAGATGTGCACAGGAACCCTCTCTGCTAGGCCTGTCCCCAGCCACTCCTTTTCCCCTTGCCTTCATAGGTAAATATTTTAATAAAAATATTATATAGTTTAATAAAACTAATAAGCTTCTTGCTTGTCTAGTGTTTCTTATTACACACACACATACACACCTTCCTACTCAAAAGGTAGAAAAATAAAATCTAAATAATCATAATAACAATTACAATCTAAGTGCTTTTCATCTTGCTTTTTTGTTTACGATCAGTGCATGGAAAGTGCCCTTGTCCACTGTTGGACAGCGTCCTGCCCTTTCCACCGGTGGATGCCCCACCATCTATCCAGCCATTCCCTGCCGAGGGCACTTGGTTTGTTTCCTGCCGTTTGTCACAAATAGTGCCACACGAATAACCTTGTTCGTATGCACCTTCATCCAGACCCAGGTGAGTCTGCCAGAGGAATTCCCAAAAGTGGAATTGCTGGGTCAAGGGCTAAATGCATTTGTCATTTTGTTGGGTTGTTTTAGTTTGCCAAAGGGCTGCCAATGCAAAGTACCAGAAATAGGTTGGCTTTTAGGAAGGAGATTTATTTGGGGTAAAAGCTCACAGTCCCAAGGTTGTGAAAAGTCCAACCCAAGGCACTGTGAGAGGTGCTTTCTCACCACAGTCAGCCCCGTGGTGAAGCAAGATGGCGGGCGGTCTCCACCGAGGCCCCTGCCTTCCCCTGGGCGTCTGTTTTCCTGCAGTCCTCTCTCCCACTTGGCGGGATCAGACATGACAGAGCTCCCTTTTCCTGTGTCTCCATTTTATCAGACCCAGCAAGAGGGCGCGACCTGAGTCATGCCTCCCTGATGTGGGCCATTGGAAAGGGTCTCACACCCACGGGAATGGATTAGTTCACAAACAATTGTTCTCTTTCTGGGACTCATAAAATAATTTCAAACTGCCACATGGGTCTCGCCGAATTCCCTCCATGAGAGCTGTGCCGTCTGCGTTCCCGCCAGCACTAGGAGCTGCTGTCTCTGCACATCCTTGCCAGCAGCAAGGGTTGCCCATTTTTTTTTTTTTTTTTTTTGCCATAGTAGTAGGAGAGAACTGGTATCTGTTGTTTTCGTTTGCAATTTTTAAAATAAGACCGAAACTGAGCATTTATTTGTATGTTTAAGGGCCACGAACGTTTCTTTTTCTAGACCTCTCTGTTCCCGCCCATTGCCCATTTCCTATTAAGTTGCTTTTCCTTATCTACCCAATTTCTACTTTCTAATCATTACTGAGATTAGCCCTTTGTCCATGATATGAGTTCAAAAGCCTTTTCTTACTTTGCCATTTTTTTTTTAATCAACACATCCATTTTATTTGGGGCATCAAAACAATGCAACTGAGTGACTAGACGATTATGGCCACAGAGCCTCGCCTCAGCAGAGAGGTGCCTCAGCCCTAAAAAGGATGTGCTCCTTTTACGAAAGAGCGAAGCCTACGCTCCTTGTCCCCAGCTCAGAGTCTCTAAGCCAGAGCGTCACCATTCTGCCTGGGCCACCAAACTCGGTGTCCCTCTGTGTTTTAAGGCATGTAGCTCTGGTATGAATTTGCTGTTTTAGGAAGTCCCAACATGGAGCCAACTTTTCAGTCATTACGTCACATAGCAATCAATTCCCTTTGTTCTCATATGCACTGAAATACTGCACTGATGTTTGGTTTCATAAAACATCAGACCTTCGTTTCCTTTGTCAAATACAGTCGTGCAGTAAGTGCACTGTGCCATACTAGCACATAATCAGATTAAGAGAAACCGACACGCTTTCTGCTATCCAGAAAAGGTATCTTTTCCGAGCATTCTAATTCATGCATAAATCCTGTAACTTCTCACCTGATTAACAAGTATTTTTGTGTCAGTGAAGGAGCGGCTTAGCAGCGATAGCATTGGCTGACGTGGACAGGTGGAGAGCTACACTGCGTGGAAACTGCAAGGAGTCAACAATTCCGCCAACGCCGGCTGGGTTTCAGCTTCCTGGAGCTCTGCCTGCTTAATTGCCTTGAGGACATTTTTCCTGGATGTTTCCCGAACTTCTCCTCCCAAGAGAAACTCATCCAAAACAAAACAAGCGCTCTCAAAAGTAAAGGTGATACTACCAAAATACTTGTCAGGTAATTCCACCCAACAATGACTTGTTTCCAGGGTGAAGACTCCACTGTGCAGACCAGCTCATCTTCTAAGGCGGCAGGTGTGGCTGGGGGCCACCGAGGGCCAGCCGTCTTCCGCGGGGCCAGCTCTGCCGTTTTACTTTGCTTGTACGTCGCCCGGGTTAATTTTTTATGTGGTCAAACCTATTACTTTTCTTTTATGGCGTCTGGGCTTTGGCTTGTACTTAGAAAGGTCTTCCCATTCCAGAGTATAAAAGAATTCATCTGCGTTTTCTTCTGGTACTTTATTACTTGTAATAAATGGTTAAAGATTAATTTATTACATTTGAATCTCTTCCATTTGGAGTTTAGCCTGGTGCACTGAGGCAGAGATGGGTGCATCTTATAACTTTTTCCAGGGAAGCGGCTGTGGCTCAATCAGTAGGGCTCCCGTTTACCATATGGGAGGCCCCGGGTTCGGTTCGCGGGGCCTCCTGGTGAAGGCTGACCCAGCGAGCACAAGCAGCAAGGGGGGGATAAATGAATAAATAAATAAAATCTTAAAAAAAAAAAAAAAAAAAAAAAACTCAAATAACTTTTTCCAAACAGGCATCAGTTGTTTTATAAAAGGCCTATTTTACCCCCACTGAGTTGCATTATAGTTTCATGTACTAAATTTCCTTACATGTTTTTTACTTTCTTCCTGATTTTCTATTCTGTTCCACTGATCTGTTATTTTACTGGAGCTTTATTGTTTGACCACTCTGCTCTTTTTTCTCTCCAGCATTTTGATCTTAAGGGCTTTTTAAACAAGCCTCCCAAAACATGAACTGTAAGCTGAAAACGTAATGAATTTGATTAACCAGAAGTAAGGATTTCTGTTCAATGGAGGATGCCATAATACAAAACCAAATAGGTATTTGCAATATGTAATAGGTAAAATTGGCAGGAAATTACAGTAAATCTACAAGAAAAATATAAAAAACCCAATACACAGTGAGAAAACGACGTGGATAAGCAATATATAGAAAGAACATTTGAATGACAAGATATGAAGAGATTATAATCAGTGAAATGCAAATGAAAACAAGGAGCCAACGCCAGCACTCACATTGGCAAAACAAACGGGAAGATGGATACTTTGATCCCATCGTCTTCGTAATTTTTGGCAAACGGCCAGGCCAGACACTATATAAAAACAGAGTTCTGGGGGGCGGGTGTGCCTCAGTGGCTTCCGAAGTACGGGGTCCCTGGTTCAATCCCCGGTACCTCCTAAAAAGAATATGGGGCGACCGGTTCAGGAAGCCACACCACAACTCCGAAGGTCCAGAACTGTCAGGACTCAATCAATAACTGCCGATTTCCCTGCTTCAGCCCGGCTGCCAACTCAGGGTCGCCCGGAGAAAGCCGCTGCGCTCCCCTCACCAATCTCTTCCAGGGAGCCGCCGCCGCCCCTGCCCCCTGCCCAGCGCCCCCGCCCCCGCCCCTGCGCCCTCCGCCGCCGCCCCTGCGCCCACCGCCTCCACCCCTGCGCCCTCCACCCAGCCTCTGAACCCACCGCCTCCGCCCCTGCGCCCACCGCCCCCGCCCCTGCGCCCTCCGCCACCGCCCCTGCGCCCTCCACCTCTGCCCCTGCCCCTGCGCCCTCCACCCAGCCTCTGAACCCACCCCGCCTCCGCCCCTGCGCCCTCCACCCCGCCCCTGCGCCCACCGCCTCGGGTCTCCCCCAGTCGCAGGCGATGTGGGCCGACTCCTCGCTCTTAAGAACTGGCCTCTGCTTGCTCTCCTCTGGGTGGTCTCTGATCCTTTCCACGGTCCACATTTTGCTTCCCTGCTCAACAGCAGCCAGTTGTCGCCGGCGCCCTGCTCGGGGGCACCGGGAGACCCGGACTCGAAGCGCCCACGCTCGCTGCCCCCGCAGTGCCCCAGTCACCTGGCTGCAGAGCGATGCGGCCCGAGAGCTCAGCCGCACATCTCAGCGGGCGAGGGGCGAGCCCAGCCCTGGCAGGAGCTCTGTCGTCGCCAGCTCGTGCCAAGCCTCTTCGATATGCTTTTATATTCCTTCACAGGCGTTAAATCGAATGCACTTAAACACTTCTTGATTTCAGATTTGCAGTATCCTTTCTGCATTTTGGGCCTGTACGTTTTTTCTGGTCTCAAACGTTTTCGTAGGTCTGGGAAAAGCCCCCGATGCGCCCGCGAGGAAACGGCGCGCGCGGCCCCGGGCGCTTCGCACAGGTGCCCGGGAGGCGGGTTCCCGGCTGGAAGGCAGCAGGGTCACAGGCCCGAGCTGCTCTGGGCCGCTGCTCCTGGGCTGCTGGACGTGAACCTCAGCTGCACAGCTTCCCGCTGTCCGTCTCAACAGCGGCTACAGGCCTGACCCCACTGTGCGCAATCTCGATACAAACCCCGGTAAACCAGGGGCTCCTCACCTTCTCTGCCCCACGGACCCCTTCGCCAGTCGGGGGAACACCACGGAGCCTTGCTAAGTCCACGCCACACTGTGTGTTATTTAATGTGTCACACCCGCACCGACACGGCCCCACAAGAATCACGTTTTTCCGAATTTCAGTTCAAGCTCACAGACCCCATGTTAAGAGCCCCTGAGCTACTCCCTGAACCTGCGAGGGCGAAGCTCAGCCTCCGGGTACCTCCAGAAAAGCTGGTGTCACCGCCCAAGGACACACACCTGGTGAGAGGCAGAGCGTGAGAGCAAACTGGGCCTGCTGGACCCGAATCCTTGCTCTCAGCCCCGGTGCAAGCCGCCTCTCCCACACGAACACACAGAAAAACAAAAAGTGCAAGTAATTTCCCTCGCAGGACGACGTCTCCTGATAGTTAATGGTTGCTTGAGTCCCACCGTTTGTCCTGTGTCCCACCTGCCTCTCTGTGCGACCAGCCAGGCTGCAGCTTGCAGAAAAGACTCCGACCCGAACGACAGCAGCCGTGGAGCTCGTCCTGCGTAAGCGAGGCTCCCTTCTTCCTCTTCTCCTCAATGCCGTGGAAAAGCCTTTGATCAGGACACATGCGAGACTGAATGGACAGATGGACAGTGGCCAGACCGCAAAGGACAACAGAACTGACGCACAAGCCCAGGAAGCCAAACCGGAGCGACGGGCCCAGGCAGCCGCCCTGTTCTTCCTGCCCAGCTCCGCTTGCACCACTTCCACTTCTCAGCCCGCGACGCCGATCACACGCCCCAAGCAGCCGGTGGGGCTGAAGCGGTGGGCGGCTTGTCCCTTTGGTGGTCTTTTATTGGCACATATGCCTCCTGTGTGCCAGGCTGCAGGGAGGGGAAGATGTGCCCCCCCTTGCCAACTAGGAGTTCTCGGACGAGTGTGGACAGATAAATTGCTGAGATGACATACCTGTTGGGGTGTGATGAGGGTGCGAGGGGGGAGGGCATGGAATTTCCGAGGGGTAAAGCATTCAGCAGGAAGGAGAGAGAAGGGAGTTCTGGGAGAGGGGAGAGAACAGGTGAGGACAGGGTGGGCACAGTGACGTAGGTGCTGGGGAGCCTCGCAAAGGAAGGGGGCTGTGAGGGGAGCCGGGCCTTGTGCCGAACGCTGTGGCTCTCGGGTGTAACCCTGGAGGATGGTCAGCCGGCTCAGCACGGGTAGATGGGGGTCTGCAGGTGCTCCCCCAGGTGCTCCCCTCCCCCAGGTGCTCCCCCAGGTGCAGGCGTCCTGTGCTGGGCTGCACCAGCCTGGATGCCAGGTGGTCAGAAGGGAGAGCCTGCAAGTGTGCAGCTGCAGTGAGGAAGGTGGAGTGGAGGTGGGGGTTGTGCATGGAGAGCAGAGAAACGACGCCTGGATGAAGCGTGAGTCCTGGACTTTGGGCACAGGAAGTGAGAGAGAGAAGGATCCAGAACAACTCCCAGGTTTCTGGGGATGGGCGGATGATGGCTCCTCTCACGGAGGTGGGGATGAAGGGGCAGGTGTGATGGGCTTATGTTATCAGTGTTTCAGTTAGCTATTGCTGCATAACAAAGCACCCCACTATTATTTCCCACAGTCCTGAGGCTGACTGGGCGCATGGAGTTCTCACATGGAGTTGCTCGGGTAACATGCAGTCAGGTGCCCGCTGGCCAGGGCTGTCTGACATCACCTGAGGACGCGGGAGGGCCGGGCGTCCAGGCGGCTTCTCCACGTGCCTGCCCGCACCACAGCAGGGACGGCGAGTGGCTGGGTGCTGATGCGGCCCCTCTCTCCACACGCCCTGCCCCATGCTGGCACGGCCTCTTCCTCGCAGCCTGGGCCGCTGGCTTCCCCACAGCGTGCTCCCGGAGCATCTCGCCCGCGGTGTTCTAAGCAAGGCTTCCAGACGCCCAGGGCCCATGTGGGAGGAGAGCTGAGCTGGGGCTGTGTGGTTGAGAGGCCTCAGTGGAAACCAAAGGACATCGCCCCCCAGGAGGGAGTCCAGGGTAAGTGGAGGAGGCGAGGGTTTCCTTACAGGGCCCCGGGGCCGCTGAGGGTCCTGCAGGCCCCACATGCTGGGCGCGCTCGCCCCTCTGCAGCCCGGCACGCCTGCCCGCGCTGCTGCCACCTGTCTCCCCGGGGCACGGGCAGGTAGAGGGCCAGCAGCGGGTGCCCGTAGGGGTCCAGCAGCCACTGTGTGGTGCTCAGGGAGGGGTCCTGCCCTCGGGGACGCCCACTGAGACTGGACGAGATAGGCAGGGAGGGGCTCACGGTGGCAGAGGGCAGCCCCGCCCATGGAGAAAAATGGAAGCCAGTGGAGCGATTTGGGCAGCGCTGCAAAACCCAACCTAACATTTCAGAGGTGCACTCAGAAGAGTGTGAGGGGCACCAGGTGCTGAAGCCGAGCAAGTAAGGATGCTCGTGGGACACCCAGGCAAGAGCTGAGAGTCAGAGTCAAGGTGGCACAGTAGGACGCTTCAGAGCTCCGACCTGGCAGAAGCTGTGAGTGATCATCAATCCTTCTCAAAGCTCCAAGAAATAGTTACAGGGCGAGCACCGAGGAAAGAAAGGCTACCGTGGAGCGGGGGAAGCTCAGTGGTTGAGCTCCTGCTGCACACGTACCAAGCCCAGAGTTCAATCCCTGGTACCTCCTTAAAATGAGAGGGAGAGAGCCACCCGAAAGCAGTAGGATCTCAGGCGCCCTATGGTCCCTGCCTCTCCCCTCACCAGCTCAGTGCAGAGCTGGCCCGTGCCCAGCGCAGAGCCCTGGTCCCGATTCCGGAAGGGTCAGAGCAGTCCTCGTGCGTCTGAAAGCACGTCTGCCTGGTGCTGCCTGAGGGGCTCGCCGTCCCAGCGCTTGCCCTGCGGGTAGAGGGCGGCTCACCGAGGCTCCTGCACTGCTGGGGGAGAGCAGTCCGGTGGCTGCAGGACACAGCGCAGGGCCCAGGCCGCAAGGAGACTGCTTCCTGGGGAAGAGGGGACGTCCAGAGCCACGTAAACGGGGGAATTCCAGGGCCACGTGTGCATGCCCAAGACAAGACACATGTGCAAAAAGGATAAGGGAGGGGAGTGGAGGTGGCTCAAGCAGTTGAGCGCCTGCCTCCCACGTGAGAGGTCCTAGGTTCAGTTTCCAGTGCCTCCTAAAGAAGACAAACAACCAACAAGCAGACAATGAGCAAAAACAGTGAGCAGACGGATGAGGCAGCCATCTTGGCAGGGAGGAAGGACTATTATTTAAATAAATAAATAAATAAGGACGAGGGAGGCCCCTATGCTCTGGCCTGGAGCTTTTCTCTAAACTCATCATATGGACAAGCCCTGAAGGAGAGAATGGCACAGGGCAATCTGTAAGAACTGGAAAGAAGGGGCCCTCCTCCCCTCCCCCCCCTTCTAGCTCGGAAAGCTCTGTCATACACTAGCTGGATACAAGCTTATGGAACAGATGCCTTAGAATCTAAATTCCAGTAATAACACATTAAAACATCAAAATGTCCAGGTTTCAACAAAAGATTACAGAACATAAAAGAAACAGGAAGTGATGGTCCAGGCAAAGGAGAAGATTAAAGCCTTAGAAACCATCAGTGAGGAGGACCAGACCTGGGACATTTTTCAAAGACTTTTAAAAAATGAGGGGGTGGATGTGGCTCAAATGGTTGGGCGTCCGTCTGCCATATGGAGGGACCTGGGTTCGATCCCCGGGACCTCCCAGTAAAATAAAAATATATATAATTATAGAAGGCGCATGGGCTGCCAGGCTGTGTGTGCCGGTGAGCCGCCGGGCCCCGGGAGCCATGCAGCAGGATGATGTAACAGGGGAGAGACAAGACAAGATGCTCCGAAAGCTCCAGAAGCCAGGAGCTGAGGTGGCGCAGGTGGCAGGTCACCTCTCTCCTATATTGGAGGTCTCCAGGATCGAATCCTGGTGAAGACTGGAGGAGGAGGGTGAGAAGAGATGGCAGGAAACAGACACAGAGAATTGCCCAGCGAATGGATACAAAACAGCAAATGGGGAAGGGGGGCGTTTAAAATGGATAAAGTGAATAAATAAATCTTTAAGAAAAAAAAATGATCCTAAATATGCTCAAAGAGCTAAAAGAAAACATGGACAAAGAACTAAAGAAAATCAGAAAAACAACAGATGAACACAAAGAGAATATCAATAGAAAGATGGAAATTATGGAAAAGAAACAAACAGCTGAAGATAGTAACCGAAATATAAAATTCTCTGGTGGGATGACAGCAGATTGGAGATGATAAAAGAAAGAATCAGAGAAGCATTGAAATCACCCAGTCTGAGGGGCAAACAGAGGAAAAGAATGAAGACAAGTGAACAGAGTGGGAGTGGGTGTGGCCCAGTGGTTGAGCGCCTGCTTCCCATGTATGAGGTCCTGGGTTCAATCCCCGCTACCTCCTTAAAAAAAAAAAAAGTGAACAGAGCCTGAGGACCACAAATATGCGAATTGTGGGAGGCCCAGAAAGAAAGGGACAGAGAGAATAGTCAAGGAAACAATGGCAGAAAACTTTCCAAATTAATGAAAGGCCTAGACATATACAACCAAGATGCTCCATGAACTCCACAGGATAAGCCCAATTAGACCCACACTGTGCCATGTTACAATCAGACTGTCAGTGCCAAAGAGAGGGAGAGAATCCTGAAGCCCGGAGAGAGAAGCAATGTGTCATGGACCAGTGTGTCAGCCAGCCAGAGGGGTGCTGACCAGAGTACCAGAAATCCGCTGGTCTTTATAAAGAGTATTTATCTGGGGTAGAAGCTTAGTTACCGGGCCTTAAAACATAAGTTTTCTCCCTCACCACGTGTTGGAGCAAGACGGCTGCCGACGTTTGCAGGGTTCAGGCCTCCTGGGTTCCTCTCTTCCCGGGGCTCGTCTCTCTCTGGGCTCAGCTGCTGTGCTCTTTCTCCACAAGGTCAGCTGTCGACCATCTGGCCAATGGCTCCTCTTTTCCCAGGGCCTTCTCTCCTTCCTCACATCCAAGCTCCTCTGTGTGCTTACTTCCTGGGGCTCCAGCTCAAAAACTCAGCAGCAAAACTCCAACTCTGTCCTTTGCCATGTCTTTTATCTTCGATACCCCACCCACCAAGGGGTGGGGACTCAATGCCCTACTGATGTGGCCCAGTCAAAGCCCTAATCATAATTTAATCACGCCCAGAGGGACAGACCAGTTTACAAACATAATCCCATATCTATTTTTAGAATTCATAAATAATGCCAAACTGCTATAACCAGGGACCTTCAAAAAAGATTAAGCGCCGATTTCTCATCTGAAACCAAAAGACAAGAAGGCAGCGGGAGGACAAATTTAAAGTACTGAAAGCAAAAAACTGCCAGCCAAGAGCACTAAATCTTGCAAGACTGTCTTCCAAAAAAAAGGGAGAGATGAAGACATTCCCTGATAAACAAGAGTTGAAGGAGTTTGTCACCACTAGACTGGCCCTACAAGAGATGCTGAGAGTCCTGCAGGTTGAAAGGAAAAGAAAACAATAGTTCGAAGCTGCACGAAGAACTAAAGATCTCTGCTGAGGGTAACGACATGGGTTACCATTGTATTTTTGATTTGTAACTCTGCTTTTTACTTCCTTCGGGATCCAAAAGGCAAATGCATAAAATGCAATGAGAAATCAGTGCTCATCACACATAGACGTGCAGACTGTGATAAGAACTACGGAACGTGGGGATGGAGGGGCAGCAACAGGCTGCCAACAGAAAAAATGAGCTCGTCATAGACTTAGGATGTTGAATTTAAGCCCCAAGGTAACTACAAAGAAAATGCTGGAGGGTCTGCAAGCCCATGGACTCTAGAGGACAGGTTTCCAGGGTGGGGCAGGGGGAATGGGGAGTTAGCGCCCAGTGGGGGGAGGTCCCGCAGCATGCGAATGTGGCTAGCTCTACTGCAGTTCTGGGGAGGGGTTGAGATGGGTGAGCTTCGGTTGTGTGGGCATACACACAATTCTAAGAAAAAGAGAAACTTAAAAGACAATGACAATTAAAGGCAACACACGATCCTGATGGGAACCTAACAAGGGAGAAGCGGCTCGAAAGGACATTACTGTGATGTATGAGAAACTGGAATATAGACTCTAAGCTTTATACAAATATTAAACTTCTTTTTTTTTTTTTAAAGATTTTTTATTTATTTATTCATTTATCCCCCCCTTGCTGCTTGTGCTCGCTGGGTCAGCTAACCACGCCGTGCGGGCGGGCTTGCCTTCACCAGGAGGCCCCGGGAACCGAACCCGGGGCCCCCCATATGGTAAATGGGAGCCCTACTGATTGAGCCACAGCCGCTTCCCAATATTAAACTTCTTGAACAGCATTTTAAGGGGTTACATAAGTGAATATCTTTGTTCTTGGGAAATGTACATGATGGGACTGAGTGTTTGAGGAGCATGATGTATGCAACCTACACTCAGGTGATCAGGAAATGGACTGGTAGATAGAAAGATAGGTGGCTGGACAGATGGACAGACAGAATGACATGGTAAATGTGGCAAAATGTTAATATTGGCAGGTTGGGCATCTGTGGCAATAGGAGTATGTCAGAGCTCTCTGTGGGGTTTGTGTTATTTTTGTAATTGTCCTGTGAGTTTGAAAGTATTTCAAAATAAAAAGTTAAAAAAAAAAAAAAAAAAAAGATGGTGGCTTGAACCAAGAAAGAGGTGGAAACTCTCACTTATGTTTCCAAGGCTCGCCCACGTGGCAGCGAGCATCAGCATGCATTCCTTGGGATGGCTGAGTAATATTCCATGACTATGCCCGGTTTTGCTTAACCAGCCATCAGTTGATGGACATTTAGGTGGACATTTTGGTTGTTGTAAATTGTGCTTATACAAACATTTGTGTATAATTATTTGCTCGAAATTCTGTTTTCATTTCTCTTGGGTTTATACCTTGGAGTACAATTTCTGTGTCATATGATAACTCTAGATTTAACTTTTTGAGGAATTGCCAAACTGTTTTCACAGCAGTTACACCATTTTACACTCTCACCAGCAATGCACAAGGGTTCCAATTGCTCCACACCCTTGCCAACGTTTATTGACTCTCTCTTTAAAATTACAGACAGGGAAGCGGCTGTGGCTCAATTGTTTGGGCTCCTGTTTACCATATGGGAGGCCCGGGGTTCGATTCCCTGGGCCTCCTGGTGAAGGCAAGCCAGCCCGTGCAGCTCAATGAGCTGATGCAGCAAGATGACCCCACAAAGGGAGACAAGCAGACACAGAAAAACACACAGCAAATGGACAGAGCCAGCAGAAACAGCAAGGGAGGGATGAATAAGTAAAAATAAATCTTTTAAAAAAAAAAAATTACAGACACACGCAGTGGATTTGAAGTGGTATCTCTTTGTGGTTTTGATTTGCATGATGCTGAGCATCTTTCACATGCTTGTCGACCATTGGTCTATTTTCTTTAGAGAAATGTCTACTTTTTGATTGGGTAGATGCCATATAATTTTTTGAAGGTAAAGGCCTTAGGATTTGCTGATGGCTTAGATGTGGACGTGAGGAGTTAAGGATGGATACACGGTTTTGACTTGAACTAAAAAAATTTTCCTTGATGAGAAAGACTACAAAGGGAATCAGTGGAGGGGGTGAATGCCAAGAGTTTTGTTGCGGACTTATTACATTGAAATGCTCCTAAGCATCCAGGAAGAGGTGCTGACGAGGTGATGTATATGCTCAGTTCAGGAGAAGGCTGCGGGGAAGCAGATACAGCTCAAGCCATCTACCGTATGGGAAGTCCAGGGTTCGATTCCTGGGCCCTCCTGGTGAAGGCAAGCTGGCCCGAGCAGAGAGCGGTGAGCTGGTCCACGCAGAGTGCTGGCCCGCACCGAGAGCTGGCGCAGCAAGATGATGCAACAAAGAGACACAGAAGAGAGACAATAAGAGATGCAGCAGACCAGGGAGCTGAGGTGGTGCGAGAGATTGAGCGCCTCTCTCCCACTCTGGAAGGTCCCCGGATCGGTTCCCAGTGCCACCTAAAGAGAAGACAAGCAGACACAGAAGAGCACACAGCGAATGGACACAGCACACGACAGGGGCGCGGGGAATAAATGAATTTTAGGAGGGTGGGCAGCGGAATTGTGGGCCACTGTGGCTGTGGCTCTGGGGTTGAGTGCCTGCTTCACACGCACAAGGTACCGGGTTGGATCCCAGTACCCCTGAAGGGGGCTAGCAGGTCCCACCGTGAGTGGCAGGGAGAGAGCCGGCTGAGGGATCCGCGACTCCTCCGCATTTGCTATAAAGAGGCGGAAGCTGGTGCGGTCCATGGAACCAGCACGTTTTGCTTGTTTTGAGCTCGGCGCTGTGACCGCATTTTGGTTGAGAAAGGGGAACACCGCGGCTACAGGAGAGGGCGGAGGTGGATCATTCCTGGAGGAGGAGAGGGAAGGGGGAGCGCTCAGGCATGGGGGTGCGCAGCGCCTGCAGGAGGTGCCTTCTCACAACCGCAACGACAGACAGGAGGAGGGTGGGAACACCGTGGAGCAGTCCTGAAAGCGCCAGAAGCACGGGAGCCTGGGAGGGGGAGGGCGCGGCCAGAAAGGGGGAGTCGGGCCCCAGGCGCTCCCCCTGCGCTCCTCCCACTGAACCCCTCCCGGCTCCCGCCACCCCTCAGGGCCTGGCCGGGAGGACCTGCAGGGCGCTCCCTCCACCTCCCCCAGGCCCTGAGAACTTCTGCAGTCTGAGGAAAATCCTTCTCTTCACACCCATTTTTGTTCAATTGGTTTCTGGAAACAAACGCTCAAAACTCAGTAAGAAAATAACCCATTTCTTTAAAAAAAAAAAAAAAGGGCAAAAGAACTGACTTCACAAATAAGACACATAAATGTTCCATATCGTAACTTAAAAGGGAAATGCAAATTTAAGCCACTTCACAGGGCCGAGGGCGGAGAGGCTGGGCTGGCGAGGCCAGCAGCGCCTCGGCTTTGGGCGCTTGGGCGGATTCCTGGAAAGGCGGACCCTCACCTCCGCTAGGACCCGGTCCTTCCACTCCCAGGGAGCGGACAGCTCCTGCCCCCTCACGTTTGACCCGGGCAGCTCTATTCGTAACAGCAAAAAACTGGCAACGACCCGCTCTCCATCAGCAGGTGAGTGGATAACAGGCTCACGGGGAAACAGCTCCACAGTGCAAAGGGGCGCGTGACCCCGCGTGGAAAAAGCCAGAAGGGCCCGTAACGTGAGATGCCACCTGCGCGCAGTCCTGGTAAAGCCAAGGTGACAACGTAGACGGGTGGTCGCCAGGGGGCCTCGGGGGCGCGTCCATCGCAGCGCTTGCGCGTCGCCCCTCAATCCGGCCGCGGCGATCCCGGGCTTTGCTGCGCAGCGATGGGGTGGGCATAGGAAGTCTAAAAGACACACACGGTGGTCGCTAAAGGGGAACGACGCGGGGAAGCGGGACGGGGCGGCCCGAGCTGGCGGGAGGGGCCCCGGGCTCGTCCTGAGCCCCTGCGCGGGCGGAGCGGCCTTTAGGATGCGCGTCTGCGGGGCCCTTCGCCGTCCCTCCCGCTCCTTAGAACAAGCTCGTGCGCCAGGGAGGAGGGGCCGGCTTCCGGGTGTGCGCCGCGCCCAGCGCCCACGCGGGACCACGCTCCCCCCCCACCCCCGTCTCAGCCCCAGGCCCCCCCACGACCCCCTCTCCCCCCTACCGAGGCTCCCTCTCCCTCTCCCGCTCCCGGGTCCTCGCCCTCCGCCTCCGCTAGCCGTCCCCTAGGACGGGCAGGGAGTACCCCACCGCGGCCAGGGCCCCACCCCCGCGGACCGCACGGCCGAGGAGCTCCGGGCGGGTCACAATGGCGCCGAGGCGGGTGGGGGGCGCGCCCAGGGGGAGGGGCCTCCACGCGCCCCGCCCCCGCCCCCGCCCGGGGCCGCCTCCTGCGGGGTAGGTCGGCGGCTGCCTCGGGAGCAGGCAGGGCTGTGCGCAGGGCGGACGGGGCGCCCCGGGCCCATGGCGGAGCCCACGCGTCCCTCGAAGGCGGCCGGGGCGCGGCGCCTGGCCCGGGGCTGCTGGTCTGCGCTCTGGGACTACGAGACCCCCAAGGTGGTCGTGGTGAGGAGCCGGGGCCTGGGCGTCCTGTACCGCACGGTGCAGCTGCTCATCCTGCTCTACTTCATGTGGTGCGCGGGGGCGCCCGGGGCTGGGGAGGCGCCCGGGACGGGGGAGGGGGCGGGGTGGCCGCGAGGGGCTGGGGGGGCGCAGGGGCGCCCGGGGCTGGGGGGCCGCCCGGGCGCCTCGCACTGGCTCCCCATCGGCGGAGCCTCCGGAGCCGCCCCACCTGTGCGCACAGGTACGTGTTCATCGTGCAGAAAAGCTACCAGGACAGCGAGACCGGCCCCGAGAGCTCGGTCATCACCAAAGTCAAAGGCATCACCACGTCGGAGCACAAAGTGTGGGACGTGGAGGACTGCGTGAAGCCCCCCGAGGTGCGGCCCGGCGCCCGAGTGCGCGCGCACAGCCTCGAGCGGCGCGAGGGTGGGCGCCAAGAGGCAGGGGGACCGTCCCGCCGACTTCTCCTTTCTGGCCCAGGGCGGCAGCGTGCTCAGCATCATCACCAGAATCGAGGTCACCTTCCAGGCCCTGGGAACCTGCCCTGAGGTGAGGGGTGCGGGGCAGGGGTCCCCCTGGCAGGTGGAGGGAATCCCCCTTCCTCCTGGCCGCTGGGACGAGCTCCAGGGGCGGCAGAAGGCTGGAGATCCCTGAGAGCCTATTTCCCTCTAGAGCATAAGGGTCAGCAACGCTACCTGCCACTTGGATGCCGACTGCGTGGCCGGGGAGCTGGACATGCTGGGAAATGGTCAGTAGGCACCAGCGGGAGGGGTCGGAGCCGCTCCTGCGCCCCCCACCTCAAGCCCCCTTTGGGCTCTGTGCTCCAGGGCTGCGGACTGGCCGCTGTGTGCCCTATTACCACGGGGCCTCCAAGACGTGCGAGGTGTCTGGCTGGTGCCCGGTGGAGGATGGCGCTGCTGTCAGGTTTGCCCCCCCCCCATTGCTTCTGTTTCTTCCTCCTTGCTGACCAGGGGAGGGGCAGCCCCCCAGGCTGGGGGCAGGGTGGGGGTATCCTGGAGCAGGATCCAGTGGCCGCCTGGGTTGGTGGAGGGGTAAACAAGCCTTGTCTCTGCCTCCTCAGCGAATTTCTGGGTAAAATGGCCCCAAATTTCACCATCCTCATCAAGAACAGCATTCACTACCCCAAATTCCAGTTCTCCAAGTAAGAGCCAGCAGGAGGGTTTCCAGAGTAGGGTGGGGAAGCATGGGCCCTCCTGCCCTGGCGGGTCCCCCGCCCACACCGGCCCACCTCCTTAGGGGCAACATCGCCGACAGGAAGGACGGCTACCTGAAGCGCTGCACGTTCGACCAGCTCTACGACCCCTACTGTCCCATCTTCAAGCTGGGCTTCATCGTGGAGCAGGCCGGGGAGGACTTCACGGAGCTGGCCCAGACGGTGAGCGGGGCAGGGGCCGGCGGCTCGCGTGCTCGCCCCTCCTGGGCAGGGAGGACCCCACCACGCTCGGGCAGTGGAAAGAAAGGCCGCCGCGGGCCGGGCGGTGTGGATGGTGCTTGCTGAATTATTGACGCCGCTGGGTGTGGCGGTCACTGTGCCCTCCCCCCGGCCTCAGGGCTGGCAGCGGGGGCTGGAGGGTCAGCCCAGGCTGGCCAGGGCCCTTGAGGGCCCCCCGACCCACCTGCTTCCTCTGCAGGGGGGCGTCATCGGGGTCATCATCAACTGGAGCTGTGACCTGGACCTGCCGGCCTCCAAGTGCAACCCCAAGTACTCCTTCCAGAGGCTCGACCCCAAGCACGCCCCGGCCTCGTCTGGCTACAACTTCAGGTACCATGGCCTGGACCTCAACCCTGGGCCTGGGGTCCCTGAGCCCCGTGGGCAGCAGAGGTGGGTGGCCGGCGCGTCCCCGCACTGGGAGATGCAGGGCTCCGGGCCGGCTCCCGCCGCAGGTTCGCCAGGTACTACAGCGCCAGCAACCGCACCCTCACCAAGGCCTATGGGATCCGCATTGACGTGATCGTGCACGGACAGGTGAGCGCCACCCCTGCGGGGCCTGGGGCCTGGGGCCTGCCCGGCGCTCCCTGCGCGGCCTGCCGGGGCCAGCGCCGGAGCCTGAGGTCCTGCCTGCCCCAGGCAGGAAAGTTCAGCTTGGTCCCCACCCTCATCAACCTGGCCACCGCGCTGACGTCCATCGGGGTGGTAAGGAGCGCGGGCGGGGGTCCGGGCGGGCGTGGGGGGCCTGCTGGCCTGTAAGCGCCGCTCTTGGCCGGCCCCCAGGGCTCCTTCCTGTGTGACTGGATCTTGCTGACGTTCATGAATAAAAACAAGGTCTACAGCCACAAGAAGTTTGACAAGGTGCAGGCGCCAGGGCGCTCCTCGGCCAGCTGGCCCGTGACCCTGGCGCTCGCGCTGGGCCAGGCCCCGCCGCCGCCTCGCCCTGCAGACCGGCCTCCCAGCCCCCCCTCGGGGCAGACCTAGCCCCGGCCGTGCCCCGTGCGGCCCTGGGCCCACCCCTGCCTGGTCCCAGCAGATGGCGGCCGGCCCCGCACAGCGCCTGGGACCAGGGCCTCCAGCCTCTGAGCGTCCCCAACAGGACTCCGTGCCTGTGGACCCCAAAGGCCTGGCGCAGCCCTAAGCCCCGTGCACCTGCCCACCCACCACGCTGCAGACCCCAGGCCTGCCTGTGCCTGCACAGCCTCATAGCCGCCGCAGAGGGCAGGGGGCTGCGGGGAGCTGCCCCGCCCTCCTGCCCTCACTCGCCCCGGCCTCCACTGGGTCTCTAGCCAGAAGCGCCTGCTTGGCTCCCTGCGCCCCGGGGCCTGCCTCACCTGCCTGAGGCTTCAGAACCTGCAGTGTACCCAAAAAGCCACATGTTCAGAGTCCAATAAACCTTGTAACCAAAACCTTCTGGCCCTATTTTTTTTTTGGGGGGGGCGGGGGGGTGGAGGTGGGAGGGGTTGGGGAAAAGACATCTTCATTCTGGCCTGGTGCCGACTGGGAGGGCTGGGTCCCTGGTCTGGGGGAATGGCCTCTTTCTAGCTGCATGCAGCACGTGGCGCTGGCCAGCTTCCTGCACAACTTACCCCAGAGTATAAGCCTGAACCCCCAACCCCAAGATATGAGAGTTCACTGTGAGCAAAACCAGAAGGGAGGGGAGTCGGATGCCAGGAAAACAAAGCCTGTACGGCACAGGCTCCCCCTCAGAATGCTCGCCCACTTCCTTAAGGCCGGCAGGCGGTGGGACGGGCAGGTGCGGGGGCCTGGGGGCCTGGGGGCCTGGGAGCCAGCCGAGGCCAGCCCATCAGAGCAGTGCAGGGTGGTGCCTGCCTGGCCCAGCCGTTACCAGGCCCCCAGGTGCTTCTGAGCGAGGCCCAGTGCCCTTGCTTGACAAGGACTGCAGCCGTGTGGCATGGCCGTGGGCCGCCGCTGAACGACTCTCCAGATGAGGAAACGGGGTCGCCTCCTGGGTCATGAAGCTGGAGGGGAGGGAGGCTCAGGCACAGGCCTGAGGCCTGAGCTGTTCTCTGGCCCACCCTCCAGAGCCTGCGCCACCTCACGGGGTTGGCAGACCTAACTGCCCAGTGCTTACTTCCTCGGCAACGTGCTTCTTCAGTGCCGCACGAGCCCCACCCAGCTGTCTCCAGCCATCTTGGGGTACCCGTTTTCAGACCATCCGAATGCTGTAACATCCTGAGTGCTTGGTTCAGATGCCAACCTGAGTTCTGGAGAAACTGGCTTTTCCAGTCAGGTTCCCGGACGCAGGGCCCAGGCAAACCAGAGCCCACTCCTGTCTCCAGAGCTCCCCGCCCCCCCCCGAAGCTGTTCTCAGGGTGACCCAGCTGCAGCACCTACTTGGAGCTGCTGGAACGGGGTGCCTGGCCCCGGCCCCAGCCCCAGGGTGGGCGAGCTGGCTGCAGACGCACAGCTGAGCACCCCCACCCCTGCAGCAGCTGCCAGAACAAGCGGGCAGTGTGTGCGAGAATCCCCAGGGCCTGATCGCTTTCCTCCTCGCTGCCCCACAGCTCCCGCTGCAGGCCCCCATGCCGCATGCCTTCCCTTCCAGGAAACCTAGTTAGCCTGCTCCCTCTCCCCTGCCAGCCCTAATTTGATTTCATCTCCTCTAACTCTGGCTGCAACCATGCTGGGAGCTTCGGGTTTCCTGCCTCAGATCCGAGGGCTGGCGGGAGGCCGGCTGCACCATGGGCCGAGTGGCTCCCCAGCAGCAGGCCTGCTCCGACACCGGGGTCGTGGGTCCCTCATCTCCAGGACAAGCACACACGCTATCAGAGAAGCCAGAGAAGCCACACGGCCAGGACAAGCTCAAGGCAGACTCCAGGATCAGCCCGACAGCCCCCGGAGCAGCTTGGGGTGGGCTGTCACGGGCCCCTCAAGGGCAGACCCAGGGCTTCTAGCGTTTTCCATTTCAAGAAGTGGTCGAGTGAGTGCCACCGGTGCAGGGAGGGGGAACGGGGAGGTGCGTGAGCTCAGACAGACAGGAGCTGAGGCTCTCACGCCTGAAACACCCTCAGGCACAGTGCTCGTGGCCAGCCCTGGGGAGAGCCAGGGACCAGAGTCTGCCCTTGGCACGCCCACTGCAGAAGGACAGACAGAAGCTGAGCGCGTGGAAACCTGAGAAGCCTCGGGGGCCCTTGGCCACAGTCCTGAGGCATGACAGAGGGCACCCACCTCCCCTGAGCAAGGCGCTTGTGTTCCACCCCCCCCCCCTCAGAGCCGAAGGATGCTAAAATCTTTCCAAACATCAGGATGGTAACTCACATCGTGATGAACGATGTGCCCTGGAGTCTTTCTCTTGGGGCCCCTCCGGTGAGAGTGGGGCTTGGGGGCTCCTGCCCAGAGCTGTCCCTGACAGAGGAGGCCTCAGAGGAAACAAGCACTGAGCTGCGGCCCACCCGGCCCAGGCCGCCCTCCCTGCCTGGCTGGGCATGCCCGCCCCACCCGCAGCCCACCTTATCCCCCACCCCGCGGAGTGCAGGAAGTGATGAGGGCTGAGGGCGGCACAACGTGTTTATTCCAGGGCACCCAGGGGCCATCGAGGCCCCCAGACTGGGCTGGCGGCATCTGCCCTGAGGAAGGCCTGGGAGGAGTCCTTTCCTGCCCCAGGCTCGCTCATGCTTCCATACGCTTCCATACGCTTCCGCCTGAAAGCGCCCTGAGAACCTCTTTTCCTCGGGCTGCCTCCTCCTCGCTGGACCTGGGCCGCTTGTTTGGAAAATCAGAAAATGGGACAAGGTGCGACGAGGCAGACTCCCCTTGGTCCAGGCTGCGTGGCTGGGTACGGAGCACGCCTGCTGCCGTCCCGCCACGGGCAGGCTAGCGGCCAAACTGAGGGTTCTTCTGCAGCAGCCACTCCAGAGTCTCCAAGAGGTAAGACATGCTGTAGTGGTGGGCAATGTTCTGGAAGATTCCAATGTGCTCCATGAAGACCTGCAGGAATATGCGGATGCAGTTAGACCTGAGCCCTACACAGGTGTATCTGGGACAGGTGAAGGGGGAGGGGCAGACCCACCTGGCCGGGAATGGTGAGAGCAAAGTCGCCGGCGCAGTTGCAGAAGACGGGCATGTGGGCCTCCTTCACGCCTCTGCACTTGAGGCAGACCTGAAAGGAGCCGCCTGCTCAGGAGGGTCGGGGCCCGGCCGGTCACCCTCCTGGCCACACCGCGGGGCCTCAGAACGCCCGTCCCAGAACACACGCGTGCACACGCACAAGGCACACAGGCCTCGCGCCATTTCGTGGGCTACTTCTGAGCCTCCGCTGGCATCACTACATCAAGTCTCAGGCTTGTGCTGCTGTGTCTGGGACAGTCCAAAGCTGGACGGAGGCCAAATGCCACCGATGATGGAAGGCGCCCACAAGTCAGGTCTACCGGTGTGCTGCAGCTGGCAGCGGGAGAACAAACTTCTGGAGCGTTCACTATGCAGTGCACGCCGCCAGGGGCCGCAAACCTCCTTGTAAAGTCAGGCGACACCCCAGCCTTGCTGGCTGCACCACAGGCCAATGAACAAGTGTGGCTGGGTTCAAGCGAAACTTCATTTATAGGCACTCAGCATCTTACGTAATTTTCATGCTTACAGAATATTTTTTTCACCCAACCACTTAAAATTTAAAAGCATGCCTGGCATGTAGGTGGTGGGTGGGATTTGGTCCCGGCTGTGAACTGGCCAAGCCATTACGAGGGCAGTTAGGGCAGAGCCTCTCTGCCGAGGGTCCAGGCACCAGGACAGCTGTGCCCAGACCCGGCAGTGGCCCCAGCACGCACACCTCCCTGCAGGATTCGAACTCTGCGTGGTCTGGGACTCGGTAAGAGGCTTTTTGCAATCGTGAAGGGCCCCACCACAGACCGCATCCTCGGCTTCCGTCGCCTCCTTGTTGGGCCTTCTGACACCACTGCCTCAGGCCCAGTCCCCTGCTTAAAGCCCCCTACCCACAAGATGGCACAGCCCACTCGGCACCTCCTGCAGGTCTGCTCAGGTGTCCCCTCTCAGAAGGGTTGGCTGAGTTCAGGGGCTTGGACACACCGAGCTGGTCCTAGAGGCGGCCTATGCAGGACCGAGATATCAGCAAGTGCCCCTCGAGTCCACGCACCGATGCCTGCAGGGAGCAGGGCCTGGGGGAGGGTGCTGCGTGTACCCCGCCCTGCCTACCAGGTCCTGCAGCGTGAAGGCCATCAGTTTCTTCTGCAGAGCTTCCACCAGGGCCATCTCGATGACATCGGAGTCGTAGGCCACCTCGCAGTTGGAGCAGAGCCACTGAGGCAGGACCGCCCCGTCCTGGGTAGAGAGAAGGGGCACGAGGACCCTCGCTGAGTCCTCTTGCCTCTGCCAACTGCCCCCGAGCAAGTGTATATCCACAATGCCTTCACTCCAGGCTGGACACGATGCCTGAGTGTGCCAGTCTCGGGAAGGAAGCGAGTGGACAGAGGAGAGAGCTGCGGTCTAAGCTGAGGAGGACAAGTTAGTGCGGGCACTGCACACGGCACGGCCACCGCATCTGCGCACATGACAACAAAGGGGCTTCAGCTGGCAGGGTCCCGGAGAGCAGGTGCTGCTCGGACCACCAGTAAGAGGCGCCCACCTGAGAGAAGGCGGAGTCCTTGCACAGGTCCAGGTCCCGGCAGAAGTTACAGCTGCGGCAGATAACTTCAGGGAGCACGTAGGAGCGGCAGGGGTCTTGGAACTGGGCCTCCTCCGAGAACTCGCCGACATCGACCAGGCGAAGCAGGTCCCGGTGCAGCTTGTTTACCTGGTTTGTGATGTTTGTGTCCAGTGACAGCACCTGCAGGGGCCACCGCCCACGTTAGGGGGTCTCTCTGGAATGGAAACCCATCAACAACTCTTTCTCGGCATCCTCTCATCCTTTCCTGGCACCACTGGGAACATCAGAGGGAAGCTCTGCCTTCTCCAGGTCAGTGGTTCTGAACATCAGTGAGCCGATGGCGGCCTCCCCTGGGTGTGCCTGTATCAGCCTCGGGCGATTCTGAGACACACCGTTTTTCCCTAAGCGCAGGTGGCCCTAAGTTTACCAGAGCTCTCCACTCTCCTTAAAGGAGCAGGTTTCAACTCCTCCATGGAGTGGGACTCCTAGGTCAGCCTAGAAAGTCTCTTTGACACATAACTGCTTTTAGAACAAGCTGCGGTGCTGGAGTTAGGAGGGTGGAGAGGCCTGACGACGTGTGAGCAGTTTTCTGGAGAATGGGCTTGTGGTCTAATGTGGAGACCACCCTGCCCGTGAGCTGAGGGTACCGAGGCCCTCAAGATCCCCGTCACCAACAGTGGCCCTACAGCAGCCGTGTGGCCTGAGCCAGAACAAACGCAGGAATTGGTGAGAAGGCAGAAGGCGAGGCTCAGAGAGAAATGCCTCCCCATCGCTTCCCCATCCTTCTTATCCGTTCTTGATTAAATAAGACAGGAAGTGCCCAGGGAGCAGCAATGACATGGAGGAATCTCCAGCGACCTAAAGTGTGACAGGAGCGGATGTGGCTCAAACTGCTGAGTGCCTGCCGGGTTTGGTGCCCTGAGCCTCCTAAGCACAAAAACAAACAAACAGAAAGAAACAAAACAGAAACAAAAACAAACAGAAAGAAACAAAAACAAAAACTCAGGGGAGCGATGTGACTCAGTGGTTGAGCGGTGGCTTCCCACATACGAGGTCCTGGGTTCAATCCCTTGGCCCCAGTACACTCCCCAGGCCCCCCCCCCAAAGTTTTTTTTTTTTTTACTGTATTATAAACCATACCTTAATGAAAAGTAAATTTAAAAAGCTTAGAAGTCAACAGAGGAATTAAAATGGCTCACTAGAAACATTCCCTTTGGGAAGCGGCTGTGGCTCAATCAGTGGGGCTCCCATTTACCATATGGGAGGCCCTGGGTTTGGTTCCCGGGGCCTCCTGGTGAAGGCAAGCCCGCCCGCACGGCGTGGTTAGCTGACCCAGTGAGCACAAGCAGCAAGGGGGGGATAAATGAATAAATAAATAAAATCTTAAAAAAACACAAAACAAACAAAAAAGAAACATTCCCTTCGTGTAGATAGGCTCTCGGAGCATGGCGCTATGGCGTGCTGGGAAGGCGCTCTGCAGTCCCTACCTGGCTCAGAAAGCCACCTTCGCGTTCACAGCAGCCCTGGGCGTCTGCACGTGCCCTTTCCCAGCCCACCAAGTCCAGGCCACCAGCCTTCAGCTCTGCACTCCCCCTCTGCCTCGAACACTCTTCTGTCAGGCCCCATGATGGATCCTCCCGTGGCTTGCGTGGCCTGCGGTCTCAGCCTGTGCAGCCGCGTGGCTCTGCCAAGTACCTTGCATGCCTGGCCCCCACTGAACACAGGTGCTGTGAGGACAGCAGTCTCTCCTGCCTGCTCCTGCCCAGGGCTCCTCCCTGCACCCACCTTGCACACGGACTTTATGAACTCCAGAGCAGGGTTACTGAGCGGCAAGTGAGAGCCCGGGAGGAGAGGGAACAGCTCTGAGAGCTCGGCCGAGCTCCGAGAGCCTGTGACTTTCTTCTGAATTTTCTGAGTGATGGTGAAGAAGTTCTGGGTGAGCTCATTTGCCACATACTCCTGAGAGAAGGTGATCATTCCTGGGGAGAGAAGGGATGGCTGAGCCTGCTGCTGTTGTGCACAGTGATGGACGCCAGGGAGGGCCCCCCTGCAGAGGTCTGGGTGCTCACCAGGAAGGGCGCCGACCGCCCCCTCTGACTCCTGGGTGAGCCGGCTGGGCCCCCTCCTCCTAATGGGGGTGCCACCGGGGCCGCTGCGCCGTAGCTCCTCCTGCATGCTGTGGTACACGGCCACGATGTAGGCTGCGGAAAGAAAAGCAGGGCCCGAGAGGCCGTGAGGTGGGGGACAGCCCAGAACCGAGGACGGGCCAGATGTCGCCTGGGAAATGCCACCAGTAGCTGTGATTTCACCTGCTACCTCTAAACAAGCCAGAAGTTAATTTGAGAAATGAGAGCAAGCAGGGACAGTTGTGATACCCAAGTTTACTCGTAAAAAGCGTTTTAGAAATAAAATGATGTGTTTAACCTTCATGCTGGAAAGTGAGTGCAGAAACGAAGGCCTGACTCCCAGGGTCAGCACAAGTCTTTGAAATACTCCACCAGGCCCACGCACCCAGAACATCTCAAAGGAGAACTGACAAAGTTAGAGGCCCAAGGACAAGGAGACGAAAATATAAAGCAAGCACAAAAGAAGCGATCCTTGTCACTCTGTATGCAGCTACACATACGTCTATCTGTTGGCAGCTGAATTTATAATGCTCATTGCTAACTGCTCTGCTCTAATGCCTGACCGTAATTACAAAGGGTTTCTAACTCGAGGACTTGATTTGCACATCAGCCTAGATGATCTGAACCTCAGATCCAGACCACAGGATACCTTACACCAGAGAAAGTTAAGCCTCAAAGGGTAGCCAGTGGACAGCTGGCTCGGGAAGTTTCTCTCCATTTCCTGAAAGTGCACACGCGCAGATGTTCCCAGAAGATGCATGGGAAAGTGCCAGGAAGCAGACTTCCGCAGCAGAACTGCCCACGTCCTCCACGCACCCTCTAGGAGCAGCCTTGCTCCCCAGGACTCACGAGAGAACTTAGCCCAGAAGAAGGACGCGTGGCTCCCGGCCCTCGTGACCAGTGCGCAGCCCCTGGTGCTGCCCCCGGGCGCAGCAGAGGAGGCGTGCTGGTGCTGAGGGCAGGTGCTGCACCCCTGGGCTGGCCAGCACGCTCCTACCAGCTGCCTGCCTTCCCGACGTCCAGCCGCACCCCAGACCACCCCAAATCCAGGTGACCGTGTGCGGGGAGGGCGGCCCCATGGGGGTCACGCGGGGGTTCGGGGCAGGGTGGCCCCAAGGCTCACCTGACACAA
This sequence comes from Tolypeutes matacus, assembly GCA_026826555.1. Taxonomy (NCBI): domain Eukaryota; kingdom Metazoa; phylum Chordata; class Mammalia; order Cingulata; family Chlamyphoridae; genus Tolypeutes; species Tolypeutes matacus. The sequence continues at coordinate 19,622 of JAKSZT010054289.1, read as the reverse complement.
TCATGAGAAAGTAGCTCTGGCAGGAGGCTGCCTGCGGCAAGAACTGCAGAAGATTCCAGTTGTTTTCCAGTAAATCTTCCACATCGGTTTCCTCTGGGCCCTGCCCCTCCTGCTCCCTTGAGCCTTCCTCCTCCTCTTCGTCATCGTCCTCCTCCTCCTTTTCGGGGGGATCCTGCAGTGAGAGGAACACCCCTGCTGCACGCCCAAGCAGAGCTGCACGGGGAGGCACCAGGGCTGCCGTGTCCGACACCGTCTGCCACACGAGTGTGACACCCACCTCGCCGCTGGCTCCAGGAGGACGGCTGTGAGGGGGCACCACACGCCGGGCCCAGCAGGACACACAGCGAGCCTCCACGTGAGGGACTTGCTCTCATCTTGCTCTTCCAGAGAATTCACCATAAAATGAGCTCAACCCCCACGGGGACCCTCACAGAATATTCTAGATGTCTCCCCGGAAGCCTCACTTTGGGATCACACGTTTCAGTGTAAAAACACTGTCATGCACCCCATCTTTAAAACAGCCACCCCCCCATCCCACCTACCCTTGCTCTCTTCCCCTCAGAGTTGTCCGTCTAAATCACCTGCTCTCCCTTTTCTCCCATTTTCCTTTGAAGCCTCTCCAATCTGGTCTTATCCCCCAATTCCTCCATCCCACCAGAACTGCTCCCGTCAAGGCTTCCTGTCACCTCTGTACCGCCCAAGGAGAAGGGGGGCCGCAGCCTCGCGCTGTCTGCCCTGGGCAGCCCCTGGCCCCAGGCCGTCCTCCCTCTTTGGACCCCAACATACTCTCTGGCTGCCGGCAGCTTCCTCTAGCCCACTGGCTTCCACATCCCGCAAGCCCCAGAACACCCGGACGCGCCCTGGGGAGTCACGCAGCCCAGGCGCCCAGGCCTGCCCGCACACGGCGGCTCCTCAGTGCTCAGCTGGGTCTGGCCGCTACTGTGGCCTCAGGCACCGCTGGCCCCTCTGCCTCCTGACCTCGTCCAAGAGGTGTGTGTGGTGGTCTGGAGCTGTGGGCCCCCTTCAACCCAACCCACTCCTGTGGGCGGGGACCCACTGTGAGCAGGGCCTTCCCATGAGGCTCCTTCACTGAGGCAAGGCCCACCTCACTCAGGATAGGTCTGAATCCTCTTACTGGGGTCCTTAGTAAGGGAATGAAACCCAGACAGAGAGGCACGGAAGCAAGAAGCTGAAATTCAATGGAACCTGGAGAAGGGAGAGACCAGGAGGACCCCCCTGGCTCCCTGGACTGACAACTGACCAGGCTCCCCCACTCTCTTACACCCCACCCTGCCTTCACCCTCCTGCAGTTACCACCACCCACCCAAATTCTCCCCGTCTTTACTAACGTCCAGCCCCTGTGGCACACGCCACGTGGCTGGCCCTAGCCAGCTCTCTGCCCCGCCGCTGGACGCTCCTCACACACTGGACACGCCTGCTGTGGAGCTCGTTAACTCAGGCCGCCTCGCACCAGAAGCTCCCCCACTGCTCCCTCCACTCTGGGCTCTGCTTTCACATCCCCTCCTCACCGCGCTCCGCCCTTCTCATCGCTGACACTGGTTCTACGTGCACTGGCTGTGCATCCGCATCCCGCCAAGTAGGCGGAGGTGAGGCCTCCTGTGTACTGCTGACGGTGGGGCTGCCCCCAAGGTCTCTGCAGGCGCCACGCCTCTTACCTGTCCACAGTGAATACGAGATGAAACTTTCCCTTTGATTCCCCCATAGTTAGATGGGTCCATCCAGAGAAGAAATTCCCAGCATCGAGAGAAAGAAATTGTCAAGGAATGGAAGATCTCCTTAGAATGAATGCTGCAAAAGAAGCAAAACAGAAACTGATTAAAATTGATAGTATTTCCCATTTTCTCCATGTAGCCTCTTTTTTCTACGTATCTACGTATCTCTTTACTCTCCACTTACTTGAAACTGAATTTAAGGTGGATACAGAGTATGTAATCCCTCAAACTTTCTAGGGAACAATAGTAAATGTAATTCTCAGGAGACTTCCATTTCTGGCCAAGAGGGCAAACAGAGAACAAATTTACTCCCAGGAGGCAGAGCCTGTCTGGGTTGAAAAGGAGCTGGAAGCCTGGAGGATTTCACAGGACAGAGGAGAGAGGAGAAAGCTGCACAGAAAGAGAACTTCAGAGACCCCAGTGTACAGCTGGGCACAGGCGTGTGAGAGAACTATGCTCAGCTCACACTCAGAATGAGGAAAGTGCCTGTTCTCACCACCCAGTCCAGAAAGCCTCTCGATTCACAAGGCCCAAGAGTCCTGCTTCAGCAGTGGAGACTAAGCTGCAGGTTAAATGAGGCACTGGTCCTAACAAATCTTAAAAATAAAAAAGACCTGAAAGTACAAAACTGTCTCAGTTAACATGACTGTGTCATAGAATAAAACTCAATCATGACTTCTGGGAAGATGGCGGACTAGTAAAACACGGGAATCTCTTCTCCAGAAAAATAGCTAGAGAACAGGCTGAAACAGCCCTGAAATAGATCTTCTAAGGTTAAGGACAGCCGGTGAAGGCTGCACACCACCCAGAGGAGAGAGGGACAAAAGAGGGAAATAATGACGACAGAATCCTGAGTTGGAACCAGCAGGTTTGGTCTGCCCTGTCCCGAGAGCCCTTCCAGGCCGGGTGGGGCTGCGCCATTGTTTGCCTTGGAGCCTGCAAGGGGCTAAAGATAGACAAACCTCCCAATCTCCTCCTCTACTAACAGGGGCTGATTGTTGAGGATTCAGAAGGGAGTGGAAATATCTCCTAGCTGGGAAAAGGGGGGCGCTACGAGAGAAGTCTGGAGAACTGTCTCAGTAAGTTTGAATTACAAGGATCTTAGCCCCCAGACAGGAAGCTCTACCACATTGATCTGGTCTGTGTCACAACAAATACACTCCAACCAGGCATTGAATTGAGAGCTGCCAACAAGTGCCAGCTCCTGGCAGACCAAGGAAGTGCACATAAGAAAATTAAACAGGAGAGGCTTATCCTGGCCTCTACAGCCTCCCTGCCCAAGGCCCTAGGAAACGACTCTACAACCAATTACTGGGTCCAGTGCCCAGTTTTGAGCAACCAGCAGGACAATCCTAACAATTCAGGTTGCGCCAAAAATCAAAGAGCTGTGGTAACTCACAGCTTCCTGCCACTAAAATCCCATAAAAGAGAAAGAGATAGAGCATCTAAGTAAAATACAACCTAAACAGATGCCTAAACACCAGCAAAAAATTACGAGCCATACTAAGAAAATAGAAGACATGGCTCAAGAAAAGGAATACATGAAAGTCCCAGAAGAGATGCAGAATTTGAGAGAACTAATCAATGAAATGCATACAAATTTCCAAAATCAAATTAATGAGATGAAAGAGAATATAGTTAAAGAGGTAAGTGACATCAAGAAGACATTGAGAGAATGCAAAGAAGAATTTGAAATCCTAAACAGAAAAGTAACGGAGTTCATGGGAATGAAAGACACAATAGGTGAAGTCAAAAACACATTTGAGGCATACAACAGCAGACTTGAAATGACAGAAGAAAGAATAAGTGATACCGAAGACAGAGCAGCTAAAATTGAAGAGAGAAAAGAACAGAGAGAGAAAAGAATGGAAAAAATTGAGCAGGGGCTCAGAGAGTTGAATGACAACACAAAACGCAACAACATACGTGTCATGGGAGTTCCAGAAGGGGAAGAGAAAGGAAAAGGGGCAGAAAGAGTATGTGAGGAAATAATAGCTGAAAATTTCCCAAACACAAATCAAGAGCTGACACAGACGTTAGAATCAGCAGAGCAGGACATTAAACTGAAAAATATGTGGCAGATTAGACATCGCAGAAGAAAAGATTAGTGACATTACAGAAACAGCAATAAAACTATCCAATATAAAACAGAGAGAAGAAAAAAGAATAAAAAAAAAATGGACAGAATTAGTGAGCAGTGGGGCAACTTCAAGTGGCCTAGTATGCGTGTAATTGGAGTCCCCAAAGTGGTTGGGGGAAGGGGAAAATATTTGAGAAAATAATGACTGAAAAAATTCCAAATTTCATTAAATTATAAACCCACAGATCCAAGAAGCTTAACAAACCCCAAGCACAAGAGGCACCATGAAGAAAACAATACAAAGGTACATCATAATCAAACTGCTTAGAGCCAGTGATAAAGGAAAAATTTAAGAAGTAGCTAGAGAGGAGAAAGGCAGATGCAGAGGAACAAAGAAGAGGCTGACAACAGCATTCTTGTCAGAAGCAGTGGATGCAGACAGCAGCGAGAGGCATCTCTGGGGAAACCATCAACCTCCAATTCTATACCCAGTGAAAACACCATTCAAAAATGAGGGGGAGGGGGCGCATGGGGCTGAAATGGCTGGGCGTCCGTCTCCCATATGGAGGGACCTGGTTTTGATCCCCAGGACCTCCTGGTAAAAAAAAAAAAAAAAAAAAAAAAAAGGGAGGAAACAGATACTGATAAAGAAGAGCTGAATGAATCCATCACCAGCAGATCCATGTGATGAGAAATGCTAAAGGAAGGCCTTCAGGGAAGGAAAATTATATCAGAAACAAGTGCGGATCTACACAAAGGAGTGAAGAGCACTGGGAATAATAACTGAAAAATTTAAAAATGGTAAAAACAAAAGCAGAAAACAAAAACGATGTGATAAAGAGAGAAGATTCTTTTTCTCATTATTTAAATGTTTTAAAAATACAGTCATTTTAAACAAAAATAAAAACAATGTAATGTGGGGTTTATAATACATGCGAAAAATAAAGTATGATAGCACACAGGCCAAGAAGGTAAAAATGAAGTAGTCTATTGTAAAATCTTTATACTATATGTGCAATAGTATAATACTGCTTGCAGGCTGATTATAATAAGTTAAAGATATATTATATGCTACAATAAATACAAGAACTTAACAAACAAATCACATTTAAGGAGAGTGAAAACGTTATCAAAAATCTCCCAGCAAAGAAAAGTCCAGGACCAGATGGCTTCACAGGTAACTCACTTGAAATGTACCAAGCATTTCAAAAAGAATTAACACCAATCCTGTTTAAACTCTTCCAAAAAATTGAAGAGGAGGGAAAATTACCCAACACATTTTATGAAGCCAACATCACCCCAATAGCAAAGCCAGATAAAGATTCCACAAGAAAAGAAAATTACAGACCAATCTCTCTAATGAACATAGATGCAAAAACTCTCAACAAAATACTTGCAAATCGAATCCAACAGCAAATCAAAAGACTTATACATCACGACCAAGTGGGATTTATTCCTGGTATGCAAGGCTGGTTCAACATAAGAAAATCAATCAATGTAATACACCACATTAACAAATTGAAGGAAAAAAACCACATGATCATCTCAATCGATGCAGAAAAGGCATTCGACAAAATCCAGCATCTTTTTTTGATAAAAACACTTTAAAAGATAGGAATAAAAGGAAAATTCCTCAATATGATAAAATGCATATATGAAAAACCCACAGCCAGCATCATATTCAATGGGGAAAGGTTGAAACCTTTCCCCCTAAGATCAGGAACAAGGCAAGGATGCCCACTGTCACCATTGTTATTCAACATTGTACTAGAAGTTCTAGCTAGGGCAATTAGACAAGACAAAAAAATTAAAGGCGTCCAAATAGGAAAAGAGGAAGTAAAACTCTCACTGTTTGCGGAGACATGATCCTGTACTTAGAAAATCCTGGAGTATCCACAACAAAGCTACTTGAACTGATAAATGAGTTCAGCAAAGTGACAGGATACAAGATCAACACGCAAAAATCAGTAATGTTTTTGTACACTAGTACTGAACAACCTCAGGAGGAAATCAGGAGGAAAATTCCATTTCCAATAGCAACAAAAAGATTCAAATACCTAGGAGTTAATTTAACCAAAGAAGTGAAAGACCTATATGCAGAAAACTACAAAACAATGCTAAAAGAAATTTAAAAAGACCTAAACAAATGGAAAGACATTCCGTGTTCATGGATTGGAAGAATAAATATCGTGAAGATATCAATCTACCCAAACTGATTTATAGATTCAATGCAATACCAATCAAAATCCCAACAGCTTACTTTACAGAATTAGAGAAGGCAATTACCAAATTCATCTGGAAGGGTAAGTGCACCCGAATAGCCAAAAGCATTCTAAAAAAGAAGAGCAATGTGGGAGGAATTTCACTGCCTGACCTTGAAATATATTACAAAGCCACAGTGGTCAAAACAGCATGGTACTGGCATAAAGATAGACACATCGATCAGACTGGTTCAGATCCTGGTGCCACCTCACCTATACAGTCAAGTGGTTTTTTTTTGTTTTTTTTTTTTTTAAATTTTTTATTTATTTATTCATTTATCCCCCCCCTTGCTGCTTGTGCTCGCTGGGTCAGCCAACCACGCCATGCGGGCGGGCTTGCCTTCACCAGGAGGCCCCGGGAAACGAACCCGGGGCCTCCCATATGGTAAACGGGAGCCCCACTGATTGAGCCACAGCCGCTTCCCAGTCAAGTGGTTTTTGACAAACCTACCAAGTCCATGCTAATAGGAAAAAACAGTCTCTTCAAGAAATGTTGCTGGGACAATTGGATATCTATAACCAAAAGAATGAAAGAGGACCCCTATCTCACTCCCTATATAAGAATCATCTCAAAATGGATCAAAGCTCTAAATATAAAAGCCAGGACCATAAAACTACCAGAAGAAAATGTAGGGAAACATCTTCAAGACCTTGTAGTAGGTGATGGTTTCTTGGACCTTACACCCAAAGCACATGCAACGAAAGAAAAAATAGATAAATGGGACCTCCTCAAAATTCAATACTTTTGCACCTCAGAGGACTTTGTCAAAAGGGTGAAAAGGCAGCCAACTCAATGGGAAAAAATATTTGGAAATCACATATATGATAAGACTTTAATATCCAGAATATATAAAGAGATGTTATAACTCAACAACAAAAACACAAATGAGCCAATTAAAAACGGGCAAAAGACTTGAATAGACATTTCTGCAAAGAAGAAATACAAATAGCAAAAAAAAAAAAAAAAACACATGAAGAAATGCTCAACATCACTCATGATTAGGGAAATGCAAATCAAAACTACAATGAGATATCGTTTCACACCTATCAGAATGGCCACTATGAAAAAGACAGAGAACTACAAGTGTTGGAGAGGATGTGGAGAGATAGGAACACTTCTTCACTGTTGGTGGGAATGCAGGATGGCACAGCCACTATGGAGGACTCTTTGGCAGTTCCTAAAGAAGTTGAATATAGACTTGCCGCGTGACTCTGCAATACCACTACTGGGTATATACCCAGAAGAACTGAGAGCAGTGACACGAACAGACATCTGCACACCGATGTTCATAGCCACATTATTCACCATTGCCAAAAGTTGGAAACAACCCAGGTGTCCATCAACAGACGAATGGATAAACAAACTGTGGTCTATTCACACGATGGAATATTATGCAGCTGTAAGAAGAAATGAAGTCGTAAAGCATATGGCAACATGGATGAACCTGGAGGACATTATGTTGAGCGAAGCAAGCCAGACACAAAAGGACAAATACTGTATGGATGCGTTACTATGAACCAAATATATTGTATAACATAGTGTTTGATTAAAAAATTTTTTATATGTATCTAGTACATTTAATTGAGAAATGTGTATATTTATTCATCTGTGTTTACTTTTTAGTTTTTAATTGTTCATATTTTCAATTATTAAATGTACAGAATAAAGTCAGGAGAAAAAAGAAAGACATAATTATAAACCATAAATTAACCACTGAAATAACAAAATATAAACTTATAGCCAATAAGCCAATAAAGGAAATAAAATGGAATTTTTAAAAATCCAAAATAAGGGAAACGAATAAGGCTCAGTCAATTGGGCACCTGCCTCCCATGGGAGGTCCCGGGTGTGGATCAGACCGTTGGGTACTTGCCTCCCATGAGGGAGGTCCCAGGTTCAGTTCCTGGAGAATGTAAGCAAACAATGAGCAGACAGACCAGAGAGCCATCTGAGGGAGGGGGAATAAACAAAGAAATAAATAAAGTAAATAAATAAATCTTAAAAACAAACAAACAAAAAAACACACCAAAATAAGGGTAAAAAAAAAAAAAGAAAAAAGAGAACAAAGAACAAATGGGATAAACAGAAAACCACAAGATGTTAGATTTAAACCCAATCATATGAAAAAAATAATATTAAGTGTGAATAGTCAAAATATCCCAATTAATAGGCAAGAGATTGTCAGAGTGGGAAATAAAGCAAGACTCAACTATATGTGACCTTTGAGAAATTTACTTTAAATATAGATACAAATAGGTAGCAATCCTCCCTTACAGTACAATAAATTCAAGTGAAGTTAGAAGAAAACCTCTGAATGATTTAATTACTCATTAAATATTGCCCGTGTCCATGGCTTTCAATAGAAGGAATCACCCCAAAGGTCAGAGAATAAAACAAATCAGTAACTTTCAATGAGAAAAAATTCCTGCACTGCACACATCATGTTCAAACTACAGGACCAACTGAAGAAAACGTGATTTTAAACAATTAAAAGTTGCTAAAATCTGCAATAAGCAACTTAAATTGGCCTGCTGCCCACACGAACGCGAGGGCTGCAAACAGGAGTCCTGGACGCCGCCCCGCACCGGCAGGCCTGGGGCTGGCTGCCCTTGCGCCATGGCCTCAGCCCAGGTGCCATCAGTTACAGGCCATCAGCAGCACTGCCTGCTGCAAGCGGCCTGCATCATCCTCAGTGCCATCACCGCTCCTGAGTCTGCGTCCCTACGATGAACTCAATCCTCTGCACCTGAGGCCCACTGACTAAGAAAGGGAAGGAAAAATAAAGGCAGGCAGGCAGGCGGGCAGGCGGGTGGGCGAGAGGCAGGGAGAACTCGGAAAGAAAGGAAGGAAGGATATTCTAAATAAAGTACTTTAAAAACGCAGCTCAAGAACGTAAATCACAACTCCTGCAGGAGGGTTTTTCTTCCTACTCAAGGGAGCAGAGAAAGGTAACCTACTTCTCAGCTGAGCCCACGCCCACGTCTTCTCAGTATGTCAGACGCAGCGTGTCCAGGCCAGGGTCCTGAGGACCAGAAATGTTACTTTGAGAGAAGCCAGCCCTGTTCAGCACACACTGTGACCACAGACAGGGCAGAAGGCAGCACCGGGCAGCTGTCCACAGGAGGACGGCCATGATGGCCTGTGTTTTGGATAGGGCTAACAACGTCTGAAGTCCGCCTCTTGCTGCTTAGCAGTAAGACTCGCCCTCTGCTTAGTAAGAGCTGCTTCTGCTGCGCCCCGATGCCACCCTCGCACTCATGCTCAGGCAGCCCAGGCCTGTCCTCGTTTTCCTCCTCTGTGCACCACCAGCACTGTCTGTACCTCAAAAAACGCTTCATTGAAGTGTTCAGTACAAACGCACCCTGGGAGTGCGAGCTTCCTGTTACAATTCAAAGGAAAAGAGAAACACTGGGTGGAAATTTTGCTATTGCTTTACCTTCTGTTTACATTTAGAGCAGGGGTTCTTGCTTTTTCTGTTCCACAGACCCCTTTGCCAGCCAGGAGAAAACCACAGACCCTTGCTAAGTCCACGCTACGCTACGTAGTATTTAATACATCCCACCTGCACCAACACGGCCCCATAAGAATAACGCTTCTTTGAATTTAAATTCAAGCTCACTGACCCCGTGTTAAGAGCCCCTGATATAGAGCCGGCCCAGAGCATGGTGTGCCCAGCAGATGTGAGATGGAGTTTCTTAGCGTGACCTGAAATGCAGTCTCTACAAGTAAAAGCTGAAATCGCGGCATGAACCCACCACCCTAGATGCTCGCTCATGATCTACAAAAGGCTTATGCTTCAATACCTTTTTGGAATCCTCTTACCACAGGCGGGATTCCGCGGCCATACTGCCCAAAATAAGGTATCTGAAAATCTGAGCGTCGTCTGCGCTTTACCGTAACTGTGTTCATTTTATGTTGCTGCTGCTTTCCTATGTGTGTGAGCGCTGGGCAGCCCTGTCTCCAGCCACAAGCAGGGCCCTCAGGTGAGCCCCACCTGTTGGTGATGTACTCCACGTAGGCAACGGCATCTTCAACTCGGCGCTTCTTCGTGCAGAGGATGATGCGGTTGAAGTTGGCATAAATGACTGATGACCCCAGGCGCTTGAACTCTGTGATGAGCCTGGGGAGCAAGTTCAGAACCAAAGGTCAGGGGCGACAGCAGAGACAGAAATGCTAGAGGCAATCAAGAGAAAGCTGCACTGTATGATCCTGAACAGAGGAACCCTTCTGAGTGCACTTACAATGCAGACGCGGTAGGGGAAGTGCGATAGAGCTGACCACACAAACATTAGAAATCTCTGCATGGCATAGACAAAGCCAAAAGATAATCCAAGACTGAAGGGGAAAATGTGCACTTCAAACCAGAGAAAAATGGCTAATTTTTACATGGAAAGAACTCCTACGAACTAATAAGAAAAAAACCAACAGAACTAAAAAAAATGGGCAAAGGGTATGAAAAAGTTCCACTTCATTCATAATGAGGAATGCACATTAAGTGTCCGCTGGGATAGCACTATAACCCAGCAGGCTGGCAGCAACCCTGCCCCACGTCGGTGAGGCTGGGGGACGAGAGCCCCCGAGCCGCAGGGACAAAATGGGCTGCACACACAGCCTCCGTGGAGGGCTCTTTGGCAATATCAAATTACCACCTAGCTGCCCAGGTGTAAGCACCTGTTGAAGCCCAGCAGTCTTACTTCTGGAGACTGTCCTACAGATACATTTGCATGACGAGGTCACTCGCTGATGTGTTATTTGTATTAACGGAAAGCTAGAAAGAGCCTAAATGTGATCCATTAGCTTGGCACTTCCTTACGTGCAGCTTCACGATATATTATAAACTGAAACAAGCAAGGTGCAAAACAATAAACGCAGTCTGCTACTTTGCAGAAAAGGGGGGAAAAGACTGTGTACCCACCTAACATTTCTCTGGAAGGCTACACAAACACAAGGCTATAATGCCAGCCAAGCGTTTATGGGTCCTTTCAACTTTTATGTACCATTAATCTAGAAACGGACTCTACTTATCCAGGAAGTGCCACACGGCACACAGTTTCTGGAACTGACCAACCCAGCAGCGGCCCCCTACTCACTGCAGGAAGAGCTTCCTCATCAAGCTGTGCAGGGTGCGGTGCAGGGCGGGGTCGTGCAGCAGGGACGACGGCGACCGCAGCCACCGGTAGAAGTGCATCACCTGGTTGTCCGCGTAGACGTTGTGGTACTGCGTGATCTCCCTCACCCAGCCCACCACCATGCTCTTCAAGATCCTGAAAGAGAGGCGCAGGGTGGCGCCGCACTGTCCTGCGGGTCCGAGTCTTCTGCACCTTGGCTCCACCCTCCTCACGTCCCAGCCCGTCCCTGCCAAGGGCCAACATGGACGCATCTTTCTTCCACTTCACCCTGTGAACTAGCCCAGGCCGACACCTCGTGTGTGTGCTCCACACGGCTCACTAAGCACTCACTGCATGCCCAGGGCCGGGACGGAGGTGAGCAAGGCAGAGCCCTCGCCCCAGAATCTCAGCGGAGCAGTGCTGGCTACAGCCCGCGGCATGGGCGCCTCGCCCAGCTGGGCAGCAGAACTTCTGTGTAACGAGAGCCCAGCATCTCGTCTCCAGCATGCCAGTCACGCTCCTACACCACCACCAGCACCGAATCGCCTGTGAGGGCTCCTGGCAGCCCACACAGCAAAGCCCACCAGTGACAGTTCCCGCCATATGCAAAGCGAACTCACCTGCCTCGAGGCCTGAACTGTCGACCGTGGGTCAGAACCTGCCCTGGCCCAGAACACGTGGCGCACATCCCTCCGCCCTGTGCCCTTCTTTCCTCCTCCCCCTGGCCTGCGATACCCTCCCTGCCCATGCCCAAAGTCCCAACTCAACTGCCCTTTCTTTTGTGTGAAAGCAGAAGTGTAATGGATAAAGACATGGGTTCTGGAACCGTGCAGACGTGTTTCGAATCCCAACCCTTCCACCCCACAGCAGCACCGCCACAATCGAGGAGCTAGGCCTCTGGCCTTCCTCGCCGCATCTCTAAAGGGGTGAATGACACCTTGAGGCTGCGCGAGGACCAGGACAGAAAACCAGTGTGTGCAGCGGGTTCTCTGCACAGTCAACATTGTGTGTCGCCAGTAACTGCCTCCAGGAGCTGCCCTCGACCACCCACCTGCAGTAACTCTCTCCTCTGACATCTAAGCCTCGATGACTTGTACTCAGCTCTCTCCACTGTGGCTTTCCGTCTTTGCCTCACTTGATATACATCTGTTTATGTCTCATGCCAGATGTCTGGTAAACATTTACATGTCAGCAAGCTACCTGGAGGTCTCCTACTGCCACACCTCTGCCACATGCAAACGAAAGCTCAGACTCAGCAGAGTGCTATGTGGAGCGTCCAGGCCACGGGGAGAGCCACGGGGGCAGGCCAGAACCTGGACTGCCATCTGTATCAGGCAGAACACCTGGGGGTGCGAGTTAAAGGATAGGAATCTCGTTTCACTTCACTTTCTTGCTCTGCCACCCCGGGCTGAGGAAAGCCCAAGTGACATCAAATCTTGGACTTTAATTTTCAAAAATAAGGGAAATGGAAGAAAAAAAAATGCCTGTGTTCCTTCTGCATCCAAAATCTAATCATGCTACCTCTGGAGAGGCAGAGGGGACCAAGGAGAGCGCAGCACCAAGTATTTCAGCAGAGGCCATGTGTGGCATGGCCCCAGGAGGGCTCGGCACGACTCCCGCCCCAACCCTGGCGGCCGCAGCCGGTACCGGAAGGTGTTGGAGCAGAGGGCCACCTCGTCATAGCTGGCAGGGACACTGGACGCCTGGTTTCCTGTGATCATGTCCTCCAGAGACGCCTGCTGGATGACGTCGAAGCTGACGCCCATGCTGTCCGCGCCCTCCATGTCGTTGACGTGGTGCGACTGCATGATGGTGTTGACGGCGAGGTTCTGCAGGTCCAGCTCCACGCACACTGCACGCAGGACACCACAGCACCCACTGAAGCCCCTCGTGCACCCCCCCCTGCCGCCTCGCAAGGTGCAGCTCCTGCCCAACGTCACCTCTGAACATGCCCCCTGCCCAGCGACACCTGCGTCGGAGCCAGCACCACCCGGGACGCCCCTAGCGCTGGCAGCTGTCCTCATGAAATCACTGGGCGGCGTGACTTCCACCGAGACGCACAGCGGAGCCCTGCCGGCCGGCCAATCCCAGAGACGCCCTGCCTTTGGCCTCTGCTTTCGCCACCGCAGAACATTCCTGCGCAGCACAGGCGCCACCAGGTCTCCGTGTGGCTGCTGGAACGAACGTCCACTCTTGGCTCACCACTCACCCGTGGAGTAACAGCCGGAGCTGTTGATTTCCACAGCGGCCTGGTCATCGAAATCCATTACCAGGCGGTTGTCGTCAGCCTCCTTCCCTCCCAAGTCGGGGCGGGGCGTGGGGGAGAGCCAGAGCAGATGGTTGTGGCGCTGCAAGTGGCGGGCAAAGAAGAGATCAGAGCCAAAGGTGGAGATGTCTTCTGGCAGATTCCCAACAGGAATGTGGAAATACCTGTATGGGGGCACGGAGTCAAGGAGAGAGGAAGTGGCAGCCAGGTGAGGGGCAGATTCGGCCCCTAGACAAGCACAGCTGCGCTGCCCTGGGACCGCACGCTCGGCAACAACAGAGGCTCAAGCTACAACATGATGGCTGATCTGGCTTGGGAGCTTCTGCATCCCAGCATCACTTCTCTTCCACTCACCTGCTCATCTCAAAAGCCTGGGACAGGTAGGTGTCCAGGTGGAGGTAGTGCTGGATCATGCGGCGTGCCCCGTGGCGCTGCCAGTCCAGGACGCCGTAGCTGACCTTGTCAGCCACGCAGACAGGCACCAAGGGGAATTCCTCCAAGACGGGAATCTCTCCAGCCAACCCCTTCAGCTCCCAGGTGGACTGAACGGCGATGAGCGTGGGCCCACGGCGTTCTTCCTGGGTTCAGAGCAGACAGGGAGGGGCCAGGTAAACGCGGCCTCCCAGGGAGGGACGGAACACAGGCTGCTGCCCAGCTGCCCCTCACCTTGTAGGAAAGCAGGAAGCGCTGGATGGCTCTGCAGATGGTCTTCAAGTCAGTTTCAGCTCGAACTTCAAAAGTGTGTTTGGGGGGCGGGAGGAGCTCGGGGCCCATCTTCCCCAGCAGGAGGCTGTGCTCCGAGGAGTACATGCTGCCAAGGCTGGGCATCTGGTTGCTCCGCACCTAGACCCACGACAGCCACGTCAGCCACGTCAGCGCCCGTCCTGCCGTGGCAGTGCTCGCTCACAGGCAAAGGCTCGGGGAACAAGGGCATGGAGGGCGGCCAGAAGGAAGCGGCCCCATAACTCACAGTGTCCAGCACAAACACAGATGCTCTGCGCTGAGAGGGCACGAAGACGCCAAAGAGCGCTTTGTGGCCCTGTGAGTGATGATACAGGTAGATGTGGCGGATACTCCCTGCAGAAGGAAACAAGCTGTGACCTTGTGACCTGCAGGGAGGCGGGCCTGAGGGCGGGGCAGCCAGCACTGGCGTACCTGGTTCTAGGTAGCTGAACTGGGCCAGAGACCGCATTTCCAGCTGCTCCAGTGCAAAGCTCTCTGTCTCCCAGGCTGCACGGTGCCTCGTCAGCTGCTTGCTGGCCACGCACACGCAGCCCAGGTGCACGAGGGCCCGGAACAACAACGGCACCTTGGGAGCAGGCGGAGGCTCAGGCGGGGACCCAGCACGCCCCGGCCTTGGGTCACACCCCCTGGAGCCAGACCTGTGGTCACCTGTGGTCACCCGGGCCCCCCCGGCTGCAATGTACCAGCCGAGACCCACCCACGGAGCCCTGGGCACCGTGCCTACCCCACCCTGAGTGGTTCCTGCGGCCCCTCCAGTGGAGGGCAGGAGGACACTACCTGTGTCTCGTATACACCCTCGATGTCTGGCGCCGACAGCTCGGTATTGATCTCGTTGATGTGCTCCTGGTACGTGGCCTCTGGCACTGAATACTCGTACAGATTGTAGACCACGTTGGAGCGAGGGAGGACCCGGTTCACCTGGTGGCAAGTCTGGGGTCACCCTACAGCACGGCTTTTACGACAGTGTTTTCTAGACACCCTCACACACAGTATGGTTTAAAAACTGCAAATGGATTCAAGCATTTACCTATTTCTAGTAATCCCACTGAAATAAGGCAAGAAATTACTATTATTATTTTTTAAAAAGGACAAGGGGGTAGGGAATGAAAATGTCAGCCCTGGGAAGCAGGAAGGGTACCAAGAGGGATTAGAAATGCGTAGCAATTTAGAGATGGGCTCACACAGGTGGGAAAAGTGGTCTGCTCCGTATAAAGAAAAGTCCCCAGCCCCCAAGAGAGGTAAACAGCCAGGTTCCTAGAACAGATCCACAGAAAATCTCCAAACCCAAAGCAACAGGGCCTGGAATGAGAGCAGACCAAGGGCGACTGTGGATGTCCCACAGCCTAGGCGGCTACTGCTCAGCTGACCCTGTTTCCAAATAATGTACGGGATCTGCTGAAGGGAACTTCCTCCATGCTCACTGGGCCAAAGAGAAAGAGAGAACTGCTGCAAGCTGCCCAGCTCAGGATAAGACAACAACCACAGAGGGCTGAGCCAGAGTGAAGCCCTCAGAGGTTCCCAAGCAATATACAAGAATGCTCTCAAAATTGAGTGAGTTCACATGATGGAATATTATGCAGCTGTAAGAAATGAAGTCATAAAGCATATGGCAACATGGATGAACCTGGAGGACATTATGATGAGTGAAGCAAGCCAGACACAAAAGGACAAATATTGTATGAATGCGTTACTATGAAACAAATATATAGTGTAACATATTGTTTGATTAAAAAAAATTTTTTTTATATGTATCCATTAGTTAATTGAGAAATGTGTCTATTTATTCATCTGTGTTTACTTTTTAGTTTTTAATTGTTTATATTTTCAATTATTAAATGTACAAAATAATGTTAAAAAAAAATTTTTTTTTGAGTGAGTTCAGTGGGGTCTCAGGACACAGGTCAACAGTAAAACCTCAAATGCATGTCTATATACTAGCAATGAACAAATGGAAACTGAAACTTAAATAATATTTACAATAGCTCTAAAAATGAAATAGTTAAGAACAAATCTAACAAAACTTGCAGGATTCATATGCTGAAAACTTTAAAATGCTGGTGAAAAAAGCTAAAGAAGACCTTTAAACAAATGGAGCATTAAATACAACACACAAATCAGATCCATATGGGAAGTGGATGTGGCTGGGAAGGGGATGTATCAAGTGACTGAGCTCCCGCCTGCCACATGGAAGGTCCCGGGTTTGGTTCTGGGCACCTTCTGGAGATGATGGGCAAGACAGTGAGCACAATCAACTGGAGGGGGTGTGTGTGATAAATAAAATAAATCTAAAAAAAAAAACAAATCCATAGAAGGGAAAATTGATAGGCATAGTTAACATGTGAGGATCAACAAGACTATAATTGACTGTAAAATATTAAACAAAAATTTATGAATCCATAGTAATACTTAAAGAAGAGAAAAAAAATGAAAGGAAAAACTTCATTTGTAGACTTCTGGGAAGATGGTGTTGGGAGTAAGTGGCTGGGCTCAGCCCTCTTATAAAACAATGGAGGTAAGGCAAAGAGCTGTCTGAGGGAGCTGAGAGGAAAGTGAAAAGGCAGCCCATTCACTGGGAGGAAGTCTTCAGAAACCACGTATCCAGGAAGGGCTTGGTCTCCGTGTTATGCAGAGATCACATAGCTCAACGATAAAAGACAAGGAGCTCAATCAAAAAATGGGCAAAAGACTTGAACAGAAATTTTTCCTAAGAAGAAGAACAAATGGCCAAAAAGCACATGAGAAGATGCTCAACACCACTAGCTATTAGAGAAATGCAGATCGAAACTACAATGAGATGCCATTTCATACCTTACAGAATGGCCATTGTTAAAAAGATAGAAAACTACAAGTGCTGGAGAGGATGTAGGGAAATGAAAACACCCCTTCACTGCTGGAGGGAGTGTGAAATGGTGCAGCCTCTGTGGAAGACAGTTTGGTGGTTCGTCAGGAAGCAAAATATAGAACTGCCATACGACCCAGCAATCCCACTACTAGGAATGTACCCAGAAGAACTGAAAGGAAGCATGCGAACAGACATTTGCAACCCGATATTCATAGTGGCATCATTCACAATTGCTAAGACAGAAACAATCTAAGTGTACATCAACTGATGAATGGATAAACAAAGTGTGATATAGTCATACGATGGAATACTATTCAGCTGTAAGATTTAGTCTTAGCATATGACAACATAGATAAACCCTGAGGATATTATGTTGAGTGAAACAAGCTAGACACAAAAGGACAAATATTGTATAATTTCACTAACTGAACTAAATACGATGAGTAAACTAATGGAGTTAAACTATAAACTATAAAGTATAGGTTACTAGGAAATAGAAAGCAGGTTGAGAAGGGGGAGCCAATGCTGAATGTATGTAGAATGTTGTGAAAGGGGGATTGTAAATGTGGGGAAACGGTTAGAGTTGGTGGTAACACATCATAGCGAGCATAATCAACACTGCTGATTTAAAAACACGATGGAGGCAGAAAGGGCAGTCTAGGGAGGTTAACGTCAATTGAAAGACAGCTAGAGGATAATGTAGGGACTGCATACATAGTGATTTCAGTGGTGGACAATGACTTAAAATAGTACAAATACAAGAATGTTCCTCTATTACAAGGTCTTAAGAATATGGAGATACATGGAAAAAACACAACTAATGTAATCTATGGACTCTAGGTATGGGGTTTTTCCTTTTGGAGTAATGAAGACATTCTGAAATGGACTGAGCTGATGGCAGCACAACTCCGTGCTGAATCCGAGAGCCACCGAGTGTGCACTCTGGCTCTTTGCACGAGACAGGGGACCATATAATGCAATGAGCTCTATGGAGAATGATGGACTGTGGTTAACAGGTCAAATACGGCAATGTTCTCTAATGAACTATAACAAATATACAATATGAATGCATAGAGTTACTGATAGGGTGGTTTGTGGGAAAAATACACCTATAAATATCAGCTATGGACTATAGATAGTGGTAATGTTATGACAATGTTCTTTCATCAGTTGTAACAAATGTAAGGTGGTGGTGGGGGGAGGCATGGGAATCTTGAATGCATGACTATTAACTAACAACTTCTTTAAAAAAAAAAAAAAAGAGAAAAAAAAAAAAACCTTTGCTAACCAGTGTTGGGCAGGGTGAGAAGAGGAGAGCTCATTGTTGTGGAGGGCAGAATGTAAGACCCGCCTGGGAAGCAACTTGGCAACATTGGTGCAAAGTGAAAATGTCCACCAACAGGTTAAATGTGACGGTATACGCAAGGGTGCCATGCACACCCTTGCAACCGATTCTTACAACATCCCAATAAGACCCTTAGAATAGCCAAAAGCATTCTAAAAAAGAGCAATGTGGGAGGAATTTCACTTTCCTACCTTGAAACATATTACAAAGCTACAGTGGTCAAAACAGCATGGTACTGGCATAAAGATAGACACATCGATCAGTGGAATAGAATTGAGAACCCAGAAATATACCCTCATCTATACAGTCAACTGGTTTTTTTTTTCTTTCCAAGATTTTATTTATTTATTCATTTATCCCCCCCCTTGCTGCTTGTGCTCACTGGGTCAGCTAACCACGCCGCGCGGGTGGGCTTGCCTTCACCAGGAGGCCCCGGGAACCGAACCCGGGGTCTCCCATATGGTAAACGGGAGCCCCACTGATTGAGCCACAGCCGCTTCCCTGTCAACTGGTTTTTGACAAACCTACCAAGCCCACGCTAATGGGAAAAAACAGTCTCTTCAACAAATGGTGCTGGGAGAACTGGATATCTATAACCAAAAGAATGAAAGAGGACCCCTATCTCACCCCCTATACAAGAATCAACTCAAAATGGATCAAAGATCTAAATATAAAAGCCAGGACCATAAAAATACTAGAAGAAAATGTAGGGAAACATCTTCAAGACCTTGTAGTAGGTGGTGGTTTCTTGGACCTCATACCCAAAGCACATGCAACAAAAGAAAAAGTAGATAAATGGGACCTCCTCAAAATTAAACACTTTTGCACCTCACAGGACTTTGTCAGAAGGGTGAAAAGGCAGCCGATTCAACGGGAAAAAATATTTGGAAATCACATATCTGATAAGGGTTTAATATCCAGGATATATAAAGAGATGTTACAACTCAACAATAAAAAGACAAACGACCCAATTAAAAAATGGGTCAAAGACTTGAATAGACATTTCTCCGAAGAAGAAATACAAATGGCAAAAAAACACATGAAGAAATGCTCAACATCACTCATGATTAGGGAAATGCAAATCAAAACTACAATGAGATATCATTTCACACCTCTCAGAATGGCCACTATTAAAGAGACAGAGAACTACAAGTGTTGGAGAGGATGTGGAGAGACAGGAACACTTCTTCACTGTTGGTGGGAATACAGGATGGTACAACCACTATGGAGGACTGTTTGGCA
>JAKSZT010054288.1:1125289-1175531 GCA_026826555.1 Tolypeutes matacus | reverse complement strand
ACAAGAAAAGAGGAGACGTGAAAGCGCACAGAACGGAGGGGAGCCGGACCCGCCCTCCGCAGCGCGACCCTCTCCTCCCAGGGGCTCCCCCTCCCCCCCACAAGCAGCGGAGCCTGCGGACGGGGGGCCCTCGGCTTGTGTCGCAGTCCCATAGGGATCACGGCCCGAGACGGTCCAGGCCCCCGGGTGCCCCCAGAACGCCTGGCTCGCTGCCGCAGCGCGGAGGTGGGGATGGCGAGGCTGGTACCTGCCGACCATCTCCCAGTCCCTGTAGACGGGAATGTTGGGCCGCGCTCTGTTGTCGTACGGCCCAAAGTGGCAGTCGGGGGACCCAAACCACTCATCAAAGCCGTGCCGCAGCGGGTGGAACGGGGGCCTGTGGCCCAGGTGCCTGCAACGGGGACCCCAGACGCTTCAGGGCCCGCGTGGGGCTCTCGCAGAACGGCAGCAGGGACGCGACTTCACGAAACGTGCCCGAGACGCCGCGGGCGTCACCCGGGAAGCCCCAGTGCCCACCGCTCCCTGGGGCCGGGCAGGGCCAGGAGAGACGCCCCTGCAGCTCGCGGAGCTCGGGCTGGGCCAGGCTGTCCCGTCCCTGCTGCTCCTTCCTAGCTCCAGGGGCTCCCCGGGCAGCTGGAAGCACCAGTGCTTTCCTCTTCCCTCAGGCGGTTCTGAGGTTTTTCTCCCAGCTAAGCTCATTAGGGCACAAAGACAGCCCCGGGGGGCTGCGATTGGAGGGGCTGCTGTGGGCCCGGAGGGAACAGCTCCAGGCTCCGCTGACCCACGCTCCAAGCCCCAAGCGTGGGTGGGATCAGGGCAGTTAGACGAGACCCAGCCAAGGGCAGCTGGTGAAACCTGAGAGGAGACCCCACGCCCTGCAGGCCCCAAGCCCAGCTCAGGGGACCCCGCCCTGCCTGCGTCCTACCCCCAGAGCTCGGCTCCAGGCTCGGTGGCCCAGGGGAGCCCACCCACCAAGGTGGACTGGGGGTGGCAGGCTCAGACCAGCTCCCCTGCTCCTCTCGGCGGCAGGGGCCCCTGTGCAGCGTGGCGGTCACTGGCTTTGGGCACAGTCCCTCAGAGGAAGGGCAGGGTCTGCGGGGTGGAGAGCGCTGGACAGGCCTCCAGGAGGGGACGGCCGTGCGTGTGCCCAGGGGATCCTGGCTGCAAGCTGGGCTGGGCAGCAGCCCGTGGGTCCCAAAGGGCGCCCACGACATCACGTGGCGGCCTGGGCTGGGAGGCAGCGCCGGGCCCTGCCCCCAGCCGACTCAGTGCTCAGCGAGCCTCAGTTTCCCCACTTGCAGGAGCAGACAGGCATGAGCGCTCTAAGGTCCTGCTGGCTCTAGCATGCTCTGCTCCCTGGAACAGGGCCTTGGCTTCCTGAGCTGGCTCTTCAGCCTCACCGGCCCAGCTCTCCCTCCCCAGGCGCGTGCCAGCTCGCCGGCTCTGCTGGAACCCTTCAATGGCGGCTCCACGCGTCACGCCTGCTCTTTGCTCTGCCCGTGCTCTGTGGCCCCTGCTCCAGCGCCGTGTCGTTCTGTTCCTCGCAGCGCTGCTGAGCAGGGAGCCCCTGCGTCCATCTCCCCTGGCAGAGGGGGTCTCAGAGCCTGCTCACCTTCCACTGCTGCTCACCACTACCCCCAAAATCGCCCGGCGACCCCGTGCACCGGGGGCCAGGCGGGCTGTGGGGAGGCGCGTTATGGCCGTCGCACCTGGCCAGGCTGTGTGGGGGTCGGGGACCTGGGCGGCCTTTCTACCAGGGCACTGAGGACAGCAGTGACCTGCCCTGGGCCCCCCAGAGCGCAGTCTCTCATGGGCCACACAGCCCTGACCGCTGGGCCCACCCCAGCCCCAGCCCCCGGGGGGAGTCCGAGCACAGTGAGCCTCGTCCTCCCGCTCTCTGCGTCTGGCTCTCTCCCACTGGCTGCCAAGGGTGACAGGTTGGCTGGCGTCTGGACAGATGTGCCCTGTCCAGCTCTGGCCCTCCTGACCCTGACCGTGACTGGACAGCTCCGGTCACCCCGAGGCCTGGTCACGCCCCCTGCAGGTGCAGCCCTGACCGCCCTGGACAGCGCGGCCGGCATCTCCGGAAGGCCCCAGGGCCCGGCCTGCACCGGTCAGCGCAGCCCAGCCACTGTCCCCTCGGAGTGCGCAGCAGAGCAGGCAGCTTCCCAACGCGCCCCAAGACTGCAGCGCGCGCGGGTCGCTGCGCCCACCAGGCGGCCTCTGATCACGGGGCTGAGTTTTCCTACAGGGCCCCGCCGGCATCGCTGTCACCGTCTAGGCCGGGCACCGCCGTGAAGGCCAGCGGCCGAGATGGGCACCTGGAGGTGGGCCTGGCAGAGGGAGGGCCTCTCGCAGGGGGTGAGCCTGCAGGGCCTCAAAGCGGGGGGAGAGATGGGAGAGGGAGCGCAAGGGAGGACCTCCAGGCCCGCACACCGGGGCCTGCAGGAGGGACGGCGCCTGGCCCGCTAGAACAGCGTGGACGGCGGGCGGCAGCGCGAGCGCCTGCCAGCGCCATCACCCAGTCCCAGCAGCTGAGCCTCCACGTTCCCACTGCTTCCCCACGGTTAGAAAAGGAAGTTTTCTGTTAGATAAAAATGCCCGGGCTTCCCACAGAGGCGCTTCTCGGGGGGAGGCTCTGCTGGGGGGCGCAGGGGGACACAGCTTGGGGGGCAGTGGCCGGGACGCCGGGAGCCTGACTGGAAGGGCGGCCCTGCCTGAGTCACGGCCTCGTGCCCAGAATCCGACCGGAATGTTCCAAGACAAGCTTCAAGGGACCATCAGACACGTAAGTGGATCTCGGCTGGAATGTAAAGATTTTCCGTTTCTACCCAGACGCTTTCCTTTTCTGGAAGTTTTGAGTGGTGACCCTGGGAAACGTGGCTCGGCGCTCAGGCTGGGCAGCAAGAGCCGGCGGGGGCCGGGGGCTCACCACTTGCCGACGATCTTGCTGGCGTAGCCGGCTCTCCGCAGCAGCGCGGGCAGGAGGAGCTCCGTGTCGGGGATGCCCCCCACCACCTCCTGGGGCGTGTAGGCTGCAAGCACGGCCCTGGTGACCCACGTGGCCCTGGGACAGCGCGCCCACCCCCGCCTGAGCCCCCGCCCGAGGCCCCCATGGGCCTTCCTGAGGGGCACCTGCAACTCAGCTCCTCGCCAGCCTGTCCCGAGACCCACCCACGCCCCCGGGCGCTTCGTCCAGCACCTTCCTTCACTGCAGATCCACCCCACCTGGCTGAACTGACCTCGTGGGGTCACCGCCCAATAGGGCAGGGGCTCCTCGAGGGAGGGACTCCCCTCTTAGGGCCGCCATCCTTGACCAGGATTAAATTCACGTTCAGGCGTCCGACTCTGGTGACCAGGGCCTGGGATTGCCCGTGAGGGGGCTGGCCGGTGGGATGCCGGTGGGATGCCCCCGGGTGGACGTACCGTTCCTGGCGTGCCCGTTGGTGGTGTAGAAGCCGTTGCGGATGGGCAGTCGTCCAGTGAGCAGGGCCGCCCTGGCTGTGGGGGACGGGGACAGCTGAGCCACGTGGGCGCCGGATCTGAGGTCTGCGTGCCGCCGAGGCTCCCGGCACCCCAGGCTGGGTGGGTCACCGGGAGGGCAGCCTCTCCAGCCCAGCGAACGAGTCCACGCTGGCGCCCCTCCCCGGCGACCCCCAGCCGCCCTCCCGCCCCCACCTTCCTCGAAGGGGGGTGGAGACACCTGCCTGCCCCACCCCCGCTCAGGCTAATCACTTCCCGGGAGACGCTCCCAGCAGCTCGTCCCCAAACCACCCGGCACAGGGAAACGGAGCAGCCGCAGCAGCCTGTCGGCGCCTTCCACCGGGAGCCTTCCGGAGGATTCCCAGGCTGCGTGGTGGCCTCCGACGGCACTGGCACGGGGCCACGCCGCGTGTCAGGAGCGGCGGCAGGGACGAGGGGCACCAGGGGCCGGGCGAGCGCTGACTCACACGGCGAGCACAGGGGGTTGGCGGTGTAGAAGTTTGGGAAGAGCATCCCCTCGGCAGCCATCCGGTCCAAATTCGGGGTCTCTCTGGAAGGTTCTCCATTCACCCCCAGGTCGCCCCAGCCCATCTGCAGGAGAGAGAGGAGAAGTGGGGTGAATCTCCTTTCGCAAATGGCGTTTCCTTCTCAGGGAGACGTGCGTAGGAGAACGACAGGTAGCGTCACGGGAGGCGGCCAGGGCGCGTCATCAGAGCTTCGCGGCCAGCGGGGGCTCGGCTGCGCGCCTCGATCCTGCCTGGGTTCGCTGACGTGTCCCCGACTTCCCAACCCCCACGCTTGCAGGCATGTAGACGTTCACATCTCTCTTTTCCACCTACGCAAGCCCTGACAGGTCTGTTGCACGAAAGAGCAAAAAAAGACGTCAAGCATAGAATTACCCCCTGACCCAGCAGTTCCGCTCCTGGGTCTAAGCCCCAGAGAAATGAACACAGGCGCTCAGACAGAAACCAGTACGCGAGCGTCTGTGCCAGCGTTATTCAACAGCAAAAACAGCTGGAAACAGCCCAGGGGCCTTCCACGATCGAGGGACAGACGACACGCACGGGCGCGGGAAGGCGCAGAGGCCCCACGCAGGCCAAGAGGGATCTCCTCCCTGGTCCCGTAAGCGTCTACATCGGCCGCCCCACGGCAACTCAGCCACGCCTGCGGAGCCACGTCCCGCCCCAAGCCCCTGCTTTTCCCAGAGAAGGAGCGGCAACAGGCAAGACAACAAGGAACAGGCGTCCAAGCTGGAGCGGAAGAAGCCAGAGTATCTGTGTTTCTATGACAAGACCCTATAGGTAGGAAACCCCAAAGAGTCCCTAAGAAAGCTACGAGGACTAATAACCGAGTTCAGCAAAGTTGCAGGTTCGAGGCCAACATGCAGGAACCTGGTGTTCCCAATACACCAGGAGTGCACACCCAGAAGGGAAATTAAGAAAACAATTCCAACTACAACAGTGTCTAAAATAAAACACTTAGGAATAACCTTAACCAAGGAGGCGTGAGACTCACATACTGAAAACTACACAACGTCACTGAAAGAAATCAAGGACGACCTAAGTCAACGGCACGACGTCCCGCGCTGTAGATTGGAATCGGCTGCCCTAAGCGAGCTACAGACTCGACACAAACCCCGTCGATATCCCAGTAGCCATGTCTGCAGAAGCGGAAAAGCTGATCCTCGACTTCACACGGAATTCCACGGGGCCCCAAACAGCCAAATCAACGTGGAAAAGGAAGAACTGAGTTGGAGGTCTCTCGCCTGTCGCTGACGGAAGTCACTGCTCCTGTTGCCGGATTTTCTCTAGATTCTTGGCTAAACTACAAAAAGTGAATTTTAAGTGCAAGCTAGTTTAGTTAGGCCAGTAATTTATTAAGGAACTGAGGGAAGAGAAATGGGAGAAAACAGGAGACCATGGGTCTCGGGTACAGAGGAAAGGGGCGGAAGAGAGGTTGAAAGGGCTGATTTACAGACCACAGGTGCCTATTAGGGACTATGAATCCTCAGGTCTACCTGCAGGCTGGTCCAGGCAGGGGGAGAAAAGGCAAGGGGGTGTTGGATTTTGCGCTTGCTTTTTTTTTTTTTTTTTAAAAAAAGGTTTATTTTTATTCATTTATCGCCCCCTTGCTGCTTGTGCTTGCTGTGTCCATTTGCTGTGCACTTTTCTGGGTCTGCTTGTCTCCCTTCGTTGTGTCATCTTGCTGCACCAGCTCACCGCGCCGCACGGGCCGGCTCGCCTCACCAGGAGGCCTTGGGACTCAAACCTGGGGCCTCCCATATGGTAAACGGGAGCCCAATCACTGAGCCACAGCCGCTTCCCTGCGCTTGCTTTTTGAACCATTGATTATTCCGCGCCTTTGCTAATGTTGGGGCAGGAGCCCCAGCTGTTTGCTGTTTGATTGATTACCCCACCCCTCAATCCCCCCGGAGGGCCCAATGACAAGGCCCCTGGAGAATATCCAGGGCTTCTCCTTGATTCCGGAGGGAATCCTGTTCCGAATGGGGGGTCCTCGCAGGGTCTTCGAGCAGCCACCTTGTGGGGTCTCCGTGGCACGTGGGCTTCCTGCCAGGTTCCAGACCCGTCTCGATTCCCTCACTGGTCTGCCTCGCTACTGTCACCGCGACAGCGTGGTGTTGGCAGGAGGACGTCACAGGTACTGGCCCCAGATTTTCAACGAGACGCTGGGACCACTTAGTGGGGAAAGGCTAGTGGGGCTGGGGCAGTGGGGCGCCTACGGCAGAGGAACCGAGTCCAACCCCGACCTCACACCACCCACGAAAATCAACTTGGAATGATCAACAGCCCCCAGGGAAGAGCCAAAACTACAAAACTCTAAGAAGGAAACGGGAAAATCCTCATGACCCGCGGATGGGGCAACGCAGCCTTAGCTACGACGCCTAGAGCGCGAGCAACCAAAGGAAAACTCGCAAACTGCGCGTCACCAAATCCAACACTTTTGTGAGTCATAAGACATCATCATCAGCAAAGAGAACAGCCAGAAGGGAGAAAGCGGCTGCAATCCTGTCTGGGAAAGGTCTAGTATCCAAAATACACCCAGAGCTCCTACAACTCAGCAAGACAAGCAGCCCAGTTAAAACTGAACAGAAACTTCTCCAGAGAAGATGCTCAAATGGGCGTTAAACACATGAAGGACGCGCAGCATGAGCTGCGAAGGAAGCGCATACCGTGATGAGATCCCACTTCACACCCGCTAGGAAAGGTCTCACTTAAAAACCACACACGGAAAGCACCGCGTGCCGGCGAGGATGTGGAGGACAGGCCCTCTCACACACGGCTGGCAAAGCACAAGACCGCCAAACGCCGCAGCTGCTGTGGAGGAGTTTGGCGGCTCCTCAGAAAGTTCAAGAGAATCGCCATCTGAGCCGGCAGCGCCACTCCTGGACTCAGGCCCAGGAACGAGGGCGAGGGCTCGGAGCACGGGCTCATGGCAGCCTGAGCCACCAGAGCCAAAGGCTGGAAATGCCCCGATGTCCGTGGGAAAAGGGTAACCACAACACGGTCAGTCCACAACGTGGCCACGGAGTTCTGAGGCACGTTACAACCTGGATGAGCCTCGAGATCACGGGAGAAGCCAGAGAGCAGAGGACAAACACCGCACGACTGCACTTACACGGAACATCCAGACTAACCAAATTCCTAGAGGCAAAGCGGAGCCCGGGTGCCGGAGCTGGGGACGGGAGCACTGCCTGACGGGGACAGGGCTTCCATCTGGGGGGAGAAAGCTTTGGTGACGGATGGTGCTGAGAGCCGCAGAGCTTTGCGTGTGTACTTAATGCCACGGGAACGTATGCTCAAAGGTGGTACTAGGGCAGATTTTACGTTTAAAACGATAAAATCTGGAAACAACACGAGGTGAGGGTCGGCGTGCAGCTCATCAGAGAGCGGGACAGCTGAGCCTCAAGCACCAGGGGCGCGTGAGGTCTGTGGGGACAGGCGAAGCTGTGGAGGGGGACCCGGACTCCGTGGACCAAACGTGTCTCCACAGCTGCCCGTGTATTTCGGGCTGATGCTTGGCGCCTCCACCCTCAGGGCAAAGAGCCAGCAGTTCCCGAGGCGGCCCACGCACGCCCCACGCACGGCACGGTCTCTCATCGTTTCTAGAACTTGTCCTGCACACACACCAGGCAGTGGCCTGGGGGCGGGGAGACTCATCCATGGAGCAAGGTCACACCCACCGGGACAGCCGGGGGGCCCTGGGGGGGCGGCGCCTCTCCCCCGCACCACAAACACTCACCGAGCCCACTGGTGCTTCCACGGCGGGGCGGGGCAGGGTGCGGACACGGAGGAGTCCAAAGCGGGTCTTTATCAAAAGGAGTCAAACGAATTAAAAGTGAACTCACCTTGGAAACTGGGACATCGCGCAGTGCTGCTGGGGACAAGGCCTGGAGCCCTCAGAGGCTTAAACCTTGAGTTCCCACGTGACCTGGCAATGACACGCGCAGGTGTACGGCCGAGAGACGTAAAGATCTGCGCCCACACAGACACTGCGTGTCCCCAAGAGTCAACAGGCGGGAAGAGCCCACATGTCCTTCCCCGATGACGGGGAAACTGCGTTCCATCCACACGACACAACGTTACTCAGCTGTCAAAAAGGAATGAGATGCTGAAACACGCGACGACACGGACGGACCCTGAAGACGTCGAGCTGCGTGGAAGAGCCAGGCAGGAGGGCAGCTGCGGCGCGAGGGCATCTGCGTGCAAGCCCGGGGCGGGCAGAGCGCGGCAGCGGCGGACGGTGTCTGCGGGGGCTGCGGGAGGTGACGGCGAACGGACGAGTCTCCTCCGGGGGGATGAGGAGGGTCTCAAGCTGACCGTGGCCACGCTCGCCCAGCTCCCGCGAACGGCCGAAACCAACGACCTGCACTTCTGAACAGCTGAATCACGTCACGCTGGTTACACGCCAAGGAAGGAGCCGTAAACGGCAGAGCCGCCGACGTGCTGAGACCCCAGCGGCCCCCGCCTCCCCGCACGCCTCAAAGCGCCCAGTCTCTGGATCCCTGGAGCTCCAGTGACCTGGGTGAAGTGTCCCAGGGTCTGAGCCGAGAGGGGAGCCCCCAGGCGGCGTGCGGACCCGGCACCTCCCGGAGGTGCAGGGCTGGCTCCGCAGCCCTCGGGAAGCCTGACCCCTGGCGAGCGGCGCAGAGAACCAGCAACGCTGGGCCGGCGTCCAGATCCGCCAGGATAGGCCCAGCCTCCGCCTGCCGTCCAGGCGTGGTCAGCAATGCCGAGGCTCCGCTGTGGACACTGGGCCACTGGCCACCTCCCTGGAGGGGCTGGCCCAGAGGGGTCACTGCCGACCCCCTCTGCTGCTTCTCCCAGGCGCTGCCCCGCACCCTACCGTCCAGCTCCAGGCCACGACACGGGGGTCCTCTGCGCCATCGGGTTAGAGGGGCTGATGCAGGCCCCCCTTTCTCCCTGGACCCTGAGGTTTGCTCTCAAGGGCTCTTCCCGCCAGAGGAGTCTGTGGGAAATGACTTTACTGGACATCCCTTGTACGTGATCGTTTGCTTCTCTCTTGCTGCTCTGAGAATTTTCTCTTTGACATTTGACGTTCTGAGTAGTACGTGTCTTGAAGTAGATCTATTTGGGTTTATTCTGATTGGGGTACGGTGTGCTTCTTGGACATGTAAGTTCATTTCTTTCGTGAGAGTTGGGAAATTTTCAGCTGTCATTTCCTCAAATACTCTTTCTGCTCCTTTTCCTTTCTCTTCCCCTTCTGGAACTCCCATGACACGTATGTTCTTGCGTTTTGTGTTGTCATTCAACTCTCTGAGCCCCTGCTCAATCTTTCCCATTCTTTTCTCTCTTCGTTCTTTTCTCTCTTCAATTTTAGCTGCTCTGTCTTCGGTGTCACTTATTCTTCCTTCTATCATTTCGAGTCTGCTGTGGTATGCCTCAGATGCGTTTCTGACCTCACCTATTGTGTCTTTCATTCCCATGAGCTCTGTCGCTTTTCTGGTCAGGATTTCAAATTCTTCTTTGCGTTCATTCTGTGTCTTCTTTTTTTTTTTTTACCGGGAGGTACCGGGGATCGAACCCCGGTCTCTCCATATGGTAGACGGACGCCGAACCTCTTGAGCCACATCCGTTTCCCATTCTGTGTCTTCTTGATGTCATTTATCTCTTTAACTATATTGTCTTTTTCAACTCATAAAATTGATATTAGACATTTGTGCTCATCTCGCAGATTAGTTCTCTCAAATTCTGCATCTCTTCTGGGACTTTGAGGTATTCCTTTCCTTGGGCCATGTCTTCTATTTTCTTAGTATGGTTCGTAATTTTTTGCTGGTGTTTAGGCATCTGATTAGGATGTAGTTTATTCAAATGCTCAATCTCTTTCTCTTTTGTAGGGATTTACTGGCAGGAGGCTGTGAGTTACCACAGCTCTTTGATTTTTGGCTCAACCTGGATTGTTAGGATTGTTCTGCTGGTTGCTCAAAACTGGGCACTGGACCCAGTAATTGGTTGTAGAGTCATTTCCTAGGGCCTTGGGCAGGGAAGCTATAGAGGCCGGGAAAAGCCTCTCTTTTTTAATTTTCTTATGTGCACTTCCTTGGTCTGCCAGGCAATGGCGCTTGTTGGCAGCTCTCAATTCAATGCCTGGTCGGAGCGTATTTGTTGTGACACAGACCAGATCAATGTGATGGAGCTTCCTGTCTGGGGGCTAGGAGCCCTGTGATTCAAACTTTCTGAGACAGTTCTCCAGACTTCTCTCGTAGCGCCCCCCTTTCCCAACTAGGAAATATTTCCACTCCCCTCTGAGTCCTCAACAGTCAGTCCCTGTTAGTAGAGGAGGAGATTGGGAGGTTTGTATATCTTTAGCCCCTTGCAGGCTCCAAGGCAAACAATGGCGCAGCCCCACCCGGCCTGGAAGGGCTCTCGGGACAGGGCAGACCAAACCTGGGAGTCCAAAGCAGGGTCAACCCCAGGCTCTCTCTCCCCTCTCCCCTCTCCCCTCTCCTGTGGAGTCCTCAACAACTAGTCCAGGCTGGAAGAGAGGGAGGTTGTGAGGATTGGAGTTTTCCAGTCCTTTCCAGGCTCCCAGGGCAAACCGCCGTGTGGAAGGGTCCGTGGGGCTCCACAGCCCAAATTCATGGGTCAGAACCCGAGTCAGCCTTAGGCTGTGTCCCTCTCTCTCCTTTCCTGGGGTGGTAGCTCCCTGGAGCCCCCTTTGTCTGTCTTTAGAAGGCACCAGGAACCGAACCCGGGACCTCCCATGTGGGAGGTGGGTGCTCGAGCCACCTCTGCTCCCCACCACTACCCCCCAGTTACCATTTGAGATTGTTGATTTTGATGACATTAAAAAGGCTTTTCTGTTTTGCAAAATGGAATGAAGCGCCTGAGGGTTCGCCTGGCTGACAAAGAAGGAAGGCGGAGAGCAGGCGGCGGTGGGGGCGCAGAATGCTGCTCCAGCAGGGCCCACCCTGGGCTTGGCCCTGCGCCAAGCCTGGTGCCCAGGCCGTGGCAGATGCACCCAAGTGGGCTGGGGTGGGGGCAGGGGGACACCCGGAGAAGGCTGCTGTGGGAGCGGCAGGAAACCCACTGCGGAAGCCAGGTGACCGAGGCATGAGCTCACGCCAGTTTGGCTGCTGTGCCTCCAGGTGCGGAGTAGCAGTTCCAGGTAGGAAGAGGAGAGAAAGGAGAGGGCTCGGGTGCGTCTCCAGCTCCCAGGGCTGCTGCGAGTCACGACAAATTGGGGGGGGGGGTCTGAAAACGACGGAGTCGTGTCCCCTCCCAGCTCTGGAGGCTGGAGGTGGGAAGGCCAGATGCCTCGGCCATACTCCCTCCTGAGGCTCTGGGGGAGGTTCCTCCTGGCTGCTCCCAGCTCCTGGCGGCTCCAGCATCCAGGGCATTCCTTGACCACTGTGGCCTCGGCCTCCTCGTCATATGCTGTCTCCCCATCTTCTCGTCAGGAAACATGTGGCCCTGGATTTGGGGCCCACCTGACACCAGTGCAACCTCCTCGTCTTAACTTGACACCTGTGGAGGCCCCGTTTCCCGACACAGGGCTGGCGGACACAGGTTTGGGGAACACGGCTCAGCCCCCACCGGTGCAAAGGGCTTTTGTGTTTGCCCTGATTTAGCCACCTCTACAATTGGGGTGCTAGGAGAATGTCACGCAGCCACCCCAGATTGCAAGAAAATCTGGGATGATGAACAGCCAGAGCTGGGGGCAGCGCTGCCCACGACGGCTCAGGGCCGAAGAAGAGGTGAGTGGACGTGGGCCGGCCGCTGGCCACGCCTGCCAGGAGCGGCCTATTGCCTGGCTCCCTGCCGGCCAGCGGGTGGAAGCCGAGGTGCGCGCCCCTGGCCCCCTGGGGCTGGCAGCCCGCCCGAGGCTTCCCCAGGGGAAGGGTCCTAGGCCACGGCCGGCTGAACGGCGCCTCCGCCCGCTCACGTTCCCGGCGAGGAGCCTTTCTGCCTGTTCCCTGGCCTCCGAGGCTGGACGCCCCCGCGGGGACGCGACGCAGGTGGGAAATTTTACGTGCCTGCCCTGGGGCAGGTGCCGAGATTGGGGGGAGGTCTGCAGGGCCGGGGTGCAGCCGCGCTGCGGCTCACGACAGCGAAAGGCGCAGAGGACGCAGTGCCGGAGACGCAGGGGCGAGCTCCCAGGGCCCCCACGTCCCAGCGCGCGGGTTTCGAGGGGCCTCCCCGGAAAGGCGCCCGGGACTTCCTTCCTCTCTCTCCGCTCGTCTCCAGAACCCCGCGCGGCGCACGCACCACGCCCGGGAGCTGCCGCCTTGCGCGGCCTCGTCCTCAGAAGCGGTCGGGGTGGCAGCCGGGCCCGGGGGGCGCGGAGGGCGCCCGGAAGACCCTCGGCCGGGGGCGTCGGGGTGCAGCGCCGCAGGGGCCTCTGCAGGGCCCCGGGACCCGCGAGCTGCCCGGCGATGCCGAGGGCGGGGGTCGAGGCTCGCTCAGCCCCTCGCCGGGGAGGCGGGCGCCTCCCTCCCCGCCGGTGCAGACGCGCCCCCCGCCCCGCGGCCGCCCCGCACTCACGTCGTCCATGAGCAGGAGCAGGATGTTGGGGCGCTGCGGGGCGCCCCCGGCCCCCAGCCCCGCGGCGCACAGCACCAGCAGCCACCGCCCCGCCGCCGCGGGAACCCGCGCCATGGCAGCCCGCGGGGCGCAGGGAGCTCCGGGCGCGCGGCCCTTCCGGGCAGGGCGGCGGGGCGGGGGCGGGGCCATGCAGACGGAGGCGGGGGCGGGGCCCGGGCCGACCGCGCGGTCGGAGGGGCGGGGCCTGGGCGGGCCGCGTGACCGGCTGTCGGGGTCACGTGACGCGGAGGCCCGGGCCGCCCGGCCTCCAAGATGGCGGTGTGCATCGCTGTGATCGCCAAGGAGGTGCGTACGGCAGGGCCGGGCAGGGCCAGCGGCCTCCTCCTGCCCCGACCCCGCCTTTTCCTCATTTCTCCGCCTCCTCCTGCCCTGGCGCTGGATGGATACTTAAGAAATGGGGCCCAGGTGTGGTCTCTGCCGAGCTGAGGGGTCAGGAGGCGTTCCTGGAGCAGGGGCCCTCTCAGCTCCGCACTCGCGTTTCCGGCTGCTTGAGTGCCACCCCCGCAGGCACCGCGGCTCCCCCCGGGTCTTCCTTCCAGTACACGGGCCGGAATCCTATCAGTCATCCTTCCCCCGTCCATCGGCGAGTTCTATTGATTCTTGTGAAGACGTCGCTTCCCTCCATCTTACTGCCCTTCCCCCCTGGTCCAGCCCCTCATCTCTCACCTAGAGACTGCTTCCCTCCCCCAGGGTCACCACTGCCACCCGCTCTCCTGCCAGTGTCCTCCCCACACAGTAGCCACTCTGCTGTTTTAAGAACAAAACGCACTAGGTCGGCTGTAGCTCAGTGTTTGAGTGCTTGCTTCCCATATACTAGGTCCTAGGTTAAGTTCCCGTTACCTCTTAAAAATAAAAAAAGAACAAATCCGATCGAGGCACCCCTCTTCCAAAAATTCCTCCAATGGCTTCTCACTGCCTGAGGATGATGTCTGGATTACCTCATTTACGGGATCCCAGGAGACCTGGCATTGGCCTCGTCTCCACTTGGCAGACTCACGCCACTTACACCTGTCAGACTGAATTCCTTGCCGTCCCCTTGCAGGCTGTGCCCTATCACCTCTGGGTCTTTGCACCTGGAAACCCCTTCTTTGGCTGACATATTTCATTTCTTCTAGAAAGGTTTTTCCAAATCCTAAGAGGCTGGTTGCTGTCCACCTGCTCCTGCAGCACAAAACCTTGATTTCTTTCCCAGCCTCTTCCACAAGACCAGATGTGTGAGGCAGGACCTGACAGTCCTCACCACTGCTCTGAAGCTCTGCTGGTGCTGCTCAAACAGCAGCCTGCTGGCTCCTTGTTAGCTTGTGCTACGACTGGTCATTTACTTGCTTACGGGTTTATTGGTGGCCTCTTCTCACCAGACCATAAGCCCCGTTAGGGAAAGAACAGTGTCCTGTTCACCATCCTCTCTGCAGTGCCTGGTGCTCAACAGACATGCAGTGAATCATGAGAATGGAGGAAAGAAATGGCTGTGCAAAGTCAAGTGAAGTTTGACCTGAGATTTGGCGGGTTCAGTAAAAGGGCACGCTGGTACTTCTGCAAAGGAGATGAGACTGGCAGTGGGTGACATGTCAAAAAAGAGCAAATATTTACAGTGGCAGAGAGAGGGCGTATGCTAGGACCAGAGCCCACACAAAGTGAGTGAGGAGGGTTGATGCAGAGTGGACTCCAGAAGGGAGTCGTGTTGGCGACAGGGTGAGTTGTAGGGCTGCTCGGACCTGAATTCAGTTGCCTTCTCTTTCCTGCCCACCCTGCTGATGCCCCTTTCCAGACCCTATGTAGACCCACTTTTCAGTTCAAATCACACTGGGTATCCTGCAGGGAATGTCCATGGCAGGCTGGAGAAGTAAACAATGGATTTTGGAGAATGAGTGCATAATCCCCTGGCCAAATCCAAGACTCAAGGGAGGGCAATTGGAGGTCTCGTTTGTTTGTCCTCATAAATGCTCCTGCGTTGCTTTCATAGTCTGGGCTCACAGGGCAGTTTTTGGTTGTTTCAATTGCCATTGTCCTTTCTTGCAGAATTACCCTCTTTACACGCGCAGTATCCCCACCGAGAACGAACTCAAGTTCCATTACATGGTGCACACATCCCTGGATGTGGTGGATGAGAAGATCTCAGCCATGGGGAAGGCCCTGGTGGACCAGAGAGAGCTCTATCTGGGCCTGCTGTACCCCACGGAAGACTACAAGGTGTATCTTTTAGGGGCCACTGGGTGAAGGCAGATCATTGCACCATGGAGTTTTCTGTATCTGGGTTTCTGCCTACAGTTGGAGGGTACATTCTACAATCAGACAGCATTACTTGGATAGAAGAAAGGTGAGGTTTTTCAGCTAGCCAGGGAATTAGGGCAGCATGGAGCCCGTTAAATCCTCAAACTCTTATTTTCCCTTAACTGGGAGAAGAATTTGGGAGAAAGCAAGGCTTGAATTAGCTGCAGAAGAGTGATTGTGTATGCTTGTCCCTTAAACTGCTTTGTAGAGGAGCTGGGACTCCCCTGCCTGCTGCTCTCCTCCTGCTGAGTCCTTTCCGGCTTTCTCAGTGCCTTTGGCCAACACCTTAGAGCAAGGGGTGATTATATCAGTTATTTCTTTTTTTTTTTTTTTTTTTAAAAGATTTTTTATTTATTTATTCATTTATCCCCCCCTTGCTGCTTGTGCTCGCTGGGTCAGCTAACCACGCCGTGTGGGCAGGCCTGCCTTCACCAGGAGGCCCCAGGAACCGAACCCGGAGCCTCCCATATGGTAAACGGGAGCCCCACTGATTGAGCCACAGCCGCTTCCCTATATCAGTTATTTCTAATATGAGGTCCAGCTCCACAATTCACTGTATAATCTTGGCTAGTCCCTTGGAAACCCACGGAGCTCAGTGTAGGTGTTCCACAAGCTGGGAACGTTGCTTTCCTGCAGTGACTCGTGTCCTGGGAGCGGCCATGTTACGATAGAAGGTAGCCATGACAGGCAGGGATGTCTTCAGCAGGATTCTCTTTATTTGTGCAGCCACTGGGTTTGTGGTCAAATCCCCAGGCCAGGACTGCTTCAAGGTGACCGAGGAGACAGTGAGAGTCCTGATGAACTGGTTCCCTGGAGTGTGACTCGGTAGAGGTTTCTTTTCCCACCAGGAGTCATCAGAGGCCGCCCCAGGGAAGTGTGCAGGCTCACGTCTGCGTGGTCCGTGTGGCCAGCCTGTGGCACTTTGTGATTTCACAGTTGTTGTGTTTTCCCAAAGTGGCTTCACCTCGGAGCCATGGGGAAGTGTGAACAGATGGCCCCCTGCACACGTTCCTTGTGTTGACACTTGGCTCTCCCAGCGGTCCTTGTGCTCAAAGCATGTTCCCTAACCAGCCGCACAGATATGGCTACGTGACCAACTCCAAGGTGAAGTTTGTCATGGTGGTAGACTCATCCAACACGGCACTCCGCGACAACGAAATCCGCAGCGTGAGTGACAGGCATCGGGAGGCAGTGCCGGGATCAGTTGTTTGTTCTGTTTCATTTTGTTTTCCTTTCTCATATTGCTTTAAAATGCTGAGAAGCCAAAAATTTGGCAGTAGCTGCGTCTGTGTTAATTAGAATCGTTGTTGGGTCTTTTTCAGATGTTCCGGAAGCTGCACAATTCCTACACAGATGTCATGTGCAACCCCTTCTACAACCCAGGGGACTGTATTCATTCCAGGTGGGCCGATGGCTTACTTTAGTTTGCCTAAAAAAAGAATTCTTTAAGACTGGCTTTGCTAAGATCCGACTATTCACCTCAACCAGTGGTTCTGAAGCAGCATGTGTTAGTCAGCCAAAGGGGAGCCGATGCAAAGGACCAGAACTCGGTGGCTTTTATAAAGAGAGTTTATTTAGGGTAGAAGCTTACAGTTACAAGGCCCAAAAGAGTCCAACTCAAGGTTCTTTTCTCACCAAAGTCGATTGTCACGTGTTGAAGCAAGATGGTTGCTGATCTCTGCGAAGGTTCAGCCCTCCTGTCTCAGCTACAGGATGGCAGGGCTTTGGCTGTTTGTGCCTTCTCCTTTCTGTCACATGGCAGGACCAAAATGACCAACTTCTCTTCTTCTGTTTGTTTTCTTGAGTGAGTGTCCATTTATAGAGCCCACCAAGGGAGCGGGGACTCAGCCCCAAGTCACGTTGTGCAGACGTGATCGAATCGAAGCCCCAGTTGTAACATAATTTAATCAAAGACATTTTAGCTGAGTCTGATACAATCAAACGGTGTCATACCTGGAGGAACAGACCAGTTTATAACATAATTCTTCTTTTTGGAATTCATAAAGATCAAACTGTTACACAACAGAGCTGGGTTTCCAAATACCTTTCACACCAAACGTCCAGGGAAAAGGCAGGGCAAAGGGGGGTTGGGGCAAGGGGAGGGGCCCAGCCTGCCCTTTTGTGGGGCAGGACGCCCAGCAGCTGCCTGGGGCCCCTCTGCAGCACCCAGCAAGAGTCCAGAAGAAAGTGCCCTCGCCCGTGGCCCTGTGCTGCTTCCCGCTCCTCAGGCTGACCTCGGCTGCGTGGACACTGAGCGCAGGCCTCTTGCACGTGGTCCTCACGCACACACACGCTTGACATTCAGACACCGTGGAGAGCACGGAGGTGTGTAGTGGGGTCACTTGGGGTCAGTTCTGCTCCAGACCTGCTCTGGGGAAGTCTCCCCTTTCCTTGAGGCTCCTTGCAGCCAGAAGTGACCTCAGCCAAGCTCAGTCCTCAGCACCTTCCTGGCCTTGGCGTTCCCAGGCCCCAGGGCTGTCATGCAGGACACAGCGTCTCACCACACCGGCTGCACCCTCCACCTGTGTGGGAGCCCCGGGGCGCAAGCGCAGGAGGCCCAGGCATGAAGGGCGGAAACAAGTCAGCAGGGCGGCAGGACGCTGCCGGGCAGTGAGGAGCCAGGAGACTCAGCTGGCCGGGGGGACAGGCCGCGTCCTGCCTCTCAGCCGCGTCTCCTGCCCTGGATCCCGGGAGACCACGCTGATCTGGGCAGCGGGGTGGCGGCGGAGCCGGAAGCCCGTGTCCTCCTCTGATGGGCGTCTCTCTCCCCGCAGGGCCTTCGACAACATGGTGGCGTCGATGATGGTGCAGGTCTGCTGAGCCGGCGCTCGGCGGCCCCCGCGTGCCGCCCTGGACGCGCACGCTGTCGCGCTGCCTCTTCCCGGACGGGACAGGCAGCCGTGGGGCCGAGGTCTTTGTGCGTGTGCGCATCGACTAAAGGCCTTGGGAAGGACGCTTGGCTTGGCTTTTTCCTTTTGTGCCGGCAGAGTTTACTTCAGGGCTCCTCGGGAGTGGGCAAGGCAGGGGGTCTGCACAGCAGGAAGCGTGGGGGGCTGGGGGACGGGTGGGCGACGAGCCATGACCCTGGCAGGATGTGCCGGGGCCCACTGAGCCGGCGGCTCGTGCTGAGCACCTGGAAGCTGGGGCTTGGCTGGGTGATGGGCAGAGGTCGGCAGGACAGACCTGGGGGGCGGCAAGGGAGCAGCCCCCCGCCCCAGTGGCTCCATGCAGATGCTCCTTGTCGTTAGCCCCGGCTCTGAGGCCGCCCGCAGAGGCTTGGCAGGCCCCCGGCACTGGGTGGTCCCTCCCTCCAGCTGCCGTGAACGCCTAAGAGTCGAGAGGCACCCGCTTTCTGCTCTCCTGTTGGTGCCTGGGGCGGCTGCTGACCCTGAGGGCCTCCTGCCCCCCAGCCCCTGGGCAGACTGCTCCAGGGGTGTCAGGTGAGGGCTGCAATGGACTTCCCTGGGTTTCCCTCCACTGACCCAAGGTGGCCGTGAGGTCAGCCCGGCCGGCTCCCCCTCGGCGTGCGTCAGCGTCTGGAAGACTCTCCTACCAGGGAGCCAGCCGGCTCGGGCTCTCGTGGGCCCAGGGGTCCCCTGGGGACGGGGGAGGCCGGTCACCTGCCAGCCTAGGGGCAGGGGTGGGGCACGAGCATGTTCTCGCCACACCTTTGGGTTTTGCTCCCTTCTAGCGAGCACAGTATCAGTTGTTTTAACGTTATAGAAGTGAAAAAATGTAGCCGGGAGTGTACCAAGAA
Source organism: Tolypeutes matacus (assembly GCA_026826555.1). Taxonomy (NCBI): domain Eukaryota; kingdom Metazoa; phylum Chordata; class Mammalia; order Cingulata; family Chlamyphoridae; genus Tolypeutes; species Tolypeutes matacus. The sequence continues at coordinate 1,156,937 of JAKSZT010054288.1, read as the reverse complement.
TGCCGGTTCCTGTATTTTACACCCCCCTCCCCTCACGTCCCAGGTACCCCCTGCCCCAGGTTGAGCTGGGAGATCTGCGGCAAGGAAGAGCTGCCCGCCCACGAGGCAGCCGGTTCACGCAGGCTGCGCTGACGGTGAGCAGGGCAGGGTGGTCTTTCAGTTTCGTTTCCTTCTGGATCTACAGGGTGGTCTTTGACACCAGCTTCCTGTGTGTCCGAGAGGGCAGGGCCCGTCCCGGTGCCGGTGCAGCATCGTCCTCCCTCTTCCTGGCAGGACCCAGCGTTCCTGGGTGCAGCCGGCCAGGCGAGGGGGTGGCGAGGGGCTCTTGGTGGAAGGTGTTGGGAGGGACGCGTCGTTGCCAAAGGCCATCTCCTCGGTTGCTTGTGGCTGGAACCAGCCTAGATGCGATCCGCTTGCTGACGAGTCAGCTGCGAGCTGCCCTCACCGGGGCAGCGTCACCAGCCAAGCCGACGTGAGCCTACCCAGCCGGGTTGTGCCTTTTGTCATTTGCTTCCTTCTTGCCTGGAATCTGGATACGATAGCTGGAGCTCAGGTAGTGGTCTTGAGAACCGAGGACGAGAGTCACACCCTCAAGATGGGGGCGCAGAAAGCCCGAGGGCGCCTGGGCGCCGCTGGTGACCCGGCCTGTGTGGCTTATGCTCCTCGCGTGCCACGTGAGGAAGCAGGCGTTCTCAGTTAGCCGCTGCTGGGCTTGACTGCTGGGCACAGCCAGGCCAGTCCGTAAGCTCTTTTCACGTTAGAGAACTTCTGCGAGCGTTGGTCAGCATCCCTGCTTTAAGTCTGAGAAAGCGGAGGTCTCACACCCACACCCAGGAGCCCGCTTGCTCCTCCATCCACACTAACCAGACAAGTCCACGGGAAAGGGGGCTCTCCTCCCGCAGGAGAAGTCAAGACAAAAGCCGTCCCTAAAAGCAGTGAACTCCTTTGGCCAGAAGGCTGCCCAGGGCCTCACGGGAAGGCCAGGCCACACAAGTGGTGGCCACGGGCACCGGCCCGCCCTACCTGACAGGTGACCCGGCATGGGGCGGGGCCTGGAGGCAGCCTGTGTCTCACGCGGTGGCTGAGTGCACGGCCCTGGAGGCGGCGGCACCTGCGAGGCTGAGGGGCCTGCAGGTGGTATCGACCCAGTGCCACGGGAGCCCCCCTCACCGCCAGCCCCAGGCACGAACGCCACCGCGGGGAGGGATTTGACCTCAGCTCTCGGTGACCCCGCCTCTCTGCTGAGTCTGCCCCCAGGCAGCGTAAAGGGGATGCACGCCCCAGACGGGAGCAAGGGAGAGATCTGTCGTCACCTGCTTTTAAAAAATCTTCAAATTTAATAATTTATCCTTCACCACTGAGACGCGCGCGTTTCCATTCTTCTTTAAAATGGGCCCTGGCCCGCCCCCCTCCCCCCGCGGGGCTCCCCCAGGCCGAGGCTAGGTGCTGCCGGGGCAGGGCTCTGGGCGCCCCGCTGACCACCTCAGCCTTTGCCTGCGAGCCTCCTGGGGCCTCGCCCGCCCCCCCGCCTGTGGCCCCCAAGGCCTGGCCCGTCTGGGAGCAGGCGGGACCCCCGCTCCAGCTCCTCCCCTTCAATACGGCGAGTACCAGGGCGAGAATCTTCCACGTGCCCTACAGGGGGGAAAGAACCGGACGGTGAGTGGCGTTCACTAGGGCAGGCAGCCGCGGCCAGGATGCAAGCGTTCAAGGACGTCACCCGACAGCTCAGGAGCCAGGCTTGAGACGCCTGGGGTGGCTGCTGCCGGGAGGAGCGGGGGAGGAGCGGGGGAGGAGGGGGAAGGGCCGCTCACCGGTTGTGCCCTTGTGTTCGGAATCTGGGCCCTGCCCTGGCACCCCGGCATCCCCCGCGGTCCGTGGAGCTGATCCCTGGAAAGTTGGTCCTTTTGGGCAGTACCTGGAACAGAAGGCTGAGTTGGCCCAGGGTCACGGCTGGTGGGGGCGGCCCCAGGAAGTGGCCCCCGACCTGCCGCCTCCTGCCAGCACAGCCTAAACCCAGCCCTGTGCCGGGCCCTGGACTAAGGCTGCCTCCGTGAAATTTTCCTGGGTTTCTGCAACCTTCCAGAAAGTCACAGACTCCAGCGCCCAGACCTTCATCCCCAGCATGGGATTGGCTGAGGCTGGTAGACCCTGAAGTGCTCCTGACCTGGGGGGCCCAAGCCCACCCACCCACCATGGCCACCAGGCGTGCCGCTTCCATTGTCCACGTCTCCCTGGGTGGGGGCGGCCCAGCTGCAGGTCTGAGGGTGCCTGTCACAGCGCGAGCCCCAGGCTGTGCCGCCCTGCTGAGCCCTGGCACGTGACCCAGCCTCTCTGCACCCCACCCCAGGCGCTGACGAGCTTGCGGCCGTGGGTGCCGTCAGTGCAGCCCGCCAGGCTGGCGCCCAGAGATGCACACCTTGATGACCCGGCCCCGAAAGACGCTCTCGTGCAGCTCCACGGCGGCCTCGGCAGAGCGCTGGGTGGCAAACTCTATGTAGGCATAGCTGGAGCAGAGGGTGGGGGCGTGACGGGGGCTGGGGCAGCAGGGAGGGGGCTGGGGCAGGGGGCAGAGGACACCTCAGGGTGGAGGGGAATGTTGGGGGTTGGGCGGGGCCCCGGGGGTCCTTGGCAGTAAAGGAGGTGCCAAGCCCCTTTGCCCCCCACCACCCCCTGCCTGCCGCCACTGTGATCCCACACTGACCCCTTCGGGTGTCCAGAGAACTTGTCACACAGGATGGTGACGCGGTGGATGTCCCCGCAGGGGTTGAAATAGGCCTCCAGCTCCTCAGCCGTCCCCCCGTAGTCCACCTGGGCACAGGTACAGGCACCTGGGAGGGGTCCCTGGACAGAGGGTGCTTCTTCCAGCCTCCCTTCGTGGGGGTCTTCTCTGCCTGCAGGCCACTGGTTTTCTTGGTAGAGGATCAGAAGCAACCCCAGGACCGAGCCCAGGTCCTGGGTGGGACCCAAGGCTTGCCCCCACTGCCCGGGCCAAGGAGACGTCAGGGCTGCGACAGCAGATGGCACGGCCCCCCACCTGCGCTCAGCGCTTTGCTCTGAGGTTGTTCCAGGACCCTGGGTCCACCCTGCCCCGGAGGCGCCCCTGATGACTCCCGGGAGGGCTACCCCCATTTCAGAGAGGGGAGCCCCGGGGCCCCATTGGGGAGGAGGTGGAACGGTGAGACCAGCTGCCCCCTCTCCCACTCACGTTGCCCACGTAGACAGATCTGTGGTCAGCCTCCACGTTCTCGGGGGTCCCAGGGAAGAGGCAGCCTGTGGGCAAGGGTCCTCGGCCTCAGACGGGGCAGGGAGTGGCCTTGGTGGCCCCGGGACAGGCACCTTATATTTGGGGTGTCCATTCACACAGTTCCCCCAGGCGCCCAGGAAGCCTGTTCTAGAACCTCTAACAGCTCAGGGTCCCTCCACTCAGCTCCGCCCCCACCCCCCAGCATACAGAGGGGAAGGGGCCCAGCCCACTCCCTACCTGGCAGGGGGCTCGGCAGCTGCCTGGCCAGTGCTGCCCCGGGACCCTCCTCCTCGCTGGCAGAGTCGAGCACCCTGGGTGGCTGCCGGGCCTGCTCCATGGCCCACAGCTTCCGCTTGATGGCCTCCAGCTCCTGCCGACCACGGCACCCACTAAGCCGCGGCAGCCGGGCCCCATTGCCCCCAGGGCCAGCGGGTGCCCCCATCCCGGGTGGGGCAGGCCCAAGGCCCCTCATGGAGAGGCGAGGGGACGCCAGGGCACGCTCTCCTTCCTGAGCCCTGGGGATGGGGTCAGACCCACAGAGAAGCCCCGTGTAATTCCCAGGGGCACCCCAGGCCAGAGACCACCATGCCCCCAGCACACAGCAGCTGCTGCAGGAGTCAGGCTGGGCCCTGCCCTCCAGGAGGTGGGGAGGCTGCAGCCCCCTCCTGTCTGGCGGCCAGAGCGGCTCCTCCCTGCCCACGAGCCCTGGCTCCTTGGCGCCTCTACCTGGTCAGGCACAGGGCACTCGGCCAGGTTCTCCCTCTCCAGGAGAGCAAGGGGGAGGCCTGCGTCGTCGTCGTCGTCTTCCTCTTCTTCCTCCCCACCCCTGGAGCCCAGAGGGGTCTTCTCGGTCCCACTCCAGGCCCCCCAGCCCTGGGCCTCGGGGTCCGAGGAGACCCTCTGGAGCCAGGCCTCTGTGGGGGGCGGGAAGAGCGCGGGGCTCAGGAAGGGCCACATGTGCACACGCGAGGCCGCCCTGCTCACCTCCACCACCGGCACCTGCTGGGCCCTCCCCGGGGTTTTAAGCCCCCCCCCCGGCCAGCTGTGCCCACTTGAGCCTCGAGGCCTCCCGGCTGCGCTGCCTTCGGGCCCTGAGGGCTTAAAGGCCCGGCAGACTCCTGCCCTCCCCTCCGCCCCCAGGGGCGGGGCCTCCAGGTGGAGCCTGTGGCAGAGCGGCCGGCCCCCGGGACCGCCATCCTCAGTGGCAAGAGTGCAGGAAGCCGGGACGCCTGCAGTCCAGGTGCCACACTAGGCCGCAACCAGCGCAGCAAGAGCAGTCAGGGCAGGCTTCCTGGAGGAGGTGGCACCGGGGCGACCCTGGCGGTGGGGTCCGGCAGAGCCAGGGTTGAGGGCGGCCTCCGGGTTGAGGGGCCAGCACGGGGAGTGTGCAAGGAGCCTAGGGCTGGACGACACCCATCCTGATCCCATTCCCATGGCTTCCCTGTGGACCCCTCCCCAATCCCTGCCTGCTTCAGGTGGGACGCTCTTAAATTAAGCCTGGACCCTCCCGCCCTGTCCAAGGGGGTCCTCAGAGAGCCGGTGAGAAGCACAGCTAACCACAGAGCCTCTGCACATCCAAGGCAGGGATGGGGCATGGGGGTTGGCAGGCGGCGGCGATTTTGTGAAGAAAAAGCCTCTGACCTGTGGGCTCTACCCCCGACCGTGCAGCTCCTCAGTCCCCCCGACGGTCAGGGGCGGCTCCAGGCCGTGTCCTCCCTCCCGTCCTCCCTCCCGTCCCCCTGGGCCTGCTGGGCAGCACCTGTCCCGTCCTGACACTGGCAGGGGCTGGGGGCTGAGCGCTGAGCGCTGATGGGGCCTTCGGCGTGGTCACCCGCCCAGGCGCGTTGCAGGGCAGGCCCTCCTCCGAGTGGCCTGCAGCTCCACCAGGTTCTGCCCCTGCCCCTGCCTCCAGGTCCAGGTTGGGACCTGGGAATTTGGCAGGGGGAGGGGAGAGCGGGTGGTGGCCTAGGGCGGAGCTTGCTGTGCACCTGGGAAGCCGTCTTCCACCTGGGAGCTGGGGGCAGTGGGAGAGGGCGGCTGGGGTGTCCCGGGGTGGGAGGCAGGTTGGCACAGCTCGGTGGCCGCACCTGCCCTGCTGAGTCCTGGCCCCCTTGTGCCCCCTGCCCATCGCTCACCTGGCCCCAGTTCTGTCCCTCGACTAGAGAAGGCCTCCTTGTCCACCCCGACCCACGAGAGGCTGTCCCGGGCAGAGTCCACGGACAAGCTGCTCCACTCCCACTGGACAGAAGCCCGGGCTTTCCTGATTCTCCGCCTCATGCCGCTCCCCCTCCCTGCGGGACCCTTCCCCTCCCCCATTTCCAGGCGCTTGCATGGATGCACACGCACAACTCCAGGGCCACCGTTCCCCTCGCAGTCCCTGCCGCCGCCTCCACGAAGCCTTCCCGGGTTGCTCCCGCTCCCTGGAGCGGCCACAGTGTCCCAGGGCCTCTACCATGTCTGTGCTGTGGACATGACCGCCCCGGCAACCAGCTGCGCTTGAAGGGCGGCGTCCGCGGCACCAGGCTGGTGGGACAGTGACTGCCGTGCAGCGGTTAGGGCAGGGCAGGCCTCTCTCTCTCCCGTGGGCATGACCCATGAAGCTCTGGCCGGGGCACGTCCCTCTGCCTCCCTGTGGCAGGCGGGGCACCGTGGCAGGGCACGTCCGGCCTCCCCCGTGAGCTCAGCGCTTTGGAAAAACCTGGTCACGCCCAGTCTCTCCGCGACTGCTGCCACACCAGGCCCTGCCGGGCTCTCACCAGCTGCAGGAGAGGGACAGACATGCCCCTGTCCTGCCCTTTGAGGTGACACCTTCACAATGCGCCGTGTTTCGAGGCTGAGCCGGGTATTAAGAACAGTTCCCGCCCCCGGCCCCACAGGGTCTAGGCCCTGGGAGCGTCCAGGGCCGGCCTCTGAGGACCCTATCCTGCGGCCACGGCCCCTCCTGCTTGCTCACTTTCTGGCCGTCTCAAGCCACTACGGCCAGCGGAGGCCTGTCCCTGCCGCCCGCCCCGGGGGCAGCAGGCGGAGCCCCAGCCTGAGCAGAGCCTGGAGGGCTGTGGGCCCCTCCCCACCCCCGACGTGGTATCACACGCGTCTGTCGCGTCTCCCCGCTGGAGCGCCAAACGCCCTGCACGTGCTCGCCAGAAACGTGTGAAATGGGCTCCGGGGCGCCTGGGGCCCCAGGACGGGCAGAGCCCCGGGACTGTACACGCTGGAGTTGTTGGACACAGTCCCCACGCAGCCGGGACGGCAGCGTCTTCCACGGCGCACACGGCCGCGCTGGGCGCCTCAAAGCCCCGGGACGGGGACGTCAACCAGGCACTCTCGGTCACCTCCTTTTGGGGAGTTTTAAATCACTTTATTTATTTATTTTTTTTAAAGATTTTATTTATTTATTCATTTATCCCCCCCTTGCTGCTTGCGCTCGCTGGGTCAGCTAACCATGCCGTGTGGGCGGGCCTGCCTTCACCAGGAGGCCCCGGGAACCGAACCCGGGGCCTCCCATATGGTAAACGGGAGCCCCACTGATTGAGCCACAGCCGCTTCCCCACTTTATTTTTTAAAAAGAGAAATTGGAAGATGATTCCGTCCCCAACAGGTGCAAGAGGCCACGCTTCTGGCTGTTTCCTGCGGCGAGCTGAAGGCCCGCGGCGCTGTCTCGGCTACGTGGACTCCAGGACGCGCGCCAGGGGCGGGGGCTCTGGGGCAGAAGCGGGGAAGCCCCGCCTCGTCTGGAGGTCTCAGAGGAGCTCCCCGGCCCCCTCCCACCCCAGCCTTCTCTTCTCTTCCGCCGACGCGTAACTGAGCGCGACCTGCTCCCTGCACCATCCGGAGCGTGCCCCCTGGGTACGGGGCCCCAAGAAGCGCCTGGGCGGAGTCATTCCCGCATCTACCCAGCCTCCAGTCGCGGGCTCAGCTCCGCACCATGGAGCCCCAGGAAAGCCAGGCGTGGGGCCGAGGTGAGCACCCCGCTGCGGCTGGGGGTGTGGCCCCTTCCCTCGGCCTTGGGGTTGGGAGCCCTGGAGACAGGAGGGGAGAGGGCAGCGCCTGGCTTCTGCGGGTACAGGCTCGCCCTGCCTGGTGGTCTGTGCAGAGCCCTGGCAGCGGAGTGGGGGCCCCAAAGTGCGAGCCTGTCTGGCCTGTACCGTGCCTGCCGGGGAACCCACGTGGGCCAGCACCGTGGCTGGGCCTGCAGGGGCAGCCAGGACCTGCCGGGAGCTGGGGGACTGCTGTGCCCCCAGGCAGGTTCCCGCAGGGCAGCGAGGCCCATGGGGAAGGTGGTGGCACGGTTGTGTCAGCGGAGGGAGAGGTGTGTGGGCTGACGGACGGACAGACACGCACGCGTGACTGGCTGGCTCAGCAGCTGGTGGGCAGACATGGCTGGTGGGGAGACGAGGGGGAAGGACAGAGGAGGTGAGTGACAGTTGGAATAGAGTGACGGGGGAGGGGCAGCTGGGGTGGTGAGTGGTGGGTAAACGGATGGACAGATGGAGGAGTGGATGGGTGGACAGACGGCTGGGTGGGTCAGAAGGATGAAGCGATGAAGGAGAAGAATGAAGGGCCACTACTGGGTGGGCTGCAGGAGGCAGGCAACACAGTGGGTGCACCTGCCGGCTGGCGGGAGACAGGCAGAGAGGACGGGTGTTGATGGGGCTGTGGAGCCACGTGGCGTCTCCCAGGAGACGGGGGGTGGGTTCTGAGCACACCTGGGATGAACCCCAGCAGGCCATCCCCTGGCCTTCTGCCCCCCTCCCATCCCCAGAACTGCTCTAGGCCTCTGGTGTGGCCCCACCTGGCCGCATGCCACGGCAGCCCCTCCACGGAGGCTGGCTCCTCCTGGACCCTGGGGGCTCCTGCTGCTTCCCTCCCCCTACCCCTGGGTGGCAGAGCCTGGAGTGGCTCCAGCCTGTTCCACCTCCACCCTGGGCCCCCTATGGAATGGGGGGCCCTGCTCCTTGCCAGGCCCGAGGAAGGGCCCAGAAGGACCTGTCCTGGGTGGGCGGCCAGTTCCCCCAAACTGCACAAGCCAGGCCAGAGCAGGGCCTCTGAGGAGAGGGAAGGAGGGGGCTGGGCAAGGCTGAGGCCACGGCCCCCCGGGGTTCCCCAAGGTGGGGTGGGGAGTCGGAGGGCCTGATGCTAGCATCCCCCACCCCTCCGGGCTGCCTTCTGGGCTGGGGCAGGGCCTGCTGCCTTTTCCCCCTCAGATAATGCCAGGGCCTCGAACAGGTAGCACCTGTGAAAGCAGGGGCATCAGCGGCCCAGGCACAGGTGCCTGCTCAGTGCCCCCTGTCACCTGCCAGCCCCACCCCTCCATGGCCACAAACTTTGCACACCCCCATCCCGGTTGCTCTTTGAAAAGCCCCTGGAGGTGACAGTCCACTGCCTCCCACCAGCGGCTCAGCCCCCGCCTCGAGCTGCCGGCTCATGCCACGCTCAGCGTTCCTGCTGAGCTCAGCGACTGGAGCAGGCTGCCCGAGCCAGGGGGCCCTGCCACGGCCCCGGCCACTCTCCCCAGAGGAGCCACCGGCAGTTGGCAACATGGGAGGCAGCTGGCGAGTGCTGCCGGCCCTCCTGAGAGGGGGCGTCCAAGCAGCTGCTTGGCACCGGGGGGAGGGAGCCCTGTGAGCACAGCTTCCCCAGGAGCTTCCGGCTCAGCTGCGAGCAGGGTCTTGTGGTGGCCACTCCCTGGGCCAGTGGAGGCAGAGGGGCTGGTGGCTCTTGCTCCCCGGCCACAGGCCCCTGCCCAAACCTTTCCCCAGGTCCCTGCAGGATGGGACCACGGCCAGCCACGCGGTGTCCAAATCCTGAACCAAAACCGAAGCCCACCCCGGAGCGACCGACTCCACGCTTGGTTTTGCTGTGGGGTCTCTGGCTGGACGAGCCCTGAGCACACTGGGGCACAGAAGAGGCCAGCTGTGGACTAGCAGGGGGACCCCAGCGCCCTCCTGCAAGCCCCCTGGGCGGGAGGGCTGCCTGGCTCCCCCGGGCCAGCACCCCTGGCCAGCTCCTTCCTGGTGTCTGGGTGAGGCACCCTCGGCCTCAGCACCTCAGGCTGGGGGTCCAGTCCCAGAGGTGGGGGTGGGGATGGGCCAGGCGGCGAGCACGCTGTCCTCCCCGCACGCCTGCTTGTCCCCAGCGAGGGAGCCTCTGAGGGGACAGGAGGCGGCAAACCAGTGGGTCTCCAGGCCCGGCTCTGACCACAGCTGCGCCTGGGGTGGTCCCCTGCGCAGGGTGCACCCCAAGTCCTGCCCGGCAGGGGCCTAACTCCAGCTGCACCAGTGGCACACCTCGCTGGCCTGCACAGCGGCCACACTTTCCTCCTGAACGCATTGCTCAGGCCCTTTGCAAACCACCCGGAAGGGCTCGGGGGGCGCGGGGCCGGGCAGGACGGGGCGAGAGGTCCGGCGGGAGCATGAAGGGGGCGTCGGCACGGCTGACCAGTGAGCATCGGGAGCAGCTACAGGCGTCTCCTTTCTACTGGAGAACCAACATAGGACGGTCTCGCTTTCCTGAGACCTAAGCAGCAAGCCTGGGAGACCAGCGGAGGAGGAAAGGAGGGCTCGAGGGGGCCCCCGGGGGAGCCGGCTCCAGGATGCTGCTGTGGCCAGGCTGGAAAAGGCGCTTTGACTGAATCCTCCCTTTTAATGCTCAAAGAATGAATTTTTACAACTCTGGAAAAATAGTGACAATCAAAAGAACCACAGCCGCCCCCCGCCCCATAAAACCACAGCTCAGATTTCTCTGAAAATCTATTTCCTAAACCTTGCCCACCTCCGTGGTTGCTGTGAATTGTTTTTGTTTTTTTATTTGGCAAACATCTCTTGTTTATTATCGCCATCATCGTGAATATCGCTTTTGGACCTCTGCAAAGACTATATACATTCACATTTACGTGCAACGCGGCTTCCCGCCTCTCGCCGGGCCCCGCGCGCCCCGCTTCAGTAGCCGGGTCGTTCTCTGTATTGCACTGTCGTCCTGGGACTCTGCACAGCGACGCGAGAAGATGCACGAGGCCGCCGGCTCCTCTGTGGGGCTGCCCTTATTCCTGGACTTCCTCCTTGGAATCCTTGAGGGGGCCGAAGGGGAGGGACAGCGTTCCACAGAAACCCCCTGAATCGCCGCCAGCCAGGGGCGGATGTCCCCGGGAGTGGCCACCCACAGCGGCTGGCCGCGGTCTTCTGGGGGGCGGGGAGGGTGGCTGGTTTTTGTTTGCAGTTTTCCTGTGTTTCCTGCAAAAGTTTAGAGGAGAGTGGCTCAGCAAGGCGCCGGGGCCGGCAGCGTTGGGGAGTGGAGAGGAGCGAGGTAGAGGAGGGAGCCCCGAGAGGCAGTGGGCAGAGGCGTGGCGGCTCCGAAAAGCGCGGAGAGTCACCCGGAAGCTTGCCACGGTCTGGTTCTGGAACAATGTCCTTCCTGGGAAGCACTTTTTTTCACAACTGGAAAAATCAAATGTGATGAAAACTCACAGAGGACGGGAGAAACGACCGAGCGGCTCCCCCATCACGCATGTGGACGCACAGCCGCGCGCGCGGGGAGCCACGGCCCACGGGCTCCTTCACCCTGGCCCAGCGACCCACTGCTGTAGTTGAAAAGAAAGAAAAGGTCGCTTCTTGTTGGGCAAAAGCCCCTCAAACCCCGATATCCCAACAGTCCAGAAACAAAAGGAGAAAAGGACTGACGGCCAGGCAAACCCAAGGGTGGACTCAGACAGTGAAAAAAGACTTTGGCAGTGATGAAACGTTTTGGGTCTCGATTTCTTGCGTTTGCTTTTTGGATCTCCTTTGGAGCAGAGGTGGGTCTGGTATCCTTGGCTGGCTAGCTAGGTAGTTTACAGTGTTCTTCCTTTACCTTTTTAAAAACATTTTTTGGATTTTCACTTAAAGCCAAAGAGTTTGATATTAAGGGAGAGAGGAAAAACCCCAATATAACCCGAAACCAGAAATGCTTCTTGAGTCGGAAACCGAAATCTTTCTTCCGTCTCCGCTGAGCAGCCACGCCCCAAGGGGTTTGTGGCGACTCAGCAGCTCAGGTCTCCGGCTAGCAGAGAACAGTTTTCTTCTTTTCCCCTTTTCAGTAGGGAGGAGAAAAAACCTCCCACAGTTTTCTTTGTCCATTTCTGAGTAGCTCTTTTGCCAAAAAAACAAACCAAAAACCCAAAAAATTCTTTGCTGAAAATATAAGCCACCAAATGATTAGACCGTTTTCATTAAAGAGAAAATGTGTGAAAGTCAAAAAGGAAAAAACGAGAGAGGGAGAGAGAGAGAGAGAGAGGGAGAAGAGAGAGGGAGAAGAGATGAGGCGCGAGGCGGAGGACAGGCGCCCCGGGCCCCGTCGAGGTTTCTGGAGAAGAGTGACATCGCCAGGCAGCTGCGGCGTGCCGGGCGCGGCCTTGTCGGCTCTGAGTTCTTTTGGAGAGAAGCAGTAGCAGCAGTGACTCCGGCGGCCCCGCTCCCGGGCTCGGGGGGCTGGGTGGGGTCAGCGGGGCGCGGCGTCCGTCGGGCTGGGGGAGCCGGAGCGAGAGGGCCCCGTGGAGCCGGCCTCGCTGGGGCTGGCGGCGCCTGCGGGCGGGGCGGGGCCCGGGCTGGTGGCGCCTGCGGGCGGAGCGGGGCCCTGCAGGCTCTGGCCGCACACGTGGTGGTGGCGTTCCCAGTCCTTGTGCTGGCAGAAGGAGCCGCAGTAGCGCGCGGCGTTGCAGCCGCTGCAGGTCTCACTCGCTTTGCGCCCGCAATTCCAGCAGCTCTGGAGGCGAGGAGAGGGGTGGGGGGGCAGAGGGAGGGTCAAGGGTGGCCAGGTCAGCCCCTGGCAGATCCCCAAGTAGCAGACGCCCCAGCCCTGGCCACGCTGTCATCGAACGAGAGAATCCCCAAGCACCGCGACTCTTTGGTGATGCGCGATGGCATAACTCAGCTTTTCAGGTGCTCTCTGGCTCCTGCCCTCTGAATCCCAGCCCACCCCAAGGCAGCTTTCCACGGAGCTCGCAGGATCGTGGGCATCTCAGGACGGAAGGGAGCCTCGGCCCTTCCCTCTCCTCCAGGAAGTCCTCCTGACCTCACTGGGCTCTGAAACCGCACGTGGCCCTGGGGGGTGGAGATGGCCAAGGCCTCCGTTTGCCTCTGGCCTCCCTCTTCACCTGCAGACTGGACAGTAGCCTCGGGCGCCCATGTGGGCAGAAGAGACTCAGGGACCTGGGGGCCACTCACCACCTTGTGTGTGCCTCTTGGGGGCCCCCTGGAGCCCCAGGATAGCGGCCAGGGCTGTGGGGCAGGGAAGCCCGAATCACCGCTGGCTCCCCAGTGTCCCAGAGTGACAGTCCCGCCCCCACCACTGCCCTCGCTGGTGGGCACGGCCCCTGGCCCTTGCTGGAGGGCTGCCCCCTTCGGGGTTTCAGCTCGCTGGGGCTTTTCCTGACCTCCTTTCTTAACCCCGGAGCCCACCCTGGCCCCGCTGCCCGCACTCTCCGCCCCCCGGACTGCCGCTCTTCTTCTTCCTCCTTGAGCATGCTGGCACCCCGAGGTGCCTGTCTGGTTCTGGGCTGTGTCCGTGGAGCTCAGGGTGACGGTCGGAAGAGCCAGAGAGGAGGCACCGAGGCCGCAGCGGCAGCGCCCTGGGAGCCGTCTCCTCCTGCCCCTCCCTCGCACCACCCTGGGCCGCTCTGGAGAGGGTCTCTCCCCCTTCGACTTCTGAGTCCCTCTGGGACCTCAGGGGTCTGCCCGCCTGCTGGCACCGAGCGCGGCGAATGCCATGCAGGCCACATTGAGGCACCCTGCCCTCCTCTGCGCAGTGGGGTCTGGGCCGGAGCCCGCCTGCCCCCCAGCACCCCGGCTGCCTGCCCCTCCCGGCCGAGGGAAGGGCCAGGGCCATGGCGCTGTGTCCGATAATGGCCTTGCCAACCCGGGCCGAGACCCCGGGCCACTCCCCTCAGCCCTTTCCGCAGCAGCACGAGGGGGACGCCCCCGGGGCCGCCTCGCCCGGCCTGAAGGTGACGGAGCTGGCGGGCGTGACGGTGGGCGGCGGGGCCGGGCGCTGGTGGGTGGGGGCAGCCTACCTCGCTGGAGTCCTCCTGCAGGTTGACCGCGCTCAGGGCGTCCTCGGAGGCCTGCCGCCGGGCCTCGGCCACGGCCCGCTCCATCTTGGCCCGCTCCGAGCTGACCAGCTCACGGGCCCTGTGCTCGGCGTCGGACACGGCTTTCTGCAGCTCCGACATCGCCTGCCTCTTCACCTCGTTCACCGCCTCCTCTGCAGAGAGCCACAGGCGCGCCCGTCGCGTCCACGGCCCGAGCCGGCCTGCGCAGGCGCGTGTGTGCGTGCGAGCCCGCGTCCCGGCAGGGGCCATGGGGCGCTCAGGGCCCTTCCAAAGCTCTCGCCGCCTCAACTCGGGCGGGCATCGGCGTCCTCGGGGGTGCTGGGGCCCGGGTGCTGGCGGCCCCAGAGCTGGCTCAGCGGGTGTGGGGGTCCGAGCCCGCCTGTCCGACAAGCCTCCTGGTGAGGCTGGCGCTGCAGCCCTGGGACCCTGCTCTGGGGACCGCGGCTACCGCGTGGGCGCACGGGCAGCCTGCCTTCTCCTCCGGGCCCACCGGGAAGCAGGCCAGGAAACACTCCCGCCCCGCGCGCTCCGCTGCCGCGCCCCGGGGCCCGCCCACCATGCGTGCTTGCCCCCGAGACTCCTTGTTCTCTGGATGCTCAGGTCCCCCCACCTCCCGGCGAATCATCCACAAATCCACCAAATCCCGCCACCTCTCACCCGGGTGCCCGTCTCACCCGCCTCCGCGGCCTCCTGCTGCTGCCCTGCCCCCACGGCGACGCAAGTGCTGCCCCCAGCCCTCCCCAGCGCCATGTCCCGCTTCACGCCCAGAAAGCCGCAGCTTGGAGTGGCCAAGAAGCCCAGCTTCCCGTATGCATGTCGGGCGGGTGGTGCGTGTGGGCCCCTGCGTTTCACGGGGTGCCTGGTCCCAGCGCCCACTGATTCCCCAAGAGGCTCAGGCACTTTCTGGCAGACGTGGGGGCGCTGGGTGCCCACCCTGAACCAAAAGGCCACTCGGCCTCCCCCACGAGCTCCGTGTTGCAGGGTTTCCAAAGCGCTGCCAGCTTTGCCACGTCCGGAGCCTGGCCGAGCCCCCAGACCCAGGCGGGTGTGGGCCCGGGCCTCCCCGCCAGCCATCCCCGGCCACTCACCGGCCTTCCTCCAGATCTCCTCGGGCATGTAGCCGGAGAGGGTCCTGGGCACGAACTCGCGGTGGGTGTCTGAAACATGCGCCAGCGTCACCCACGGGCGGGTCCACCCGCTGGCCCCGGCTTGGCCCTGGGGGGTGGGCTCGTGGGGGAGGTCCTGGTGCCGGTGGAGAGGCCGGGGAGCCAGGGCAGGATGCCAAGTAGAAAGGGCCCCCCTTCCCGGGTGAGCGGATCGGGGTCATGCTTCGAGGCGGTACTGCCCGCACAGGGTGGGCCTCTGCCTGTGGGGCCCCCGTGGTGGGCCCGTCACTGCCCCCCACCGCGCGCACCTGCCTGGGGCCCCTCGGGGCCATGGCGGGGGCCCTTCAGGCCCTTGGCGTCGCCGCAGCGCCGGGTCCAGCGGGCGAGCTCCTCGCGGTCGGCCTCCTGGCAGCGCTGTAGCACGGTGAGCGAGCGCCGCGTCTTCTCCACCATGTCCATGATGCAGTTCAGGAGCTGGGGGCACGGCGACCTCGGACCTCAGCGCCCGCTCTGGGTCGGCCATGGGCGCTCGGGGCAGCGCGGGAGATCCCCCACCAGTGCCCAGAAAATGCCCACGGCGTGGGGGCCGCGGTGGTCGGCTGGTTTCCAGCCTGGGGCTCCCAAGCGTCCGTGAGCAGTGGAATCGCCAGGGCACCAGTGGCCCGCAGGCCTCGGGATCCCTTGTCCGCCCTCCTGGACCAGCTCTGGGTGGCAAGTGTGGCCCTCTCACCCCCCAGGAAGGAAGCAGGGTGGGGGGTGACACCAAAAACGGTGTTTGCAGGGGTGCCCCACGCTGGAGCCAAGAGAGCCTGGCACCCTCCTTCCGGTTCTGAGAAGAGCTGCTTCTGGGGCACGCCCGGGGGCCCTGCCCGCCCCTGCACGGGAGAACCCACCACGAACCCACAGCTTCTTCCCCTCCAGGCCCTGCTCCCCTGCGTCCGGCACGGGCTGAGCCCTCCGCTGACCAGAGGGGGACAGGCAGGCGAGTGGGAAAGGGGAGCGCATGCTCCCAGCCTGCCCCGTGCCAGACGCTGAGTCCTGGACGCCCCCTGAGCTGTCCCGGCCGCCCCAGACACTAACGTGGTTGAGATGCTTCCACTCCTCGGCCCACTCGCGGTCCGTGAGTCTGTGGTCGATTACTTCTTCCTGCCGGGACCCCTGCACCGCTGTGGGGAGAGAGAGTGATGCTGACCCAGGCCCACCCCGCCCTGAGCTCCCCGACCCCATCCATGCACTGTGCCCACCTTGGGGAAGGCGGGGAGGGGGAGGGGAGACAGGTGTTGCCAACAGGCCTGACCTCGGCTAGAAGCTCACAGAGGGCGAGGAAGAGGGCAGGGCCATCCCCAGGCTGGCTCAACTTTGACCACTGTCCGCCACTCCCTGCCTCCAAGTCCGGCCCCTTCTCACTGCTGCCCTAGGCAGCCACCAGGAGCACCCAGACCCCACTTAGGGCCTCGCCACCGCTCAAAGCCTCCAGTGCCTTCAGCCCATGCTTTACTACTTCCTCCCAGTCAGCCGGACTCCTATGCATCCCTCAAAGCCCAGTCACAGGTCCCCCTCTGCCTCAGCAGCCCAGAGCCCTCAGCATTCCTTCTGGCCTGTGTGCGCTGCTGGTTTAGTAACCCCTGGCTTGTTTCTTTTTCCTTCTTTCTTCTTGGTCCTCCCCACAGCTTCGCCACCCCCGCGGGGCAGGGCTGGCCTGGGGAGACCCTAGGCTGATGTGCATGGGGGGGACAGTGGGTGCCAAGTCTGCAGGGAGTTAGGGGGTGGGCACAGCTGAGGCCCTGATGCTCAGCTCGTGCCGCTCAGTGCCTCCGTTTCCCTACCCTGCTTACCTCACGGGCTGTGAAAAGACTTCCGGGGCCAGAAGGGAATACGGGAAACGGGGTGACAGCTGTGACCTAGAGAGCCGCACGCGGGCTCTGTGCTGAGCCGCATGCCCAAAGAGCCCTGGCGCTGGCCCCAGCCGGGATCTGTCCTCGCTCCCGCTTTACAGAAGAGCAAGCGAGGGTGACTGAGAAGACGCGGCTGCCAAAGGTGCGCGGGCAGTCACAGCTGGCTCCGGCCCGGTCAGAGCCGCGCCCCTGGTCACGTGGGTATAAGGGCTGGAAATCTTGGGGTGACCCCCCCACTGGGAACTGGAAACAAAATGACGCTAAGCGGAGAATTCAGGGTGAGCCCACAACACGGAGCCTCCACACGCCGGCTCCGCCCACAGCTTTCTTTTGAAACAGCAAACGCTGCCAGTCCCCCCCCCCACCGCCACCTTCTTGGGTGTCCCCGCTTTGGAGGAGCACGAGCTTGCACCTGAGCCAAGCACCCCAGAGCTGACCCGAGGTCCCTCTTCTTAGGCCTCCTTCAGCCCTTAAGGGTCTCCAGCCCCCACACCTGAGATGCCCCCCAAACCTGAAATGCGCCCCCAATCTCAGAGGGGTGGGGAGAGCCACCCCGGCCCGCCGCCCGCCTCCCTGCCCTGCCGCCCACAGAGCTGGGGCCTGTGCCAACGCCCCAACCAAAATAGCGGCTGGGATCTGCCTGGACAGCTGGCGTTTATTTTTGCATTAGCAGAGCGGGTGGGAATTAGCACCTGCCCGACCCTGGGCTGCAGCAAGCCAGACGCCGTCACCTGCCGCCTGGGCCCGGGGCCTGGAAGCTTCCTCTGCGTGGAGGCAGGGAGACGGGCCCTGCTCTGAGCGAGGCCTCCGCTGACCCTGCCTTGGGGACCCCACTCGGGGCTGCTGTTCCCAGGCTGCCTCCCCCCATATGCTGGGGCCCTGGGGGCACGGGAGGGGACAGAGGTGGCCAGGAATGGCGGGTGGGGGGGCGAGGGCACGTCAGGTACGTGCTCTGGCCTCGGGGGCGTCCCGCAGGCAGCTGGCATCACTGTCACTGTCACTGCTCGAGGTCAAGCTGCCCAAACTGCCTTGTGACACGGGACACCCGAGGGGCACAGGGCCCAGCGTTCCCAGGCCCAGGGGGCCCCGTGAGCCCCTGCCACGCCAACCCTGAGAGCGCAGATGTGCCCCACCAGGCCTCCACACTCGCGGTCATGCTGCCGTTACCAGGCACTGCTTTAGACCCGCTGACAGGGGAAACCGAGGCACAGAGGCTCTGGGGCCGGCCCACGGGCTCCCGGCGAGGGAGCGGCAGAGCTTGGAGGAGGAGCATGCGCTGCGGCTCGAGCACCGGCGGTGGCCGCGCTCAGGGTGGCCAGGTCCCCGTGCGCAGTGGCGTTCGCCAGCGCTCATGTGCCCTTCAGGGCGCCTAGGACCCAGGACTCGCGGGGTTGCCTCGGGGCGGGCTGGGCCTGCTGGGGCTGTGGCCGCCCTCCCCACACGACAGCCAGCGCGGCGGTCAACGCCCCCCACCCCCGCTGGCCGACGTGCCGCCTCCCCTCCCGCGCCCGGCGCAAAGCCTGAGCAGCCTCCATGAGCTCATCCCAGGGGGGGACCCTCGGGCAGGGGCTCAGGGCGGCCGAGGCCCTGGCTCCAGCTGCAACGGCCCCCGCACTGCCGGGACCTGCTCCCACCCAGCCCGGGACACACGTACTCACACACACACAGGCGCCCACTCAAAGCATACACATGCACACGCCAACACACGCGTGCGCACACTTGTGCCCGCTTCCCGCCCCGCTCCCCTCGCACGCTGCTCACCGGCTTGCCGATGGCGCTCCCGCAGCTCCCGGGGGTCGGGGTGGCGGTAGAGGTCGTGGAAGTGGTGGGCCACGGCCATGTCCTCGAGGCGGCAGTGCGGGGGCGGGGGCGGCGTGGGGGGCGGCAGCCCGTGGCCAGGGCTGTGGCGCTGCGCAGGGCTCAGGGTGCGCGGCCGCTTGCCGAGGTGGTCGGGGAGCAGCGGGTCACGGTCTGACCCGTTCTCTTTGGTCCTGGACGGAGAGAGGCCGGGGCCAGGGGTCACGGGGCCGCGAGCCGCGGATGCAGTCTGGGCAGAAGTGAGCGGCCGTGCAGAGGAGGGGGCAGCAAGGGGGCAGTGGGGAGGCTTGACCAGCCCAAGGGGCCCAGCCCGGAGCCCCCACTGCCCTCGGCTGCCCCACGGGCCGCCACACCACAGCCCCCGCCTTCTTCTGACCCGGAGCCCTGGAGCTCCGCCTGGCCGCGCTCTGCCTGGGGGCGGCCCCAGGAAGCACCCAGAGGCCGGCTCGCACCTGTCCGGGGTCCTCCGCTTGCCGTTCTCGTTGACTTCCAGCAGGAGCTCCGAGGAGTCGATGGGGGACGAGGCAGTGGCGTCCAGCAGGAGCTGCTCGTGCTGGGCCAGGTACTGGGCGGGGGTCAGCTTGGCCAGGCGGGCGCAGTGCAGGAGCTCCCGCTGCAGCAGGGGCAGGTTAGCCTGCGGGGGCAGGGGCTGGAAGCGCTGCCGGCAGGAGCGGGGCCGTCTCCACCCTGGGCCGGGCCGCGCCGGCCTCGCCTCTGGGCCTCGCCGCCTCGACTAGACCCTGGGGGCTGCCGCGCTGCGGCTCCCTCTCGGGGCCAGGTGGAGGAAGGCGAGGCCTGACAGCTGCCTGCCCAGGGGCACGGGGACCCGGGCCTCCCAGGCCAGGGCGGCTCACCTTACCAAGCGCCCCCCACGCCTCCCCAGCCTGCACCCCGTCGAAGCAGGTGCCATCACCGCCCACTGTACAGAGAGAGACTTGCGGCCCCTGGGGGCTGGCCGCCCCCCCCCCACAGCAGGCTGGATGGCGGCCCTGGGAGGGACTGAGCGAGCTGCGGACGGACAGACGGAGCAGTCACCCCCCCCTCCCCAGCGCCCGCCTGGAGCGAGCTTGGTGCCTGAAGTACCAACACTGGCATGCACCTGCCGTGGGCCACGGCGCCCTGGGCACAGGCACCTGTGGCTGGCATGATGCTCACGGCCACCCAGACGGAAGTTCCTGTTGGGGCCATGTTTTGTGGACCCAGACACGACGGCACAGGGACGTTCAAGAGCGCGTGGAGGCTCACAGCCACAGCCAGGATTCGAACACAGACCCCCCTCAAGCGCCGGGCCCTCCCGCCTGTCAGCCTGCGTGGCCCCAGGCCCCCGCGCCGGGCTGCTTGTGCACCTTCCCCAAGGCCTTCCCAGGCCCTGCCACGGCGTGGGGGACAGCGGCCTGGGGAACGCTGGACAGGGGCCCAGCGGCAGCCGCCTGGGAGAGCCGGCGGCTGAGTATCTGTAAATAAACATGTTCCGTGACTTTCTCGTGGCGTCTCAGAGCTGCCGCAGCAGCCTCTCTGGCTCCCGCCTCTGCCCCCGCCCCCCGTTAGAGCAAGCAGCTCTGGCTGCCAGGCCTGTTTTCCTATTTAGATCACTGAACGGGGGCCAGCCCGCCATCTGTCCACCACGTTAGGCGCGTGAGCTGGGAAACGTGGTCCCAGGAAGGTTTGGAGACGCCAAACGTCCTCCTTTCTCTGTTTCCTCCTCTGCTAAGCAGCCGCCCTGGGCCGCGGAGGGTGGAGGGTGAGCAAGGCGCCGGCTGGGTGTCGTGGTGTGGTGGAAACATCTGGATTCCGGGCCAGATGGGGCCAGCTGGGAGCTGGGCTGCGGGTGGAGGGCTGGCCGGAGGAGGGGGAGCGTCTCCCCGCTTCTGGAAGGCCCCATTGTTCAGCGACGCCCAGGGACAGGCTGGGGACGCGGCAGCTCAGCGTGCGGCCCAGGGGCAGGGGCCCCTGGCTGGGGGGCGTGCAGGGGCCCCCCTCGACTCCTTGGTCCCTGTTTTGTCCCCAAGAGCCCAGGCACCTGGGGGGCCCTGCCACTAAAATGCTGGACGAACCGGCTGCTCTCAGGCCCTCCCGAGCCGCATCTGTCCTCAGATGCTGCAGAAAAATCCGAAACGACTCTTCGTGGCTGGGAACTCAGGCCCCAGGGAAACCGCCATCAGCAAAGCTAAGGACGACAATGGCGGTAACTGCGTGACGTCTCTTTTGAACAAGGCTGCGGAGTCTCCGCCACCGGGCCCAGCCCCTGGCCCCATAACACCGCCTCCAGGACGCAGGGCCACCACTTCCGACGGGCTCGCTGTGCCGTGACCCCGCGTCAGGAGAAACACAGGGCTGGAGAGCGCACGGATGGGTGTGGGGCCGCCCACGGCCCCGGCTGCTCCCCCGCCTTCGTCAGGCACGATCCCCCTTTCCACGTGCTTGAGGTTCCGAGGCGGCGTGGCCAAAACGGGGACCCCAAGGCCAGACACACCGGCTCCAGGGGTGCCTGGGTGGGCGCCTCGCAAACAAGCCTGTAATGGACTAGGCTGCCGTGTTTATTTACTTTTATTTTCAGTTTTGAATTCTTCTGGCTTCCCCCCAGAAGCTCCATGTCAGGGAACTGAATCAACCCGTGCCCTTGGACATCCCCTCGGCCTAGGGGCCTGGATGGGGTCGTGGGGAGAATGAAGTGTGCAGGCAGCCCCTCCCCCTGGCTGTGTGAGCCCCTGCAGACAGGGGAAACCAAGGCAGAGAGGACCCTGCACAGGCAGTGCTGCTGGGGTGTCCATCTGATGTCGGTGTGGTTGGGGAAGATGCAGGGTCCGCAGAGGCAAGGCGAGGCAGGGGGCTGCAAGCCTGGCAGGAGCCGGGGGCTGTTGTCTGTGGACCCGCTTCTCGGATAAACAAGGACAGCCGAGGCCCGCCCGGACGCCCGCTGGAAATATCTGATCCGACAGAACGAGCCCACCTGCAGCGACCCCAAAGGCCGGGGGTGGCGGAGTGGGCAGTAAGTTAGGAGGACGGAGAGAGAGGCTTCAGGTGAAAGGCAAGCGGCACCACTTGGGCCCAGACCCTCCCGGCCAGCTTGGGCGTGCGGGCGCCGCAGGGCTGGGCCAAGGGCAGGAGGAGGGAGGGGACCCCTCGGCGTGCGGGTGCAGGGGGAGCTGGCCGGGCACGCCCCACCAAGGGGGGATTCGCAGGTCGTGGGGCCCAGGTTCCAGCCCCAGCTCCGCCACACTGGCCGCCGGGGTCCCTTGGGCCTTCGTTTCCCTGCCTGTTAAGTGGGAGCAGCTGGGGGGCCTGCGCCGCCTCCCCCACCCCCAGGGCCACAGAGGCCATCGGGGCGGCTGTGAGACTGTCGTCAAGCAGTCCCTGAACGGAAGAAGCCGTTCAAGCTTCTGGAGGACAACGACGGCGACCCCAGCGTGTGCTGCGCCCGAGGGCGTCAGCGGCCCTCCCGCCCATTGGCGGCTGCGGGACCGGGGCGGCTGGGACGCCCGCTCGCTCGGCGGGGCCCTGCAGCCGGTAAGCGACAGGGCAAACCCGGCGACGTGGGCCTGTCCTCACGCCGCCCCCGAAGGCGGCCAGCGAGGGGCTGCCGAGCCCACGGGAGAGGACGTCCTGGCCCCCGGGCTGGAAGCCACCGTGGCCCGCCCAGGGGGTGAGGGGCGCGCCAGACCAGCGCTTCCCACAGCGAGCTCCGTGCGCCCCTGACCTCGCGAGGTGCTCTGTGGAAAAGGGGCACGTGGCCTCGGAGATGTGGGGCCGCGGCGTGGAGGCCCCGGGCGGCATGGCGGGGAAGGCGCCCACCTAACAGCCGAGTCCTGGCTCCTTCCGCATGGGGTGGCGCAGGGGGTCCCCTGGGCACCCTGGCAAGACGCAGACTCGGGTCCAGACGCTCTGGGCGGGGCCTCAGGGTCCACAAGCCTGTGGGGTCCCGGCTGCTGCGGGCCCGAGCGCCGCTGTTGACACCGGGAGGCCCCGGTCGCCACTGAGCGTTTGACACGCAGACCTTTCGTCACCTGACGCCTGTCCGTCTGCCCGCTCACCTGTCTGTCCACCTGCTCGCCCACCTGTCCACCACCTCTCTGTCCTCGCCTCCCTCCCACCCAGGGCCCTGAGGGGCTCAGCTCCCGGCCCCTCCCCGAACTCAGCACAGCACCTGGCGGAGGCGGCGCTCGGGCGAGTCTGCTGCGGGAACGCACGAGCCCGGCCGGAGCCGAGCTGGACCGGGCCGGGGCTCGGCCTTACGTGCCCGGGAGACCGGCCAAGCCGACCTGCTAACCGGTTTGTGGCCTTAAGGAGCAGGAATCGTTCCGCCGGTCAGCGCTGCTCTTGGGTCTGGGCCCCCCGAGGGCAAGGTCTCGTGGGATGCGGGCAGGGAGAGGGGGCTGGAGCCTTCCCCGGGGGCCCCAGGGAGGGGGCGGCGCGCGCTTACCTTCAGGAAGGGGACGACAAACGGCCGCAGCGGGAAGTTGGTGGCTTCCTGCAGCTTGGAGTGGAACTCTTCGATGGTCAGCGTCGAGTTCTGCGGAGCCGAAGCGCCGGCACGCGTCAGGGCCGTGCGGGGGCGCAGACACCTCCCACGGCCCACCGCCCGCCAGCGCCCGCGCGCCCCCCACGCACCACGAGCCCCAGCACCAGCGTGCGCACGCGCTCCCCGATCTCCGGGGAGATGTCGCTGCCGAACTGCTGCAGGGTGGTGAGGAAGCGCTTGAGCTTGCTGAGCTGGCGCGCGCCGCAGCCTGGCGGCAGGTGCTGCGTGGACAGGGAGGCTGTGGACGAGGAGGCCGGGCCATTGCTGAAGCCGTTGGGTGTGGACGGGGCACCGTGGACGGCCGTTGGCGAGTGGCTGCTGCCGTTCATCACTGCGGGAGGGGGGCCAGCGTGAGGGCGCGGCCGACGCGGCGACGACGGTGGTGAGACGACGGCCCCCGGTGCGTGTCAGCCGTGCCACGCCCGCAGCGCCGCCACGAGGCAGGTCCAGCTGCTCCCTTACAGAGGCAGAGCCGGCACCCCGAGAGGACGCCCACGTCGCCCAGTCGGAAGCAGCCCCCCAGGAGGGCCCCAGGAAGGCTGGTGATCCCCACCACAGCCCCAAGCGGTGCCCCACTGTCACCATGGCTGCTCCAGCCACCCCGACCGATGGCATCGCCCCACGCAGGGCCCCTCGGCTGACTTGGGGGCTTGCGGGGGGCTGAGGGGCTCTGTTGCCCCCAGAGGAGATGCCTGGACCCGGCCAGGGGCCCTGTCTGGTGCTGCTGGATGAATGGAGGCGGCACACACACCCCTGTTCACACACCCGGGCACACACCCCTGGGCACACCCCGGGCATACACGCACACATGTGGCCTGGGTCTGGTCTGCTGAGGACAGGCAGGTGAGGTGAGGGCCCCGGCAGGGAGCCTCGGGCCCCCCCCCCCCCGCTGCTGTGCCACGGCCCTGGGCCAGCCTTGCCTGGGGGCAAATGGAGGCGGAGCCCTCCCGAGCCCCGGCCACCTGCACCCCCTCTCCTGACCCCAGCTCCGGGAGACTGGGCCTCGCCCTGCCAGGGCCTGCAGAGCTCAGAGGTCACGGAGCACCCAGAGCCCCTGGTCACTGCAGGGCTCTGGCCCGGAGAGGGGACCAGACTCCTCTGCTCCCTGGGGCAACAGGTGTGCACTGTCACTGTCTGTCACACGTTTGTACACACACACTCGCCACCCCACATGTCAGCCACACATGGCGCAGAGAAACCTGTTCCCTGCTGTACCCTCTGCTTCCTGATGTGATCACTGCCTTGTGTGCAAGACACACACATGCAGCGCACGTCCACAGGACACACGTGGCCACATACACACGCACACGCAGTGCACGCCCACGGGACACATGCGGCCATGTACACATGCACACGCAGCGCACGCCCACGGGACACACGTGGCCATGTACACGCGCACACGCAGCGCACGCCCACGGGTCACATGTGGCCACGTGCATACACACGCAGTGCACGCCCACGGGACACACGTGGCCACGTACACACGCACACGCAGTGCACGCCCACAGGACACATGCGGCATGTACACGTGCACACGGCCACACTCACACGTGTGCATGCCTGCACACATCCCTTCTCATGCCCTTGGCCGTGGTCCGTGAGGCCTGCACACCCACTCCGCCATGTCCGCACAGAGGCTGGTCCTCGCCCCCTCAGGGGAGGGTGCAAATGGGGGTGGCGGGGCCGGTCAGAGCCGCCAGCTGCCTGGGGGCTGCAGCCCCCCGAGAGCCCTCCCAGCTCTGAGCCGCTGCTTCCCCCGGTACCAGGCCACACGGGCTGAACCCCAACTGCCCTCCTGGGCTAACGAGCCTCAGAAACTGCTTCTGGGGCTCAGACTGTCTCCCTGGCATGAGCAGGGAGGGCTGAGCTTGGGGTCTCCTCCCAGGGCCTTGCTCTGGGCTGGAGAGTGACCGCCAGGGGCAGGAGCCGAAGGCCCCTCGACCCTCGCCAGCTGCACTCCGGGCCGAGGACCCTCACCTCAGCCAGGGCACCCCAGGGGGCTCGCTCCCCCTTGCACCAACAAACCCACATGGATGCGGACGCCCCGTGGGGGGCTCGCTTCTCACACCCGAGCTGGGCCGTCGCCAGGGGTCTGGACCTTCCCAGTCATACCGCATCCGCCCTCCGGCCACCCCACACCCACCGGCCCCGGCCTGGGCCTGCCCTCCCGGCCTGCCGCTTACCGGCCTCGCCCTCTGTGCCCGGGCCCTCACGGCGCCCTGGCTCCCCCGTGCCGCGGGCCAGTGTCAGCAGCTTGCTAAAGAGACGCCGAAAATAACCTGCAGGCCAAGGCCTTGATTCCCACGACAGCTGTGTTACTAAGTTAGGCCACACACGTGTCCCGGGGGCTCACGCTAGCATCCTCGCACCCCCTCCGGCCTCGCGCCTCGGGCAGGGGTCGGACCGGAACGGAGCCACTGCCAGCCCCCTCGCCTCTGCGGGTTCCCAGAGCGAGCTGGGGAACCCCGCTGTCCACATCACAGCGGAGGGCAACGGCCAGCGCTGGGGCCGCCTGCCAGGCGCCGGGCAGCGCCAGCAAGACGTGTGCACGTCGGCGTCGAGTCGGCGCCGGGTCACGCAGCTGGCCCCCCCCCCGGGTGGCCAAGCCGCCCACCCACGGGTGACGCCGGATCTGACGGGTCACCTGATACCCTGAATGTCACTCAGGTAAGAGCCTCCGAGCACCCAGCACCTCCGCAAGCCTAGCGGGATGCGTGTCCATGAGCTAGCACTCACGAGAGCACGTCCACGGGGCAGCCACAGCATGCCAGGCCTGCGCAGGCCACTGCACCAGAATCGGCGCGTGGCTCCTGCAGTCACCCTCGGCAGCCGGTTTCCAGGTAAGGAAACTGAGGCACAGTTGCCCCTGGGAAGGGTGGGGCTAGGCCTGCCCTCGAAGCTTGAGAGCCACAGCCTGGCCACGCGTGGCATCCCACCTCCACCTCGCGACCTGGGGAGCAGGCGATGGCCCCACCTGCGGGCAGGACAGGGAGGTCCGGGCGGCCACGACCTGCCCAAGGGACCCAGAGCCAGGGAGTGCGACCGCGCAGCTTGGCTGGAGCCTGCTGCCTGGGACCCTTCTCTGGTAATGGATGAAGAGGCGGCCAGCAGGTGGGGGCCCTGTGGTGGGGGCAGTGATGGAAGCCTCCCTGGAGGCGGCGGTTTTTGTTATTTTACTTACAAAGACAGACCATAGACCATTTTAAGCAGCCATGAAAACGGCCGTGGGGCAGAAACAGCGCAGGCCCGTCCTCTTGAGCTGTAAGCAAAATAAGAAAAACACGCTGTCAGGGGAGGGGGCTGCGGGCAGGGGGCTCTGCCTGCAGGGGCGTCCGCAGTCAGCCCTTCCCCCTCTGCCTGAGGCAGCATTTCTGGGAATTGGGGTCCCGTCATCTGTGAAATAACGGGGTGCATCGGGTTCACTTGGGCCACTCTGGCTTGACCCTCTGGGGGTCCGTGAGAATTTCGGCACACCCGCCAGTGCGGGCGGGAGGTCCTGTGTCTCCCAGAAGGCCTTCACGGCCCTGGGGCCCACGTGTGTTTTAAAACTGCCTTTAGATTTGGGGCGTTTCCATCAACAAACAAGCAAAATGTGGTTCCAAAATGAAGCCCAAGCCCAAAACACGCCAACTGGAAAAAAAACTTGATTGGTCTGAGCTGGAGTTAGTGGGCAAAAGCTACAAGGAGACAGACTGCAGCTCTGTAAGCACAAGTAGTGAGCTGCCTGTCACAGGGAGTAACCAAGGGTAGGATGGAGCAATAGTCCTTTGAGGGTCCTCCCAGTTAAAGGTATCAGTCTGTACCGCCTCTTTAGCTCCTTTCTCAGCGTTCTCTCTTCCTTCAACCTCCTGTCCACCCCTCCTGGGTCACACTTGTGCTTCAACCCCACACTGGCTCTGTGCCTAACCCTGAAAGGTTCAGGGCAGTCACTGGGCAAAAAAACCCACAGCCCTCGAGCTGCAGTTCAAGGTCAGCGTCTCGTCAGCTTGGCTCGGAGGCCCCTCCCCGGGGACGTGGGAATGGCTAAGCCAGAGGCCGCCGCAGCCAGGTGCACGGACGTGGTTAACCACCAGCTTTCAGGGAATTACGTGGTTGTGGGAGCAAATCTGAGGCCCCCCGAGGCAGCCCAAGCTTCAGACAGAACCAGCACAGTGGCCTAAAAGGGGAGAGACCCCCTTGTCTCTCTTATAACTTCCGCGCTCAAAGCCACAATTCCACCCCAGAAACTGACCCCGTGGGGGTGTGGGGGCCGAGGGGCGGGAAGGAGGGGGCACGTGGGGACACGCCCCCAAGAACATCCTGCGCCCACGCCAGCACTCTCGGGGGCACGGGCTGCGGGTAACGGCACGTGGGAAAGAACAGTCAGACCCTCCCGTGCCCTGGCAGAGGCAGGCGTGGGCCCCCAGCTCAGACGGCCCCACAGGAAGTGGGAGCCGGAACATTCTGTGACAGACGAAGGCGCAGAGTGGGTGCTTGGCCGCTAAGCTCCAGCTGTGTACCACGTCCCGTGCTGGGCGCCCACGGGCCTCCTGCTGCCCCGTTTCCACAGTGAGGTCTGCAGGAGTCAGGCCAGCTCCCAGGCCCCCCCCACAAAGAGCCCTGGCCCGGCGCTGGACCCCACTGACGTCGGGTGGGCGATCCCTCGGGCGTCCGACCCGGCTGCCTCGAGTCCAGGGGCGAGGGAGCCATAGCGGAAGCCGGGAGCCCGCGGGGCCCTGGGTGGGCAGGAGGGAGCTGGGGCGGCAGCTGAGGGGCCTGGGGCCTCCTCCCCAGGCAGGGGCTTCACTGGTGCTTCCAAGGCCGGGAAGGGTCCCCGGGCGGGGGCTCTCTCCAACGCCGCCAGAAACTCCACCCGTCCCCAACCGACACCCAGGGTCTGCGGCTTGACGGTCGTGGGAAAATGCTCCCAGCACCTTCTCCGACTCGGAGGAGAGGAGCTGCTGTGGAGTGGTGGACGCGGGCCCCGGAAGCCCCCTGGGCTGACCCGTGGCTCCTCATGCCACCCGGGACCCTGCCTGCCTTCCCCACGAGACTAGGCGGGGCCTACAGGCTGGGAGGGTCCCGGGCTGCCAGTCCCACCTCCGGCCAGCAGGCACCAGGGCAGGGCGTGTAGCCCTGCTGGATGCACAGCGAGGCCTGGAGCCTCCCGGATCGGGGGCCTCGCTGGGGTGCAGCTCTGGGGCCACTCACCTGTGTGGGGAGCGAAGGAGGGGTGTCGCGTGGCTCCCTGGGGCCCGGCGGATGGTGGCGGCGGCATGCTGGGAGGCGCAGGCCGGGGCTGCGCCTTCACCTCGGCCGGGGGGTCTGGCATCACTGCTGCCTTCCTGTCCTTTCTGTCCGCTGGGGGCATGGGTGGCAGGGGAGAGAGAGAGGGTGAGGGGTGCGAGAAAGGGCCGCCAGGCGAGGCGGCGGCTGCTGGCCCAGCCCCCCGAAAGCGTGCTCTGAGGGCCCCTCCCTCTGCGCTCCAGGTCCTAAGAGAGCCATCGAGGTGCCGGGGGGTGGGGCCCTTCTCACAGCCACAGCCGCCCAGACGGGAGGACACCGTGTGTTTCACGACGTCCCAGGCCTGGCCACAAACGGGGTGCCCAGGCCAGCAGGTCCCGTGACCCCTGGGTGCTGACCCAGTGAGCCAAGGCCCATGAGGCTCGGGGGGCTCTCCCAGGGGTCAGGTCTGGGGGAGAGGAAGTGGTGAGGGGCAGGTGAGGGGCAAGGCGGCACAGGACGCCCCTCCCAGGCCGCCCGTGACAGCCCCGGGCTGGACCCCCACAGCTGGCCCTGGGGGGAGGGCTGGGGCCGCAGGCGGGGGCTGAGGCCGCCACTTTTCCGAGCATGCGGCGGTCCCCCCACTTCCCCCCGTCTCCACTCCCAGGACGCAGCGCGGTTCTCGGTCGACGCAGGGACAGGCGCGTGCGTCCAGGGCGGTGGGCGCGGGGGGGCGCCAACCCCCCGGGGGTGATATGAGGACCAAGCGACATTCACCGCGGCCAAGCAGCAGGCACCGCGCCAACGCCCGCGCGTTACAGAGGGAGAGGCGGCTCGGAGGCGTCAAGGCTGGGGGAGCCCCTGCCCCGGGCAGGCGGGCGGGCGGGGGCGGGGAAGCCACGGTCACCTCCCGGCCGTCGCGGCACCTGCTGCCCATCAGCTGCCGCCGGGCCCCTGGCCCGCCCCGCCCGCTCCCGCCTGCCGGAGGCTGAGCTGATGGCCGGGCCCACGTGTGGCCGCAGCTGCGGGGGCTCGTCAACGTCCTGTCGCGGGGCCGGCGGCCAGGCCTGGAGACGACCAAAGAAGGTGCGAGCGGCGCCGGGCCCGCCGCTCCTGTCCTCACCAGCCCTCCCGGCCAGGCCGCCCTTGGGCAAACGGCTCGGACGGGCGCCCGCGGCGGGGCCGAGACCAAGGGCCAGAGGCGGGGACGGGCCGAGGCGCGGGGTCTGAGGCGGGCTCACCGGCGCCTCGGGACCAAGCGAAGCAGGAAAGCGGACGGAGGGGGGCCAGCCGGGAGGGCAGGGGCCGGGCACGGACCAGGTCCTCCTCGTGGGCGCTCGTCAGCAACAATGGCCACTTGCGCCCAGGCCAGTGCCATCGCCCTGAGACGCACTCGTGCCACCGGGAGGCTGAATGGGCAAGTGGCCAGGAAACCTGGCTCCACCCCTCTGAGCACGACCCCGCCGGGAAAGCAGCCAGAGACAGGGGCCCCCAGGGAAGGCGGCGGGTGGGGAGGTGGCGAGGGCAGCACCTGTGGCCAAGAGGACAGACAGCGCCAAGGACGGACGCGGGGGTCGGGGGCCTTTAGGGAAGTTGGGAGGGGAGGAGCAGGGCCCTGGGGACCGAGAGGCCACTGGGGCCGGGCCAGCATCCCTCTCCTGCTCCCAGCACTCCGGCAGCTTCCCCTGCTCGGGGGCTTCCTGGGGACCTCGCCCCCCACACCCCAGGGCGCCCCTCGGGCCGCTGCACAGCAGGCTGGAACGTTCCGCCACCTTCTTGCCTCCTCCTTGGGGTGTGGCTCAAACCTCATTCCTGGAGAGGCCACCCCGCCCCTCCTGTCCACACTGAGGCCCCCCACCCCAGGCACCTGTAGGCACTGCCCGCTCCGGGACCGTCCTCCTTCTTGTCCACGTGCTCGCATGCCCCGCCCCAGGCCAGGCCCCCACAGAGGCAGGGACGTGCGTCCCGAAGGGGAGTGGGCTCGCGGTGCTCCAGAGGCAGCCACATGGGACAGGGGTCCCCCGCTCAGGCCCAGGGGTCAGAGATGGAGACCGGAGAGCCTTGGGTCCAGACAGCAAGGGGAGGGCCTGGGCTGCCCCCGACTCTGCAAGGAATGTGGGTGAGGTGCTGCGGGCTGCAGAGGACGCAGGGGCTCCACTTCCCTGCTGGGGGGCTCAGGAGCAGGTCCCACCGGCCGGGGCCCTTGGACAAGCCGCTTGCCCACGTGTGCAAATCACCCAGGGCCACGGAGCCGAGGAAACGTGAGAGCAGAGCGGCTGGCGTGCAGAACATGTGCCTGAGGGACGGCGGCCACCAGCGATTCTTCCCTGCTGGGCAGGGGGCCGGCACGGCTCCGTGGGCAGGGCTGGGTGTGGGGCCACGTGGAGGTGGCAGGGCCCACTGGCCACCAAGCAGTGCCAACGTGGGCCGGCTCAGCTGCCTCGGCCAAGCCCACATACCACCTGGAAAACCTGCCCAGGCTGGCAAGATGCCGCTGAGAAGGGGGTGTTCTTCCCCATGCCCCCCAGCCCAGCTCGGGCACACAGCACCTTCCAGCCTCAGAGCCTCCTGGAAGGCACCGTCACTCCTGTTTGATGGAGGGGGAAACCAAGGCCCTGACAAGGAGAGGGACCCCAAGCTGGGTCCCACCCCGTCCCCGGGATCCCAAGCCCGCGCCAGTGCCCCCTGGCAGCCCTCTCCCCGGGACCCCACCCCTGCACCAACTCTGTAGTCACTGGGGACTCAGCACCCAGACCCTCCACCCAATTCGGGGGTGTCCGCCGACAAGCCCCACTCCAGGCGATTCCCATTCCGTAGGTCGGGGCCCGGCCTGGGCACCTGATGCTTGTTTCCCATCCTGAAGTAACGTTTTCTCAGCATAGGATTACCATACAGTGACGCCAACAGCGGCCAGCCCGGGCGCCACGTCCACCGTGAGGCGATCGTCCACGTGCTCGTGCACCCTCACGGTGCCCCGTGGGCTCGGACCCAGGGAGGCTCCGGTGCCCCCGCGCGCACCCTGGTGTTCACCGTGGCCCAGCGGCAGCAGGACGATGAGTGGAAGCGGCGAGGCCGCCCCCGACTCCGTGAGACTGTCCGCTCGCGGCCCCTTCCAGACCAGTCTTGGTGCATGCCGGTCATTAGCGCCCTGGACAAACGACCAGACAGCGCCCCAAGCTTCGGGACACAGCCCTCGGACACCCCGGGAAGAGCCCTCCGTGGGCACCGGGCGCCTGGCCAGGGGCTGTGGACGCCGCCAGGAGGGAGGCCCTGCCCCAAGGCAGAGTGGTAGCCAGGACCGGCTTTCATGGAGCGGACACCCCGTGCCCACTGGAGCTTGGCAGCAGCCGTGTAGGGTCCTGAGGGGAAGCTGAGGCCCAGGGGGCTGCGTGTGCCCAGGGCGGCTCGGGCCCCTGCGTCCGTGCTCCTCAAGCCTGGCTGTGGGTGCCGGGCCCTGCCCAGTGAGTGTTTTGGGGTGGCCGGGCAGCCCACCCGTAGTGGGGGCGATGGGAAGCGTGGCCATGGAGGATTTTTGGCGTTGGGGATTTTCTCAGTCGACTCACACTTTTTATAAAAGGCCCAGCCTTGCCGGGCAAGCCCGGGAGGGTGTGGAAGTGAGAAAGGCTGCCTCTTGCCTGGAGGAGGCTGGGCCGAGTGCCGCAGGTGAGGTCCGCCCCAGAGATGCCCGCAGGCCAGTGTGTACACGGCACCTACTGCACACACAGGTGTCTACTGCGTGCACACGGAGTCTACTGTGTGCACAGGTGCCTACTGCACACACAA
>JAKSZT010054288.1:1098989-1125279 GCA_026826555.1 Tolypeutes matacus | reverse complement strand
GTGCACACGGAGTCTACTGTGTGCACAGGTGCCTACTGCACACACAAAGCATTCACTGCACACATGGAGACTACAGTGTGCACACGGAGTCTACTGTGTGCACACGGTGTCTGCTGCACACAGAGCACCTAATACACACGACACCTGCACACACACACAGAGCCTACTGCATGCACATGGCACCTACTGCACACATAGTGCCTATGGTACACACACAGTGACTACTGTGTACACCAGAGCCTATACACACGGCACCTGCTGTACGCATATCTACTGCACACACACGAGCCTACTACATATACCTGGCATCTACTGTGTGCACACGGTGCTTCCTACATGCACAGAGCCTGCTGTGTACAAATGAAGCCTACTGCATGCACATGGCACCTACTCCACACACAGTGCTTTCTGCATACACACAGTGCCTACTGTGTGCATACAACACCTACTGTGTGCACACACTGCCTACTCTGTGCCTGCACTATTCAACCATGTTAATTCACTTAAAACTCATCACCCCACCCTGAGCCCGGGAAACCACAGCTCAGAAAAGGCAGCTGAGCTGCTTAAGGCCACCCAGCTGGTTCCGGGGCTCCAAGTCTGGAGTCGACTCTGTGCACAGCTCAGGCTATCTCCTGCGGATGACCTTGGGCTCAAGGACGGGGTCTTTGGGGGCTGGGAGGCCCAGGGAGGGGCAGCCAGGGGACAGAGCAGCTTTGCTCAGTGGGCTGTAGCCATGGGCGAGCAGCAAGAGGGGACGTGGCGCGAAGTGGGGCTGGGCCAGCCCCCTGGGGTGCGCGGTCATGGCCCC
This sequence comes from Tolypeutes matacus, assembly GCA_026826555.1. Lineage (NCBI taxonomy): Eukaryota > Metazoa > Chordata > Mammalia > Cingulata > Chlamyphoridae > Tolypeutes > Tolypeutes matacus. The sequence continues at coordinate 1,124,468 of JAKSZT010054288.1, read as the reverse complement.
TCGAAGCTTGTCTCTGGGCCTCACCCGGGTGTGGGAAACAGGAGGTCCCATGCTCCTTTCATCTCCTTGCACAGACCTGACATCTGCCCCCACGCTGGTTTCAGATGAAACTCTCACTTTTTCCAGTAAGACCACTGCCTGCGCCCAGGGGGAGCGTGAGGCAGGCACTTGGATGTATGTCTTCATTTGTTCTGCACAACCATGTGACGTGGTAGGCTGCGTCCCAGGCCAGGCTCCCCAGGTACCAGCCCTCAGGAAGGATGTCAGTGTGAGTACGTTATGTGGGCCACCCCAGGAAGCACAGAAGGGGGGTAGGACAGGCGAGGGAAGGGAGCTGCTGTGGGCAGCTGGGTACACGCCTGCTGGAAACTCAGGGAGATGGTGCAATGACACCTCCAGCCCCTATCAATGTCTGCAGCCTGCAGGAGGCCCTTTCTGGGGGTGGTCCCAGCAGCAGAGGGGGAAAGGGTGGGAGGTGGAGTGCAGCAACCCAACAATCCAACAGAAGGCAAGAAAGGTGAAAAAAGCCAAGAGAAGGGATGCTCTACAGAAAGCAACCAATAAGATGATAGGAATAATTCCAACATAGTTACAATTCCAATAAATATAAACAGGTTAGATTCACTGATTAAAAAGCAGAGGTCAGCAGATGGAAAAAAAAACAGAATCTGTACACTACACACAGGAGACGGGGATTCGAGTCTGGGCTCTGTCTCCTTAGTTGAGTGATTCGAGAGTGGGGCTGGGGAGTCACTTGGCTTCTCCAAGCATGGGTTTCTACTTTCAAATAATGGAAAGAAAAATTGTATTTTACAAGGTTGCTCAGAGGACTCTGTGCCTGCTAATGTGCTTGGGGAACTGTTACAGGGCTCTGTAAATGCATCTGTCAGAATTCTATGAGCTCTGCCACGTTCTCCAAAAACTCTTGAGTTTCTTTAATTGTTTTTTCCTTTAAAACAAAAGGGGTCCTCAGGGGGAGCCCTGACCCTGAGTCTGGTCTTGGAGTCAGGGCAGCTTTGGAATTCTGATGCTTCTGGGAATAATAATTTAAGGCAGGAAAGGACAGAGCAAGCAAGGCCCAAACACTGGTGAGGTTTATACCGCGTGCCGGGCAGTAAGTTGGTTTATTTCCCCCTGAAACCTGCTCGTGAACCCAGAGAGGACGGGACTATGTGTCCTGGAGACGAAGGGCTTTGCAGCGCATGCATGTCCAAGTGCAGGGCAGGCACTGAGGCAGGACGGGCAGGGGCTGGGCGGACCCTAAGGGAGAGGGGGCTGGTCCCCTGCCTTCCTCAGAGACCACAACGCACTGACTGGCCTTGCCGGAGGGGCTGTCTTGCCCCAGGAAGCAGGAAGGCAGAGAAGCGTTTTCTGGAGGTGTGGACCTACTATGTGCCAGGCACCCTGCCAAGTGCTCTACAGACATGTTCTCCCTTCATCTTCCCAGGACCACGGGGGGCCACATCAGCACCCTATTTTCCAGAAGACTTGATGGCGCCCCATTGCTTTGCCAACACAAACAGGTGCCCTCAGCCGCAGTGGGCTGGCGACCCCCTCCAGCTCACCGAGAGCCTGCACGACAACTCGGCTGGAGGGGTTCCCAGCCCCTCCCCTGCTGGTGGGCAGGCGGGGCGCCCCGGCGTGAGGAGGCGCGAGCTGCCCAGGCCTGGGTGCTGCCTCGGACCTGAGTGCCAGCAAGTCCAAGGCAGAGGGCGCTGTGTCAAAGGGCAAGCCGGTGCCCTATTCGAATGGACTCATCTGACCCTTCCAACAACCTCAAGTTAGTGTCTATGCAATCCCCATTTATAGATGGGGAAACTGAGGCAGAGTGGCACCCTGCCCCAGATCACACGGCTGAGAAGGAGGCCTGGGGTTTAGGAGAGCGCCTGTGGCTGGATGGTCGCCTCTGACCCTGCTGAGAGGGGACACTTGACATCCCGGCTCCCTCCATCCCATCAGGCAGGTCTCCGCCAAACGCCGCTGCCCCGAGACCCCATCTGGAGCTTCGGCCGCCACACCATCAGTCCTGACCACCCCTCGCGGCTTCTGTCTGTGCACCCCCTCCACCCCCTGCGCCTCGCCCAGGGCCAGCAGGGGCCCATCTGGCAGCACGATGCCCTCTTCGGCCGTGGGCCGTGGGCTGGGGCAGAGGTGTCGCAACCCAGCGTTCAGGCCCCCAGTCCTTCTAGGGGCAGCACAGACGCCTGGACGGAGCTCCAGCTTCCCGCCGCTTCCAGCCCTTGTGAAAATTCCCAGACCCCGGGCAGCTGCTCCCCAGGGCCCGTGGGAGACCCAGTCTCTTTCCCAGAGATCCAGTTCCCAGCTCCGTGTCACTAAGCTGTCGGCAGAGGAGGCAGCTCTCCAAGGCCGGGTGGGGCCAGTGGGAAAGAACATGGAATGTGCCGGAACGAGCCACCCAATTCATCACTGTCTCCGGCTGCCTGTGGTTCCCAGCCCGCCTGGCCGCCTGGGAACTGGCCTTGGCCCAGCGTTTCCAGCCCCAGTTTTCTAGAACTCCCCAAGGAGAGGGTCAGCTTCCCGGCTTTGCCCTCTGCAAACCTAGGTGCACTGGAGACAACAGCCCCTGCTCTGCTATTTCACAGCGGTCGCCTCCTTGGGCCCCAGGAGGGTGGGCGGGTCACGACGGCAAAGGAGATGAAGCCCTGACTGTGTGCCAGGGCTCGCTTCATCCTCATCGCAGTCCGGTGAGCTGGACAGATGAGGAAACCGAGGCACGAGGCAGGGAAAGTCCAGCTTCCAAGTCCACTCTTTCTGAGGGGTCCCGGGACGGGCGCTGCTGGAGTCTGGCTGCCCCGGGCAGATGCAGCCCCACTCTCGACCCCTTGCTGGACCCGACCGCAAGGCAGGGCTCCTGGTGCTGGGATCCGAGGAGCCTGCGGGGGCCGGGAAGGGCTCTGGGTTGGCCCCCAGACCCGACAGCCCACCCCAGTCAGCGGGTCCACCAGCCAAGGGGGATCTGGGGCTGCCTGGCCTCAGTCTCCCTGTGTCGCAGGGCAGAGCGACAGGCGGCCACGTTGACGGAGTCTGCTCCCCCAGCCTCAGTTTCCACATCTGTAAATTGGGGGATAAGAAGTGAGTCTTGGGCGCATGCCAGAACATGCTAATTGCAGGTGACTCTGAAGAGGACGGAAGAAAACTGACTTTTTAATGGTTGTTTATTTTCTTTTTGAATCATGCAAATGTTGTGTCTTCATTATGGGGGGGGGAAGAGCAGATAAACAGAAAAAGGAGAAAGCCCCCTTGAGCTCATCTTGCCAAGACCCCCCACTGCACCACGCGGGGAGTGGCTGCGAGCGGCACGGCCATCGGCCCGCGGGCGGCGTGGAGGTGGGGCTGTGACCTGAGCCCGGGCCTCCAAAGTCCTGCCTGGGCACGCGGCGGGCAGCGCTCAGCATGACAAGGCTTGGCCAGGGCAGGCCTCGCGGCCTGCTTTCCGCAGGGCCCAGGGGAGCTGCCCCCTGAGACCGCGGGATGAGGTGCCCCCGCCCTTGCCAGCGCCCGCAGGGTCCGCTCCGACTGCCCCTCCCGCCCAGACCCCCATGCTGGCTGCTGCCCCTTCCCGTGCGGCTCCCGAGGTCACCACCTCTCACTGCGGCTGCAGCCCCCCTTCCGGAGCCCCTCTTCCCGCACGCTCCTCCCAGCACACACCCCGTGGGAGCGTGTCCTGGGCCCTACGGCTCGTCCCGCGTTTGCTTGTCACTCCCCGACCGCCAGCTCCAGGGGGACAGGGCTCTAGGCATGTCCTAGAACAGGGCCAGGCTCCAGCAGGCGCCCCATCAGCGCTCGAGAGCTCGCGACCCAAAGGCCCCATGGACGCTCGCGCCCCACTCCTTGGCCCCCACCTCTCTCTGCGCCTTCTCCGGCGCCATCGTCATCGCCAAGGGCGGTGGCAGTGGCAGAGGCGGGCACCCTGGCTCAGCCCCTTTCACGGTCCCCAGGCCGAGCTCGGGGCGCAAGGAGGCTCCAGGGCAGGGAAGGTCTGTGCCCCCGGGCGCGGCCTCCACTGACCCAAGCGCTCTCCTGGGATGCTGCGCCTCTGCATGCGGCTTGCTTTGTGCTCCCCGAAGGTGGGCCTGGGTTCTGGGCTCAGACCGTCCGGAGCAGGCACTGGTGCCCATGGGTGGGCGGGACATTCGACAGCTGGGGGAGGCAGGGGGGGCCCTGGGGGCACCGACAGCCCTGGCATCGAGGGCCCTGACGCCCCAACTGCCTGCCGGGACCCCAGGCAGCATGCTGACTCAAACGCCCGATGGTCCGCGGCGGCCCTGCAGGCGGTCGATGCAGACCCCCCATGGCGGCCGAGGGGACAGAGCTGTCCCCGAGGGGCAGACCCCTCAGGCAGCCCAGGGGGTGGCAAGACGGCGAAAGGCGGCGTCTCCGGGGCTCTCAGGGGGCCAGTCAACCCCCACACCCTTCCCTGGGACCCCCACTCTGGTCCCCACCACGGGCCCTTCGGGAGGGTCTGGTCGTGGGGTTGCTTCTCTCTGGACCGCTCTGGAGACTTGGGGGTCTCGTAAGCCACGAGATCTCCCCAGCAGAAGGGGGTACGCCAACGGGCGCGTGTGGGGTAAGCACAGAAAGTCGGGGCACAGGGTGTTGTGCCTCCGTCAAAACCCACGGAGCCCAGACGAAACCACGGGCTTCAGCTCACCGTGACGTGGGGCCTCTGTGTCGCTCGCCCCCAGGAGCAGGAGGGGCTGCACGGCAGGAGAGGGGGCTGTGGGAGCCCCCGGTGCTCACTGCACCACCATCCATCAGAAAGAGGAGCGAGGCCTTGCGGCAGGCGCTGACCCCCTCCCTACCCCGAGGCCACCGGGTGGGAATTTTGGGGGGGCGGGGCTGGGAGCAGACGAGCACAGCTTCCTGCATCTGGTTTCCTTCGGGGCTCTGATGAGCAAGTAACTGAAAAGGGAGGGGGAGGGTTTCCCCCTCCATCGGTCCAAGGGCCCTGGCCCCTCAGCCTCCGCGCAGCCAAGTCCGGACCCCGCCCCGGCCCTCACGGCCTGGCCAGGGCAGGGCTAACTCGCCATGCGTGGTGGTCCACGCTGGCCCCCAGCCCATGGTGGTGACAGTGAAGGTCACAGGTCACTGTGGCAGGGACGTGGCTCGCCCCGCTCTGCTCCCACCATCAGCTCCAGGGCAGTGAGCCGGGTTTCCCACAGCGAAATGGGGCCCATGACTCCCCTTCTCAGGGTGAACGAGCTGAGACGATGCTCAAAGGGCTCTGCAGGGAGTGGAGCTGGCTCAAGCAGTTGGGCGCCCGCCTCCCACACGGGAGGTCCTGGGATCAGTTCCCGGAGCCTCCTAAAGAAGACGAGCCAATGCCGAGAGCAGACAACGAACAAACACAGAGCAGACAGCGAGCGCAAACAACGAGGGGGGAGAAATAAATAAATCTTTTTTAAAAAAAGGCTCCGTAAACTTGCACCTGGGGAGAAGGTTCTGGCCCAGTCCCCTGGCCTCCCACCTCTAACCTCAGGCTCCGGCTCCCATGGCCACGCCAGCGGCTCTCCCTGCTCAGGGCCTCAGTTTCCTCCCCAGTGAAATGGGGACGGTATAGCCTCACAGACGTGCAGAAGGACGGAACCTGCCACTTCACAAAAAGCTTCGAGCCACAGCGTGGACGCAGGCACGGTGCCAGACACCAAAGGATGCAGCCGGTCGGAGCCCACCGACGTGGAACAGAGAACAGGCCGATTCGCAGCGATAGGAAGTGGATCGCGGTCCCCGGGGGCCGGGGGAGGGGAGGGGGCGCCAGTCCCCGGGGACAGGGTCTCTGTTTCAGGGATGAAGCCGTTTTGGAAGTAGACAGCGGGGATGGCGGCACAGCCTTGCAAATGCAGTTAAGGCCCGCGCGAGCTCGAGAACGATTCAAGCGGCCAGCTCTGCGTCATCTACACTTGACTACAATCTAAAGACGCGATTCTCAGAGCAAGGACCTAGACCTGTGAGTAAGTCGGAAACTCGCGGTGACCTGGACGCCTGTTGGAGGGGTGGGCCGACAGCAGCGGGCCCAGGGGGCTGAGGGGCCGGCTTCACTCAGAAGGGGTCCCACGGCGGCGCTGCAGGTACCCTGCACCCTGAAGTGGCAGGAGGGGCTGATGGGAGCTGCCGTCTTCAGGCACCGAGGTGCCACAGAACCGGACTGAGCCGAAATCTCACCGAGACCCCCCTCCAGGCCCAGCCCGGGCTCCCCACGAACGCCGAGGGGGCACGCGGCCAGCCTGTGCCTTCGGGTCAGGCTGGCCCACCCTCTGAAGGGACAGCGCGGTGCCCAGCGATAGCCCATCCCACGCAGACCTGGCCCCCTCAGCCTTGCGTCCAGTGCCTCTGCCTGGACTGCATTTACCTCAAAGGGCCGCCCAAGCCACGTGGCGACAAGACACAATTTCTTCCTGGAGCAGGGCGTGGTGGGGGGACGGACCCACTGAGGGCCTCCCCCACAGCCCCGGGCTGCGCCGGGCCGCTGTCACCCCTCACACACAGCTCTCGCTCCTGTGCTGCCTCGGGGCCTTTGGACTCGTCCCTGCTGCCTGCGACGCTCACCCCGAGAGTCGCCAGGCTGTCTCCTTCCCACCACTCAGGTTTCGGCTCAAGGGTTTCCTCCTCCGAGAAGCCTGCCCTGACCACCCAGGTCAAAGCAGCTGCCGCCCCTCAGCCCATCTGATTCTCTCTGGAGCCCTTGTCAGCGCCCGAGGTTGTCCTCTGGGCTGGCCCCCCTGGCCACCGAGAGCTTCTGAGGACAAGCATCTTGTCTGGCCGTGCTCACCCAGACAAGCCAGGTCAGCACCGGCCCTGCCCCTCAGCCGTGGGGCTCCGGGCAAGCCGCTCCCCTCAGGTGGGATGTGGGGGAGGAAAAAGCCTCCCTCTCTTTCTGCACAAATGGATGCCACCCTCCTCTCCTGAGTCCACGCCCCTTGCTATGTGACTGCGGCCCATCCTATTGAGGAACAGAGTGTGTCACCTCCCCTTGGGCCAGGCCTGGCCCCAGGACTTGCTCTGGCCAGCAGGATGTGGTGGCAGTGACCTGACCAACTCAAGAGGCCTCTGTCCCCTCACTCCTTGCTGGCCCCGTGAACACAGCCAAGCTGCCCGCTGGAGCGGGAGGGACCGGGGTGGGTGTGGCAGTTGCCACGGTCAGCAGAGCTGCCTGCCCCTCCCAGCAAGGCCAGCTGCCAAATGGCTGAGCCACAGAATTGAGAGCTACAGAACAGTGGTTGTTTTAAGTCACTATGTTTTGGGGTTGTTACACAGCAACTGCTAGCTGATACATTTTGAAACTTGGAATCACACCTGTTAGAGCTGGAAGGGGCCTTACAAACCAGCCAAGCAGGTTTTGCAGACTTTACAGATGGCAGAACAGAGGCCGGGAGGCAGGGGAAGGGCAGTGGCTTCTCAGCCAGATGCTGCCACTCCTGCTCCTCTTCCCCGTTCCTCTTGGGGCGGCTTCTCAGCTCTCACCCGGCAATTCCACTTTCGGAAGTGTGTTCTAGGGAAGGGACCACAGGCGCCGCCCACGACGGCATTTACGTGAGGAGCAAGCGAGGCGTGGAGGGGCTGGCCCCTGGCGGGGTGCGGGGCGGGTGGAGAAGACGATCTCGGAGCCCTGAAGAATCACGCCGAGGTACATTCGCTTTGGGAGACCGTTTGCCAGGATCTGCCGGGCTCCACGAGGCAGGGTCTCACTCCTAGACACACACTCGACAGGAGGACAGGGACGTGCGTGCCCGGAGACGCCCGCCATCGCCCCAAACGGGAAACGGCCCCCACGTCGTGCAGAGCGGAGCGGGCGCGTCTGTGCAATCAGCACCCAGCCGTGGGAAAGTCGCTAGCAGCCCACGGCGCAGCGGGCGGCTCTTACCCATGGACACGGAGCTCGCGGTTAGGGGGCAGCTCGGGCCGGGGCCGGGGCCTGCCGGGGGCCGCCGGGGCCCGGGGAGGGTGGGCCACCCAGGTGCGCACTCCGCCAAGCCGCCTGCGCCCCTCTGGCTGTGCCATGCGTCAAAAGCACATTCACTTGCAAAGACGTGGCAGTGGGCCCCCCGCCGGTCTGGAAAGGGACCCGCGGGCGAAAACAAAATCCGTGGCAGAAGACAGTGATCGCATCTGGTGAAGAACCGTGCCCCGGGCTGCGGGGGCAGAAAAGCGGCTGCTGGCGGCCTTCCTAAGGAGGGTCTGGGCGAGTGCGGGCTGTGGCTCTGCTCTGGCCGCGGAGCCCGGGGCACCCAGACCGCGCCGGGAGGCCCCCCGCCCCCGGCCCCGCAGGGAGGGGCTGCGCAGAGGTGAGGGCGGGGCGGGCCCCGCAGTGGCTGGAAGGAAAGCCTTCGCGGCGCTCCAGAGGCCTCAACGGACTCCAGATGTCGGCAGCCGCCTGGGCCCGCGCCCGGCGCGAGCACATTCCTCGCCCAGCTGCTGGGGCTGAGCTGCCAAAAGCAGCTCCCCGAAAGCCGGGGGCGGCCTGGCCATCTGGGCTGCCTGCTGCCGGGGGAAGGGGGTGGGGCGCTCCTCGCCAGCACCCGGCCTCCACTACGGGGGTCGTGGGTGTACCTGCCCCCCCAGCACCGTGCCACCGTGGGTAGGGGCCCCTCTGCAGTCTGGGTGGGGGGTAGCCAGAGGGGGTGGCAGGAGAGGGTGTGGGTAGATTGATGGAGAGAGATGAGTGGGGGGGTGGATAGGGGGGTGGATGTGGGCGGGTGGGTCAAGGGGTGGACGGCTGCCCCCACCCTGCCGGGGCGGCTCTGAGCTAGCGTCCGACTGGCCAGGGAGGCTGAGAAGCCCTTGGTGAGGCACGAGTGGGCGGCAGGCCAGGCTGAGGAGGCCGAGCAGGAGGAGCCAGGGCCGAGTGGCCGTCACCGCAGTTGGACCCTGCCCTGGGCTCCCCCCCACCTCAGATGTGACTCAAAGGCTGCTCTTCACTCCTCCAGCTCATCCGAGTCTGGGGGGAGCCCTTCGCGGAGCTGGGTCCTTCCCTGGGGCCGTTGCTAAAGAGGGAGTGGCACTGGGCTGGGGTCAGGTGGGGGGGCTGTGCAATTCCCCCTCTAGGGTTTGTGTGGCCTCGGGCAAGCGTCTCTCGCTCTGAGCCTCAGTTTCCTCTGCGACAATGGTCTCTGCCCGAGAAGGTGGGAGGACGTCGCTGAGCAAACACTGAGGGCTGGGGTGTGGGGCCGGGGCACCTGGCCCGGCTGGAAGGGGTTCAGCAAAGGCTCCTGGAGCCAGGGCGCTTGCGCTGGGATCTGCGCACAGTAGGTCAATAGCACAGCCAGTGCCCCCCGGGAGGAGAGGAGAGCCGGGCAGGGGTCAGGAGACACAAAATCAGCAGAAGGGGGTGTCGCATGTACATTTCCTCTAGGGAGGGGCGTCTGACCCTACGAAAGGTTGCTAATTTTAAACTAAATACCCCTGGAGTATTTAAAAGATGGAGCTCAAGAGAGAAATTAGGAACTGTCTGTGGGGCACGAGGGCTTTCCTCTCTCTGTACCCCTTTTATAGTCTTCCCTCCTTCAAACCATTTCCTCAATTTATTTAAAAAACTGCCTGCTGCCACTGCCGTCCCCACCAAGATGGCAGCGTGAGAAGCATCAGGCTCTCTGCACCCATGGAAGCTTTGAACAACCAGCAAGAACGGGCAGAAACATGTTTCTCAAAGCTCCAGAAAGCAGGAACAGGTGAGCGCCGAATCACGAGGAAGGCTGCTCAAGAGTGGCGGGCTCCCGTGGCGCCCTGCCTGGCCCATGCTCCCAGGTTCCGGAGGGGGCAGAGGCAGCCCTGGGCACGTGCTGGAGCAGGTACTTGTGGTGGTGGCCTGAGGCCTCGCTGTCCCAGAACCTGCCCTGTGTGGAGGAGGCTCATGGAGCTCCCCAGAGCGCTGGGGGAACAGTCCAGAGCTCCTGGGGCAGGGAGGCCGGCTGTGGACATACAGTGCAGTGTCTTCCCTAGGAGGTCAGTTTCTTAGGGAAGAGAGGACACTGGAACCTTCTAAAGAGAGAATTCCTTTCCCAAGACTAGAGACTTGCAGAAAGGATAGGGAGGCCCTATGCTTTGGCCTCAAGCTATTCTCTGAACTCATGGTATGAATAAGCCCTGAAGAGGATCACTGCACCGGTAAATGCTTTCTTTTCTCGCTTCTGTCATAACACTGACTGGATACAAACAGATGCCTCAGAGTCCAGCAATAACACCTTAAAATACCAAAATGTCCAGGTTTCAACAAAAGGTTACAAAGCATATAAACAACAACAACAACAAAACAGGAAGTGATGGCCCCGGCAAAGGGGAGGATGAAAGAATTAAAAACCACAACGATGAGGCCAAGATCTGGGGCATTCCAGATAATGCCTTTTAAAAACGATCCTACATAGGTTCAAAACCACAGGAAAACATGAACAAAGAAGCAAAGGAGAATGGTAAACAGAAAAAGACTATCAATGTAGAAGTGGAAGTCATGAAGAGGAGCCGAACAGCTGAAGACCACAGAAACAGAAATAAAAAATCCCCTGGAGGGGCGTGACAGCCGACTGGAGCTGGCAGAAGAGTCAGAGAACCTGAAGATAAGACAATTAAAACCAGCCGGTCCGAGGTGCAGAAGGAAGAGAGAATGAAGAAGGGTCAACAGGGCCGAGGAACCTGTGGGAAGCCATCAAGCATGCCAACATACGCACCGAGGGAAACCCTACTGTCAAGGTTCAAGAAATGGACTGACAGATAGGTGGACAGGTGGACAGACAGATGGACAGATAGAATGATATGGCAAATGTGGCAAAATGTTAAAAGGTGGTGGGTGTGGGTATATGGCGGTGGAGGGGTGGGCTGGAGCTCTCTTTATTTTTCTAACTGTCCTGTAAGTTTGAAAGTATTTCAGAATAAAAAGTTAAAAAGAAATGCCTGCTACCACCAGGCCCACCTGCCCGCTTCAGCCCCCGGGGAATGCAGGGGGACGGAAGGTGCAGGAACAAGGAAGAACAACTACAAACGGGCGCAGGCTTGGTAAACAGATGCCTCATGTAGAGTCTCAAGGCAAGAAAAGAAACCCAAGGGCCTCCTCTGCTATGAGCCCCCCTCTGCCAGGGCCCTGTCCTCAAAGTCGGGGTGTGCTCACACTGCAGGGATAAAACGGAAGGCTCTAGGGGGAAAAGCAGACACTCTGGGAGCAGCTTCTAGGAAGAGGCGGCACTGGAGCTGGGTTCTGAGGCTGTTAAAACTTGCAGACCGGGGAAGGGACGTCCCCAGAGGGCACTGCGTGGCTCAAGGCGTGGCAGGCGTGGCAAGGAAGGAAGAGGTTCTGCCTGTGAGGGGAGGTGGGGAGGGGTGCTGGGGGAAGGTGGGGAGAGGTGGGGAGGGGGAAGGCTGGGGAGGGCCGCTCAGGCCAGTCTGTGGAGGGTCCTGAAAACCAGTCCCAGCACTTAGGATTGTCCTCTGTGGGCAAAGAGGCGCCACCAAAGGCTTAAGCCAATTCCCAATGTTTTCATTGTTTAAAAAATGTGCAAATTGGTTGTGTGTCACCTTAACTCTCCAGAGGAACGTTGCCAGAATTTAACAATAATAATCTGCTCACATGAATGCAAATAATAATCAAGGTGCTGGCAATTGCTGTGCACCGATGTCAAATACAGAGGCTTTCTCCTGTGGTGCCGGAAGGTTCTCTTACAAGCCCCAGCAGCAGAACGGCCCCCTCACTGCAAGCGGGCCGTGGGGTCCAGTTTCTCTGTGCCCTGGTGCCGGGGTGGCGTAAACACGGGGGCGTGTGGTGCAGGGCCTCTCCCGGCACCTGGCCCAGAGTCCACCCCAGCGTCCTCCCCGGCGTCCTCTCAGTGGGAGCACAAGGTGTGTGCACGCCAGGCCGTGGGGCTGCAGGTGGCAGGTGCTGGTTGACCTGCAAGCCCTCCGCTAGGGGGGCCCTAAGGGGCGTGTGGAAACCCCTGCCCCGGGGCGGCGGCTTGGGCAGCCTTCCCTTCCAGCTCCTTGCTTGCCTCGAGGGCAGTGGCCTGGGAGGGGCCCCAAGGCAGGTGGCAGGTGGCGGGGGCCTGCAGAGGCCACGAGCGGATTCCAGGCAGCCCAGGGCCTGCGGCCTCCTCCCCGTCAGGGAGAGGACAGGCAGCTGGGCCGCCTCACACTTAGCAGGAGGCAAGCGCGTCCGAGGCTGGAGCAGCTCTGGGCGGGGCTGGGGTCCCCCCGCGTCCCTGGGGTAGCTACGGCAGCCTCAAGCGGCTAAGGCGCCACTGATTGCTGACGTGACCACAGTGACGCTGCCGGGGCCTGAGGGGGGCACCCCAGCCCAGCGCGACCCCCGCCACACTCTCGGGGGCTCGCTAGCCGCCTGAGCTCGGGGTTCTCTCCTCCCAGGGCCTTGTCCCACATGGATTCCAGAACATTCCATCTTGCTGTCCCCAAAACCTCCGGAATCTCCCAGAAAATCTGACCATTCACCACCCAAAGGCATAGCCCACACTCGCCAAGAGCCTTGGGGGCTGCACGCCTGGTCTCCTGAAGGTCTCCTGAGGGTCTCCTGAGGGTCTCCTGAGGCTCATTTGCCGCTTTAGCCGTTTGTGAGTGCACCAGCAGCCCGGGAATTAGTCGCCACCACCCGTTACCGAAAGCTCGCCATCCCCTAGCGGGAACCCCTCCAGCGTGTCGCCCTGCTCCCGCTTCCGCCCCGGCGGACTCGCCTGCTCAAGTGTCTTGGGTCAGCGAGTCACGGGGTGGCTGCCTCCTGCGCCAGGCTTTCGCTCAACATGGCGTCTTCCAGGCCCCCCCGAGGGTGGCAGCGCTTTGCTCCTCTCACAGCTGAACGGTGCCCCCTCGTCGAGGACGGACACGCGGGTGGCACCCACTTTCGGCGCCTGTGAGCAATGCTGCGTGTCGTTGCGCCTTTGGGGCGTGCCCAGGAGTGGCACTGCCGGGTCACGGCGTCTCAGGCTAAGCTTCCGGATGCGTCACCTCGTGCGCTGGCCCAGGGGAGGCTCCGAGGAGAACCAGGGACGGGGCCCGGCCTCCCGGCCCAGCAGGGCTCGTCACTATTGTGAAGTGACGTCAAAGGAGGCACGATATCAGGGCGCAGGGCGCAGGCACCCGCTGTCCTGCCGGCTCCAAGAACCCGCTGTTCGTAGTTCCTTGTGCATCTTCCAGAGACTTCTGTGGAAAGACAACCTCGCGTGTTTCCCCTTTAAAGAAAGCGGGCGCCGCCTGGTCGGTCCCTTCCACGCAGTGGGGGCGTTTTCCAGCCGCGGCCGGCCCCGCCCAAGGGGGCCAATCAGGACTCCTGCCTCCAGCGCGGGCGCCCCGGCAGGGGCCCAGCTCAGCTCCCAGGGAGGCGAGCGGGTCCTCCACGCTCCCTGCCCCGCGACACGCGGACACGTGGCGTCTCCTCCTGCCCGAGAAGCCCCGGCCCAGGCTGGTCCACGGAGCTTTCTGCAGCAACCACGGAATGTTCCGGGTCTGTGTGGGACGGGGGTGCGGGAGCCACACGTGGCTACTGAGCTCTTGAACGGTGGCCACGTGGCGGAGGAAGTGGACTGACTCACGGTGATTGGTTTAGGTTTACATGGCCACGCGTGGTTTATGAACGCCGAGTCGCCCACACTGCAGGCGGGAAAGGGCTGCTCCTGCTTCCCAGCCCTGGCCAGGCTCCCGGACCCCGGCCCACCCGAGGGAGGCCGCCCCTCCCCACTGCCACCCGCCTGCCGGCAGAGGGAGCACGGGCCCCGGGGTGAGGCCAAAGGAGGTGCCGAGGCCCTGCAACCTGGAGACCCACGCCCTTTCTCTGAATCTAAGGAAAACGGGCTCCCCTGGAAGCAAACCTTTGCTGCAGATGTTTCCTCTCGGCAGGAGCCGCCCCGGCTCCCCGCCCGGGCCTCCCCCGCGGCCTCTCGGCTCTCGGGAGTCGCAGCCGCTGTGCAGGGGAGACCTGATGATTTCAACTCTTTTTGGGAAGGGGAAAGAAAATACGAGGGAAAAACTGTTTTACAAGCCTGCCTGTGCCATTGTTTATGTAAACAGGTAAATTGTTTCCTGCCTCAATTAAAAACATCTGCCACATAAATGAATCCCAATTAACTCGTCCTGTTTTTAATTACTCTGTTAATTACACGCAGGCAGCAGAAGGGAAGGCTTGGGAATAGGGGAGCCGAGTGCGAGGCCTCCCCCTGCCCCCCAGCTTGGCAAGAATCCGGAGCGGGTCTGGCTGGTGACGGATGAGCGGGCAGGGGGGTGGGGGCGGCCAGCCGGGGTTTCCCATCTGGGGCTGCCCAAGGGGGCCTCGTCCCAGGGTCCCCCCAGACGGGGGCCTGGCCCCGGGCTCCTGCTCACACCGGGGAGGGAGCCCCCCCTGCCCTTCCTGCCCCCCTGGCCTCTGGTAGCCCCACGACGACTCCTTCAGGTTTTGCTGCCACTGGAGGGACCTGTGGACACCCCCTCCTCGTCTTAGCGCAGGTTCTGCTGGGGAAGCCCGGATTTCGTCCAGGAAGCCCTAGAGTATGCTGCTTCCCAAGGGCCGGGGCCGCAAGACGGCAATGCAGCCGCTGTTATTAGGCGCCTACTGAGTGCAGGGTGCCGGCAGCACGTGGCTGGAGCCTGGCAAAGCTATGGCCGCTCTCTGCGCTCTGCTACCCGCTGCCACCAGCGCCTTCGTCTTCTCGGGTTCTTCTTCATCGTGTCGGAATGGCGGAGGAAGCCCGCCCGCTGGCTCAGAGTGACCCCAGCCCCTGCACGCAGGAGGAGCTCCATAAGTGCTTCCAGAACGAGCAAGGAATGCCCACGCAGGCCCACGACACGCTCCGAGGACGTGTCACTCTTATTCCCATGGCCGGTGGCCGGGCTGAGGCTCGAGGAGGACCAGGAGACACCAAGGCCCGGCTGCCCAGGCGAGCGGCGCAGGAGGCGAGCGGCGCAGGAGGCGAGCCAAGCGAGGCCCCCAGCCAGGAGCAGGGACCCCGAGGTGCCCGGGGAAGAGCTGCGGGGGCGCAGCGGGGGCACCCTCACCCACAAGGAGCCCCTCGCTTCCCAAACTGGGGGTCCGGCCCACCCACGGAGCCTGAGACGATGCAGCACGGTGGCGCTTCCCCCCACCGCCACAGGTGGCTGGAACCCTCTCCCCATCGCCACCCCCACTCCCACAGCGGGTGGTCAGAGCCGCGGGGCCCTCAGAGACCGCCCAGGCGGCGATGGTGATGGCCATCCACTCACGCCAAGCCCGTGAGCAGGACGCTGCGTCCCCTCCCTGCTCGGAGGGAAAGGGGCGCCACCACCTACCAGCAACGTCGGCCATGGGCCTGGGGCGAGAGACGCCGGCACGTGTAGGTCACGCCAGGCCCTCACCACTCCTCGTTTCAGACGAGGGCCTGGGGCACGGAGGCCGCAGCGCCCTAGGACAGTCCGCCCCTCCTGCAGCCTGTGGGCGCGGCGCTCGGGGGGCCGTCTGCTCGGGGGGCCTGCGCTGAGCGTGCTGGGCCAGGAACACAGGAGCGGGCGGGCGGGCCACAGCGCCAGCCCCACCGGGGCGCAGCCCACAGCGGCTGACGAACACGCACTCCAGGCCCGTTTTACAGATGGGGCAAGGGAGGGCCAGGGGGGGAAGTGGCTGCCCTCGCACCTGGCGAGGATGAGGCAGGGCTGGGCCTCGGGCCCCCCAGCCCCGGCTTACGCGGCCGCCTGGCTCCACCTGGGCCCCTCGCGCACCCAGAGTCACCCCAACTTGACACACCTGCGGAGACAGCTGAGGTGGGAACGGGGTGGGGGCCGCCCTGAAGAGCCTCTGTGGGTCGCCGCGCAGCCTGGGAGGTGATTCTCAGACAGGGCGAGGGGCACATGGTCACAGAGGACAGCGGGGCAGACCCACGCAGACCAGGCCGCCGCCCCAGACGCGCCTCACCCGCCGCCCAGACAGCCGGACGCGCGCTGACCCACAGCCTGCCGGACGCAGCGGGGCCGTGCGGTGAAGGGGCTGCAGCCGGGGACGGCCCGGGGTGGCACCCCTTGCCCCTTCTCTGTGCCATTTGACCGATGGGGGCTCCACAGCTCCCTCCCCACCGGGCATCTCTCCTCTAAGGCCCGGGGTCCTGCTCCCCCAAGTTCACGAGGTTGACACCGCGGCAGGCTGGCCGCTGAGCAGATGGTCAGACCTGGACTATCTCAGCTCCCAGGGCTCTGGCAGCCTGGGGCGCAGGGCCCCACGCATGTCCCCCTCCTGCACCAACCCTGAGGCTGGAAGGGCTGGCCGCGTCCTGAGGGGCGCAGGGAGGGGACCCCTAGCCAGGATGCACCTTGCTCGAGAGCCCTCCTGCCTCGGGGCCACCGCCACGCGGGCAGCGGGGCCTGGCATGGCTGCGGCAGCTGCTCTGGGGAGACCACAGCCGTCCCCCGATCCGGGCAGGAGCTTGTGCGTGTCTGGACTCACCCCACCAAATGGTGTCCGGTGCCCAGGGAGCCAGGGAGCAGGCCTGCGGGGCCCAGGCACCCCAAGGGGCTCCCCCGGGAGGGGCCCCACGCTGGGCAGTGGGCAGGCTCCACGTGGAGAGGCCCCCACTTCACAAGGGAGGAAACTGAGCGGCCCTGCACGTGTGGCCCACACTGGGGGTCTCCGTGCTGACACGCCGTCACGTGTGCCCTCGGGGGGCTGTCCCCACACCTGAGCGTGTCTGAAAGCCCCCGCGATGACTTCTTTTCTGGGAGAGGGGTAAGAGGACAGAGCACGAGGCTCCACCTGCCTCGGCCACGCCTCTGCCTCCAGCCACTCCTGGGGTGCAGCGGGTCTCAGCACCCCTGGCAGGCGAGCACTTCCCGCTTGGCTTCAGCAAGGCTGAGTTCGGCCTGTGGCTCCGTGCATGGCTTCCGGGGACCTTCCCTCTGCTTTGTCTACTTGGTTTCGAGGCGCAGCTCATCAGGTCGGTGCCAAGATGCAGCCAGAAGGACGTGGGGGAGCTGGAACCCCCAGGCAGCTGCAGGGTTAACCTTCAGGGAGTCGGACGCTTCCAGGCTGAGGGTGCTGGCGTGTGGCAGTGAGGGAGGTGGTTTCCACTTGTGCTGAGAGCCTGTTCCCAGGTCTCTGAGCCTCAGTTTCCTCACCTGCAGGGTAATGGGACCTCACTCCAGGGTTGGCTGGGGATCGTCTAGTTCAGACACGGGAATGCGTCAGCGCTAAGCCAGCTCTCGGGACACACGCATGGCCAGCAGGATGGCTGGTGCCTCAGCATCCCATTGCCCCCCGGCCCCCCACCCCTCCTCACACCTCAACATCCCTCAAGCATGCCGGGCACATCCTGCCCCAGGGCCTTTGCACAGGCCGAATGCCCACAGCCACCTGGCTCCCGCCCGCTCTGGGTCTGCACTCAGGGTCACCAGACCAGGGAGGCGGGTCCCCACCCAGACAGCACCCCCTGCCCCGGGCCCCAACCCCTCCATAGCCCCATTATGCTCCTGGCAGACCACATCATTTCTGGTTTCTCTCCGTCATCACCTATCTCTCCCCAGACGGAGCAGCAGCCGGCGAGGGCAGGGTCCGCCTGCTTCATCTGGAACTGCATCCGGCACACAGCAGGGGCCCAATCGGTATTTGGTGAACGGATGAAGCCCCCAGCTGGCGTTCTGTTTGGCACCGTCTCAGCTAAACGTTGAGGGGAGCCGTCTTCGCGGGGGGTGCCCCGTGGCGGGAACAAGCTCCCCGCTGGTGAACGCTGCGGGCCCCACTCCACGCCCGCCTCTCAGGGCGCTGGGACCCCACACCAGCGGCCGGCACCACCCAGCCTGGGCCAGCCTCTAGGCTGAGACGCAGTCACTGCGCAGACGCCGTGGGCTGACGGCAGAGAGCAGAGGGGCCACGGGGCACCGGTCCACGCCCCCCGCAGCAGGGTGGCTGCCTGAGCAGGTGAGCACAGGAGGAGCTGCACCGGACGGGGATTCGAAGAGAAGCAGAAAGGACGACCCCCACGCGGCCTCGCCGGGATGCGGGAGTTCAAATCCTGCTGGCGTCCAGACACTGGAGAGGCCGGGCACTGTGGGGAGGGGACGGCCCAGCACCTCCCTCCCTCCCTGTGGGATGCACGCAGGGAAGGCTGGGGAGGCAGTGGCTGCTTTGAGTCTGGTGCAGCCCTGGCCCCCACTTTGAAGTGGCCCCAAGGCCGCGGCCGTCCTCTCGGCTGCTCCCAGGTGAAGCAATGGCAGGCGGTACCGGCTGGAAATGGGGAGCTACAGGCCACGGTCGATCTCAGCCAGACGCTGGCACCTTGGGGCGCTGGGCAGCGGGGCCTGGAGTTGTCACTGCCACCCGTGTCCCCCCCGGGGTTGGCTCCAGCCACAGTCCTGCAGCTTCCCTCTGGTGGTCGGTGGGGAGACCCCCCTTCCCCTCCCTCGAGGCTCCTGTGCCTCCCGGGGAGCCATCCTGGCTTTCAGCTCTCCCTGCACGTCTGGGACAGGGCTGGGAGGTGGCCCCCACTTCTCAGGTCCAGCCCCCTCCCTCTGACCCCGGGCAGGGTCCTTATTCCTTGACTAAAAGGCACGGCAGAGGGGGCTGGTGCCCAGCTGGGGCAGCAGCCAGAGTGGAAGTCCCACTGTCCTGGGGTCACCTGCCGACAGCCCCGGCTGAGCCCCCGGCCCCTGCCTGCACGGAGCCCTCGGATGCCAGCAGCCCTGGCCGAGGACCTGGCCATTGTGGGGTGGAGACACGCTGCCCACCCCTGCCCTGGGCCCTGTCCAGACTCCAGGCCCGAGAACCCGCAGGCGTGACAAACGCTGTCTTACGCCCCAGCATTCAGGTGGCTTGCCCTGCAGTGGTTGGAACCGCACAGTTTACCGGCTCGTGGTTCCAGGGCCGACAGGACAACCCATCCAGGTCTCCTGCAGGCCGGCCTCTGCGGCCTGAACGTCAGGCTGACCCCAGGCAGGTAGGAATCGTAGCCAGACTCAAAGGCTGGACAGCAGGCGCCAAGGAGGCTAAGGCCGGCGCATGTCATTCCACCCCCCCCAGCATCTAGCGGGGTCTCAACAGTGGGGGGCTCTGGCCTCACACAATAAAATGAACCCGTAAAAGATGGCAGCTGAAGGCGGAAATGCTGAGGGAAAGAGTGGGCAAGGGGACAGGTGGGCAGGGGTGGTTGGGGGAGGGACAGGAGGGGTGGGTGGGGTGGTTGGAGGAGGGAGCCATGCAGCTGTTGGGGGGAGAGCATTCCAGGCTAAGGGGACTGCCAGTGCAAAGGCCCTGGGGTGGCACCCACCTGGTGTGCCCGAGAGGTAGTGGGGAGATGTGGGGAGAGAGCGGCAGGAGCCCTGGGGACGGACTGCTGGCGTCTCCTGGAACCCCTGGGCTGTCGTGTGGGGAATGGACTGGGGGGAGGGGCAGACGCAGGAGAGCAGGTGCAGAGTCTTGTTCAAACCGTGGGGCTTGGAGAGCAGGTGCGTGGAGGCCGCAGTGCTGTGGAGTGAAACATGAGGACAGCACGCAGGCAGACGCGGCGCTGCTCAAACAGCACCTCCCAGCACTCAGACAGCGCCCAAACGGCAGGTGACCCCAGGCCCCAGCCAGGTGCTGCCCCGTGACGTGGGGGCGAGGAGTGGGCCGCCTCAGGGGCGCGCGGGGGGAGCAGGTGACATGACGTGGCAAAGGCCCTCGCCCAGAGCCCGCCAGGGCAGGCAGCTCTGCTTCCAGTTCATCTCTCTACCCAGCAGGCACGAGGCAAAGTCACCCCAAGACCCAGGAACGCCACCCCGAGGGGCACACCCAGAGCAAGGAAACCACGTCCTCGCAACAACTGCGCCCCCGTGTCCACAGCAGCCCCAAGGAGAAACACCACAGTCTGTCCACGGACCCACGCAGTCTGCTCAGCCTTGCGGAGGGCGGCCTGCTGACACTGGCGACAGCGTGGGTGCCCTGGACACATCGTTTGAGAACAGAAGCCAGGCGCAAAGGACAAATATTTACAGCCTCACTTGCGTGAAATATCCAGAAGAGGCAACTCCACAGAGACAGAAAGTAGAGTCGAGGCTGCTGAGGTAGGGGGGTGACTTTATGGGGTGATGGAAGGTTCCGGAAAGAGACTGGTGGTGGCTGCACAATACCGGGAATATGCGAAAAGCCCCTGAGATCTACGCGCTAAACTGGCTAAAGCGGTGGGCTTCATGCTGTGTCCTTCACACCGTTGGAGAATAACACCCACGGGGAAACGGGGCCCGGCAGGTGGGGGCATCTCCTCGGCCCCCAGCCCTGCAGGAACCTGACAGTACTGCAGCAGGATCAGGGCTGGCCCCAAGCAACGGGCCAGGCGGTGTCCTCCTGCCTCTCCCACGGACCCCCACTCCGACGGGTCGGCCTGCTGGAGGGGGAGCGACAGGCGAGGTGGGGACCCAGCGGAACTCAGGGAGCCGCCTGACTGCTTCTTCCCTTGGTTTCCGGCCCCCCCTTGCTGGCTGTCGGAGTGGGGGGGCAGTGCTTGGGGGGATGCGGGCTGGAGCCCGTGTCTCTGGACCACCCCATGCTAAGAAGAGGACACAGGGGCAGAGGAAGTGGAAGGAGTGTGTGTGTGGGGGGGTGTAGAAGCAAGCCTGGAGCCCACACCCACCAGTGGCCCTGAGACGGCACTAGGTGTCACCCCAGAGAAGGGGTGTAACAGCCCCACCCACGGGCAGGTGAACTGAAAGGGCCCCATGTGTCCGACACACACTGTGCATTTGAAGCCCAAAGCACAGAGAAGGTAAGTAATTTGCTGAAAGTCACACAGCTGCAGGGGAATCCAGGCAGTGGGGCTCAGGGAAGCCAGGAGTGCCACATGGGCCACGCCTGGCCAACAGGCAAGGGCTCCCCAAGCCAGGCAAAGACGCCTCTGGTCCTGCAGATCCCTAGGGTCTCAGCACCTCCCCTCCCCACCTCTAAGTGGGGGCCCAGCAGCAAGCGCTCCCAGGGGCTCACCTGCCGTGGGGCAAGACGCGCTCGGACTGCCCCTGGGAGTGTCTGGGAGTGCCGCTGCCCCGTTCTCCTTCTGGTCCCATCCGCTGCCAGCTTCCTCTGCCCAGGTAAACAGAACGCCCAGCGCCCAGCCACCCCTGCAGCCCCCTCCTGCCACGCCCACCACAGTCCCGGCTCAGGGGCTGTCCAGAGGGCTCCGAGTGCCCCAGACCCTGCTGGAGACCAAACCAGCCCAGGGAGGCTGGAAACACGGGCGGGAAGTGAAAGTGGGAACACCCCCCAGTGGCCCGAAGCAAGCAGGGAGCAGGAGGCCTGGGCGGCTGGCACCTTGGCCCGAGAGACATCTTCCTTATTACGCCCAAATTCATCTTTGTTTTCCTTCCCGGCGACATCTGGCTCACCGTGAGGTCCTACACACAGATTATAAAAGCCAGAAGCGTTGGCTTCCGCTTTACTGCTCCAGGAACCGCTGCAGCATTCCTGGTGGGCCTGGAGGCGCAAAGGCGCGCCCCCAAGGGGGAGCCGGAACCAATCACTTATCACTTTCATCACAATGAGCCTCCTTCCCACTGGGCCACAGCCCTGGACGTGGGGAGCTGGTGGCTTCCGGCAGCCCTAGCTTACCCAGACGACGGGGTGACCCCATGGAAAGGAGATGGGGGCCTCTCGCTTTGCCCAGAAATGCCTGGACGGCACGGACTCCCACTGGCCCCCAAGAGAGAGGCTTCGGGGTGCAGCTCGCTGCAGGCTCAACCACCTCCTGGGGGGTGAGGGCCACAGACGCTGCCAGCAGGCGGCCGTTTCCTTGGGAACCCCCACAGCGTCCACCCAGCCTGCTCGGGCCCTGGGCGAGCCAGGGCAGCGGAGATGCCATCTGAAAGGGGCCCTGGCCCCCCACGGCTCCCGCCTGCCTGCCCCTGGGCTGGACGAGGAGCCCGGCTCTTTCCCCACCATCAGGCCTGGGCCGGGGCCCCAATCCCACCCCACCCGCCTCAGAATTGCCCCTTCCCCCGGCACCGTGGTTCTCAACAGAGGCTGAGCCTGATCCGCCAGCCGCCCGATGGGACCCCACCCGGGCTGGCTCCCTGGCTGCGGGTCGGGGGCCTCTCTTGGCCTGTCTCTCCTGGGGAGCGGGATGGCACCGGCACCCGTCGGAGGCGCGGGAGACAGGATCTGTCAGCCCGAGATTCTCTTATTACTAGACCACGGGCGCCCCACCCCAGTGCCCGCCCGCGGCGCGCGTTTCGTGAGTGAGCAGCGGATGACACGCTCCAGGCCGCTCGCGCCCGGGGAGTTCAGAGACAGCACAGCCGGCCCCTCGGGTGCGGGGCAGCCTGGGCCCTCCACGGCCAGCAGCTGCTGGCCTTGAACACCCTGTTCTAAAAGCCAAAGGAGGTACCAGGCCTTTGATGACGACAGCCCAGCCCCACTCCCCACTCAGGGTGCTGGGGGGTGGGGGGTGGGCTGGCCGGAGCTGCAGGAGAGCTGGGAACAGCAGGACGAGGCCAGCCTCCGTGAGCCAGAGAGGGTAGAGGTTGAGGGCTCCATCCCATACCCTGACCAGGACAGGGACCAGGGACCAGGAAGAGGAGAAGAGACTAGAGATCAAGGACCAGAGACCAAGAATCAGGAGCAGGAACAGGACCAGAGTCCAAGGATCAGAAGCAGGACCAGGGATCAGAACCACAACCAGGACAGGGACCAGGAGTAGAACAAAGAACTAGAGACTAGAGAGCAGGGACCAGAGACCAGGGAGCAGGAGCAGGGCCAGGGATCAGAACCACAACCAGGACAGGGACCAAGGACCAGGAGCAAGACAAGGAACTAGAGACTAAAGACCAGGGAGCAGGGAGCAGGAGCAGGGCCAGGGATCAGAACCAGAACAGGGACCAGAACCAGGCAAGGGGTGGGGGGTGCATGGGGAAGCCAGGCCAGGTGGCTCCTCTCCCCTGGACACACCGTGGGGGCATCAGAAGTGCCAGGGCTATCAGATGCACTGGGCTCTGCTCATGACCTGCACTGAGCGACCCCACGACCCTGGGCATCGGAAAGACGACCAGCCAAGACGTGGGAAGCAAACGTGTGCAAGGGCTGAGCTCGGCCCATAGGAACCGCTCAAGTGATGCGTCCGTGACCTCGGACTCACATCCGTGGGACAGACAAATGCCTCCACCACCGTGTAGGGGCTGGCCTGAGCTGGAAAGCCATGGCCCGGGACAGAGGGGCCCTGTGGGAAAGCCAGTGTCCTCTCCTGGAGAGCCTCTAAGGAAGCTCCGACTTGCTCCAGCTTGACTGGTAGAGACAAGCGTCCTCGCCATGGCACAGGGGGACAGGTGTCAGAGCCCCTCCCGTGTTCTCGATTCTGAGCATACGTGCACACACATGCACACGCTAAAAGTTGTTCCTTGCCCCTCCTGGCCCGGAGAGGAAACTCAGATCCATCTAATTCAACAGTCCTCCTGTGCGTCGTAGGAGGCTAAGGATGAATCAGACTCAACCTGTGAGTGGTACAGCCGGGGAGGGGGAGGCCAGCAGAGAACCCCAAAGCGATGCCAGAGAATGGCAGGGAAATGCCTCGCCCCAGCCCACACCCTCCCCCTGCCACCCAGAGGGAAAGCTGCCGAGCCCCAGGCCAGGGCGAAGCTCAGCCGGCCAGGATTTCGTGATTACTGACCCAGCCCACCGGCGCCTCCAAATCCTTGCGTAGGAAGGAAAATTAATTTCTTCCAGTCATGCAGAAATGAAAACATGTGACGCCAAATCAGAGATTTCCTGGAGGTGGCAACTCAGTTCTGTGGCTAGCCCAGAGACGGCAGGCGAGCGTGGGAGCCTGCGAGAGGTCCCGGGGGAGGTGCCGCGAGGCTGCCGGGGTCCCAGCCTTGCCTTGGCTGGCAGCAGGAGGGCCAGGCACAGCCACGTGCCTTCCATCCTCTCCAGTCACACGGGAGAGCGAGGGCCTAGGACAGCCGGATTCCACCGGAGAAGCCTCCTGACACGAGCCTCTCCTCCCTCCCCGACCGGGGGAGCCCACGGCGCATCCACTGCTCTGAGCTCCTTTCTCTCCTGCCCCGAGCCACAGCTGGTTCCCAAGCGTGCCCACCACCCGCCACAACCGCCCCGAGGCGCAGCTCCCAGACCCGGGGCCTCCTGCCAGCAGCCCTCTTGCCAGGCTCAGCTGGCTGCTCCCGGCTTTCCCAGGCCAGAGGAAAGAAGGGCCGGGAGCAGCCAGACAGGGCAGCCCAGGGCACGTCCCGGCACTCACAAAATTGCCCAGGATCTGGGCACTGCCTCCCTGCCCCTGACCCAAGAAGGGGCGCCAGGGGCTGCCTGCGGGAGACGGGTAGAGGCCCCACATCAAGAAGTTTCCCCAGCCTTGCAGCAAGTTGCCAGAGTGCCTCCAGGGCACAAGGAAGCAGCCCCCAGGCAATGCCTGTCCTCGGGGTGGCCACCTGGGCCTCCCTTGGTGTCCGGGGAGGAGACACACCCAGTTAGAGAGAAGCCACATCCTGGTGGGGACAGAGGGCCGGGCTGAGGCCCTCAGGACGGGAGTGCAGGGTTTTCCATTTCCAGTGGATTCTCTCCCTGGGCTCTGCAACTGCCCACGGGGAGGGGGGAGCAGAGTCTTGAGGGGTGGGGCTGCCCGCTCCTCCTGCGTGGGATCCCCCCCCACAAAGTTCCCAGGCGGGAGGGGGCCGGCCGGGGGTGCGGAGTCCGCGCGCCACCAGCCGCCGCCCGCTGCTCCCGTCAGCCGGGCTCGCCGCGTCGCCACCATCTGTCCCTCCGAGTCTGCTCGCACCTCCCTCCCCGGCCCCCACAGCCTGGCTCTCGGCCTGCCCCAAACACAGATGGCCGCTTCCCAAAGGGCGTGAGCAGCCGCTGCCGGGCCGCCGCCCAGGCCCGCGAGCTGTCAGGGCCGGGGGTGCCCCCGCCCCTCCGCACCAGGGGCCCGCGGGGGGCCCGGCGCGCTTCCCCGGACCCTCCGCCGCTGGCCGCCGCGACCACCCCTAGCACGGAGGCAGCGGCAGGGACCAAAGCGAGAGGGGGGTGAGGGGGCCCGGACCGTCTCCCCAGCCAGCGGCAGGCACCCCGCCTCTCCTGGGGTGGCCCGCCGCCTCCCCAGACAGGGGCCTTTGTCAGGAAACCAGGTACCCACGGAGAGCTCCGCGACCCCCGCCCCTGCGCACGCGGTTCCCTCAGGTCCCGCCACACCCCGGGACAGGGCCGGCTCCCTCACCTGGGGGGCGGCCCTCGGCGCAGTGGGTGGGCGCGTCGCAGCCTCGCCCCACCCCGCCGGAGGCACCAACTTCGCGAAGTCCGCGGTCGGGGTGCCCGGGGGCGGCCTTGCGCTGCGTCCGGCTGCGCCGGGGAGCCCGGGCGGCGGCGGCGGCGACTTACGGTCCGCAGGTCCGGCGGCGGCGAGGCGACGGCACGGTGGCAGCCAGGCTCCCGGGGCGGCTCTTCCTCGGGCAGGGCGGCCGGCTCCGCAACTTCGGGGCGGCGGGCGGCGGGGAGCCCGGCGCGCGCGGGGTCCGCCTTCCTGCTTCGGGTGCGGGCTCCGGCGCGCGGGGCGGCCG
>JAKSZT010054288.1:1083221-1098589 GCA_026826555.1 Tolypeutes matacus | reverse complement strand
CGCCCTGCGCGCCGCGGCCCGCCGGGGTCCGGGCCCTCCGCGCTCGGCCGGCAGGGGGCGCTCGGCCCCCGCCGCGCGCCCCGCGCCCCCTCCCAGGCCCCCGGGCCGGGGATTTGCATGCGCTTTGCATACATCTGCATAGGGCTCCCCAGTGTCCACCCGCTGACCCCACCCGCAGCCCCGCCCCCCGCCGCTTCCCCCAAAGGACTCGGCGGGGCTCCCGGGCCTTTGACTTGCCGATACACTGGTCCGATGGGTGCCTTTTTCCTTCCTTGCTCCCCAAACCCACGCACGCGTTTTTTTCCCATTTGCTCAGCGACAAGCCGGGGTTCCAGCCTCACGGGCTTAGGAGACAAAAGGGACCAGAGCTTGGAGGCAGGACACTGGACGCCGGTTTACATCTCATTCGGCAAACGGAGGTCCCAGGTCCCCAATTCCCAAGTACGGGACACAGCAATGCTCCCCAAACCTTCCCTGTCCTTCCTGGTCTGTTCCAGCGACCGACCGTGTCCCCTCACCTGGCAGCCTCCTCATCTCTTAGGTCTGCGCACCCGAGAACACAGAGGGGGGCTCTGGGGGGTCCACCCTCCCAGGGCCGCTCCGGGCTCCCTGGGCTTCCGACTTGTCAGGGTGAAATAAGCCCGTGAGACTCAGGGAAGCAGTTCTGCACGTGGCTGGCATGAATGGGGTTTCCTGGTGTTTGGAATGTGTTTCCCAGGGCGGTGCCTGTGGCACCCGCAGCCGTTTCACGGGAGCAATGGGAAGCGGAAGGGGTTGGCACCATCCTCCCACCACTGCTTATCCATGCTTGCTACTTTCCCTCATGGACTCGAAGGCACTGTGGAGTTTAAGATCTACCATTTTTTAAAAAAAGATGTGCCACTAAGAAAGGAAAAACACTGCCAGTTATAATCCTAAAATGCCTCCAGATTTCGGAGATGGTAAAATGTGAAGAAAAAAAAAAGGGCTAAGCGGGTGATTCGGCAGCGAGCAAACAGCAGGAAGCCACCCGGAGGAGAGGGCTGTCAGTGGGCAGAGAACGCCACGTTGGGGAAGCCGAGGGTCCCCCATGAAGCCTCCAGTGTGCCCATGTCTGCAGGAATTCCACTCCCTTCAGAGGAGCCGCCCCCCTTGCTCAGAGCCCTGGGGTCTGGCCAAGAGCAGCCAGCTCCCCCCCCGGCACCCACTCCACAGGCACACTGTGGCAGAGCAGGCCCAGCACCCAGGTTTTCCGCTGTGCAGTCTGGGGCTCTCTGCAGCTCGGCCCCTGCTGGCCCCACCACCCCACAGGTCCTTGTCCGCTGCATTTCTCATAGCTTCTACCTATGCCAGCCTCCTCTGTGGTGGGGGAACTAGAGGGCACAGCCACATCTGCCTTCTCTTCAGCCCCCCACGACTCCCAGCCCAGTGCTCTGACAAGCATGCGCCTGTAACTATTTGTCGCAGGCACCCCTGCACCCAGCCAGCCGCGGCCAGCGAAGGGCCTGTGCTGCGGCCTCCGTCACCCCTCACCTGTCCGGTCCCAGCTTTACTCCCGGGTATCGCACAGCCCTCAGCACAACCCCGGGAGGGGGGTTTTGCCACCAGCCCTGTCTGCCTTCAGGGGAAACCGAGTCCCAGGATGTTTGTGTGTCCCGGGCTCGCACTTGGCTCTGGCCCACCAGTCTTCAAACATAATTCTGAAAAGCTAGGGACCTCCTCGAACCTTTTATATTATGCCTAGATACTTTCAGCAGAAATCTAAATAATTGCACAGTTGACAGGGTAAATAGCATATTTTAAAATCTAAGGGAGGCTGGTGGACTCCAGCGCCACAGCCTCTGGCCAGCCGCCGTTAGCTGTTTTAATACACAAAACTCAACTCTTCTTGAACACCAGGAATTTCTTACTGCCCTCTGTTCTTCCCGAGTTTCTATTTCCATTCCAGCCAACAGAATTGCATCCTAGTATATTTTCAAGCTTGAAAGTCTTTTATTGATCACCGTATCGTACAAAACTGTGTAAATGAATTGGAATGTCAAGATTCAAACATTTTCCTGTGTCAAAATTTGTTCCTCTCTGTTGGATTGTGATAATTATTACTAGCAGTATACCACTGATACAATGTGAACTTCTTATCAATTTTGAGAATGATTAAACATGAAAAATAAATTCTTACTGGAAATACATCTGAAAAGAGGACTG
The DNA here is from genome assembly GCA_026826555.1 of Tolypeutes matacus. Classification (NCBI taxonomy): domain Eukaryota; kingdom Metazoa; phylum Chordata; class Mammalia; order Cingulata; family Chlamyphoridae; genus Tolypeutes; species Tolypeutes matacus. The sequence continues at coordinate 1,096,405 of JAKSZT010054288.1, read as the reverse complement.
GGGCCATTTGGGGGATTACTTTGTATACTCATGGATGTATATGATTTATCGCCACGAAAAGGCAGGTTCCACGTTAATTCCATTCGTTTTTTTTAAAGTGAAGGCAGGAGAAACCTCAGCAGGGAAGGGGCTGTGCCCTGGCCACCTCACTGGAGTCTCAGACCTCCTGAGAGCCTGATGTCCCAAACCACGTGGCAGTCGTCATAAAAATGACTCCTGATGACTGTGGGCTGATCCGTCACTTAGGCTCTCCTTTAACTGTGCTGCAGGCCAAGACTGCAAATGGTCTGGGTTGCACAGAGATCTGTTTCGGGCAGTGGAGGAGAGGGAGGCAAGGTGCTGGCTGAGGCACCCTGGCCCTCAGCTGCTGAAAGCCACACAGAGGGCCCGAGGGAGCCGCCGGCTGCAGCCAGGGGGCTTCGGGGTCCCCAGGAGCACCTGTGGCTTCCTGCCCCCAGCCCTCGCCTTTGTCCTCACCCCATTGAGACCCTCAGGCAGGACCCAGGAGTGGCCCTGCGTGCAGACCCCGGGGCACCGGGACCCAGGCCCAGGGGCACCCTGGACCTTGGCCAGCACCAGGGCTGCAAGGTTGGGCCGTGAGGGCCGCCTGGGTGGCGAGGGCTGCAGCCTCTACCTGTCACCAAGGGCACAGCCACCTGCCTCCTCCAGAAACACCTCTGGGGCTTCCTGGGCCGACCTCACCTGCCGGGGCCTCTGGCTCACCGCCGCCCCAGCAGCCACCCCCTTTGCTTGGGCCTCCACCCCCTCCCCAGGGCTGCAGGACGCAGGGCCCAGAGGTCCAGTCCTGGGACCCCAGCCCCAGCCCAGCTCCCAGGCTGCCTGCTCAGAAAAGTGCGCCCCTTCCCTTGATGGTGATTGGCTGCGGCTTGCGCATGTGATCTGACTCTGGCCAATGAGGTGCTTGGGGCGGGCCCGTGGGAATTTCTCGGCCCCTAAGGGACCTACCCAGGAGGAGCAGCCTCTGGCTCCTGCACGGTCCCTGCGGGGTCTGGAGGTGACCCTGGAGCTGCCCCCGCTGTCGGGCTGCCACCCTGAGGACGACGCTGGCCCGGGGGGGGGCGGGGCAGGGAGAAGGAAGGACGGGGCCCCACGTCCCTGTCGAGCTGCTGGATCCACCGGCCCTGCAACTGCCCTACCTCGGGTGTGCTTTTGTTTTTTTAATAATAAATTTCCTTATGGTCTAACCAGCTTTAGCCGAATTTCTGTTTCTTGCACCCAAAAGCATCTATTTACATTCCTGCCCTTCCAGCTGAGGGCTGTTGTGGCTGCTCAGCCCCACCCTTTACAGCGGACCCAGACTTTAATGCACGTCAGAGTGGCCAGTGCTCGGGTGCAAAATTTAAGGGAGCGCCGACCGCCTCAGGAACGGGGGTGTCCCATGCTAACCCACCATTTAAAAACATTAACACTTATGCCAGACGTCCACAGTGAACGAAATACCAACATCTGAAATAAGGACAGGACTAGCCTTCCCTGAACACGGCTCAGCCTGGCACCCCTGGGTTCCGTTCTGGGCGGGAATCTGCATTTCGGACTAACCAGGTGATTCTAGACAGTCTGTGGCCCTGAAGCGCCTCACACGCTGCTGGCCGCAGGGCCCCCCTTTCAGACAACACCAGCCGGGCAGGAGGGGGAAGCTGGAGGGTCAGAGAAGAGACACGGGCCCTGAAGGCAGAGGGCCCTGGCAGGGGCAGGGCGTGGGGAAGTGCTGTGTGCCGTCCAAGGGCAGCTGCTCAGCTGGAGGGTGACTCCAGGGGGCCCTGGGGGGCAGTGGGGAGCAGGCAGGGCAGGGGAGGGGCTGGTAAAGGCAGCAGCCTCACTCCGGGGCAACCCCGCCTGGCAGCCTGGAAGCCCCCCGAGGCCGGGGCATCTGTTCAGCTCTGCTGGGTTCTGGGCGATGGCCGCCCCAGTAGCTCTCACCCTGGGCAGGGGCCAGCGGTCAGCGTCCCTGCTGGCTGAGGGGTCCCCGCTGGCCTGATGGTCAGAGCACATGGTGCTCCTTGGAACCCCGGGGTCCCGGGAGATGCTGTGGGGTCTGCAGCCATCGGATGCCTGGGCTGCTTGTTTTTGTCTTCCCTGAAGCTCTAGCTACAAATGCCAAGTGAGGAATCAGGATGACAGCACGTCGGGACAACCGGGACATCACGTTCTCGGTGCGAACTGATATTGCTGAGTGCAGAAAGCCAGGCAGTGTAGCCCCAGCTCCAGGCTGGGCCTCTGCGGACGCACCCCGAACGGCAAGCAGCCACCCGGCCTCCCACCGAGCTGGGGGCCCCTCACCCCAACCCCACACGTAATGAGGAACCGAGGCCAGAGAGGGGGCGGCATCTGCTGGGAGTGGCACTGTCGGGGCAAGACGGCTCCGCCCCGTGCCCCAGCCCCCGCCGCAAAGGGCCCTTCCTGCTCACTTGTGTCCTGTTTTCTGGACTGGTCACCTCCCGCCACCTCCCAACCAGCCCGTCCGCAGAGTGAGGTGGTGGTTCCGAGAAAGGCAGCCGTGGCAGGGTGGCCACTTCCCTCTCCAGAGCTGTGAGAGGGGCTGGGAAGCTGGGGTGGCCCATGTGACGGGCAGCAGCACAGCCCCGGCTCCTGTGCAGACTACACGCTTCTTTCCTAACAGCTATCCCCCGTATCGCGGCACTCTGCTGGCAGCGTCCTCGTCCCCTTTCCTGGGGGATTCCAGGTGACAGCAGAAGGGAAGTTGTCCACAGATAGCCGCTCATCCAGCAGGAAGCGCTGCGGCCACAACGTCGTGGGAGAACATCCAAACTTGTGATCACCCAAAGGGCCGTGAATGCAAACAGTCAGACGTGGTTAAAAAGGCAAAGTTTAAAAAACCCATAATACCCAGTGTTGGCGCGGCTGCAGGGAAGCAGGCAGCTCTCGTGCCGCCGGAGGGGATGCACGCTGGCCGTATTTCTCTATGAGGTATTTGACGATCGAGGCTTAAGACCAATTCAGCAATTGGTCACTGAGGTTTAGCAAGGTGGGGACGTTTGTGCCGGCTGACGGCAGCTCCAGCAGCAAAAATGAGGAAGAAACGAAAGCCCACCCGGAAGCCGTTGGTAAGGAGCCCTCGTGCCTTGCTGTGGGACGCTCTAACCTAGTTAACAAGGCCACGGCCTAGCAACGTGGGCATGCCACTGACATGGAAGTAAGGAGCAGACTGGAAGCAGCCTGTGAGGCTGGATGGAGCAGTCAAGCGGGGAGGAGGTTTGCAGAGGACACGCCCGCTACCGAGGGCCAGAGCCGGCCTCCGGCCTGGGCGTGAGTGGGTGCCCCCCTCGCTTCTCTTATCGTCCAGGCGACCTCTAAAGGGGCGCGGGGCATTCCTGAGGGCGAAGCGGCCACAGTCCCACATCCATTCCTCGTCCTTCCTTCCCTCTCTGGACCTGGCTGAAGGCAGGTGGCTGAGCCCTGAGCCTGTCCTCTGTCTACCAGGGAGAAGAGCCGCTGGCTCGCACGTGTGTGGAGAGAACCGAAGGCGAGTTCACAGCATGCTCTTGCTTTTGTTCAATTTGGGGTGAGAACCAGGCCAAGCAGCCAGCGGTGGCCCCAGGGAAACGGACACGTCCACCGGGAGGTGGTGCCAGGGCAGCCCACTGCCCCGTTTTGGAAAAAAATTTCATGTATTCTTCACTTTGTTTGAAAAGATAAACGCCACTTGGGTTAAAGATTAAAATGTGGAAAACAAAACTGAAAGCATTAGACGGATGCGCAGAGGAGGGGGTCCTAGTGCCGGCGGTGAGGAGGGAAACCCAGAGACCTGGGGGAAATGGGCAGGTGCACGGATTTGGCTCCGTAAGCCTGAACAGGTTCCGTGCCCCACGGGCCCGACAGGTGAGGGGAGGCGGAGAGGACGCCTGCAAGGCAAGTGAGGAAAACAGCCCCCCGAAGCCCACCCCGCCCCCAGGCTGAACCTCCCTCCGCTCCTTTCCTCCATCCCCCTGCATTTCTCTCGCCCCCACTCCTCCCCCAGCCGGCCAGTCCTCAGATTTCCCAGGACCCCGGAAAAAGCCGAAAGCACTGCCTGTGGGGAAGCGGGAGGCCGGGGAAGGGTCGAGCTCCCGCCTCACGCCCTCTGCCTCGGGCCCTCTCGGGCTCCCGCCTGCAGGCAGCGTCAGGCCGCTGAGCAGCAGGCGCTGTGGGCCGGGGAGGGGCGGCGCGAGACTTTCCACACGGACCTTTCTCACCTTCTGTTCTTGTCTGCATGTTTGAATTTTTCTGGAAGTTTTTTGTTGTTGTTTTATTTTTGCTTTTTAAATAGGAACAAATCAGTTTTAGAAACACATTTGCAGTGCCCGGGCGGGTTGCTTCCCGATCCCCAGCCACCCCTCCGCCCACTCCAGCCAGCCACCGCCCCCCGGGACTGGGCCGATCGGAAGCCTCCCCGGGTTCCCGGCCTGGGCCAAGGGAGGCCAGGCCTGGGGCGTCTGAAGACCCTGCCCGGCTGGAGCAGACCCGCCCCCATCCCGGCGTCCTGGGGAGTGGGTTTGCACCCCATCGCCCCAGCAGCCCCGCTCCAGGAAGGCTGCGCCCCCACCTGCTCACGTCTCCCAGCAGCGACACTGACCCCGGGCCCGGACGCAGAGGGGAGCAGGCCAGGCCGGGCACCGCCCTCCAACCCTCCAGGGAGCTGCTGATGTCAGGCGGCGCCCGGCTGGGACACAGCGGCTCTGCCCACGACCCCGCCGGCCTCAGGTCCTCCCTTCCCGGGCAGCGCCCCTCCCCATGTGGCGCCCTCCCCACGCAGCCCTCGCACTTGCTCGCGCGTCTGTCGGAGGGGCCTCTGGCCTGGGCGGGGTGCAGAGCCCACGCGCACAGCTCCGTCTCTTTCCCGCTCTCACTGAGGCACGACGGGTGACAAGATGGCGGGAAGCACGGCGCCGCCCACAAAGACGAGCCCTGCGCGACCCCACTGGCCCTGAGACCCCCGATCAACCTCCCCCGCAATACCAGGCAGGGGCAGGGACGAGCAGGTGCACGTGGGGCCCTCGGGCCCCAGGCCCCTCTCCTCGTCCTCCTGCGTCGCTGCGCGTCCAGCAGGCACGGCTGCCCGGGCCCTGGCCTCCCGGCAGAGCGCAGGGTGAAGGACAGGTCTGAGGCCACCCAGGCCAGCCCGCTGACTCCCCAGAGGGAGGCTGGGGCTCCGAGGGGCTGGGCCTCGGGGCAGGGTCCCCATCGACCCCGGTGGAGGCGGCGTCCCTGCTGGGCCCGCAGGGGATGTGACCGAGAGCAGCTGTGGCCCCTGCGAGGACCCCAGGCCCAGGACAGCCACCCCATGGGCAGCTGGCGGCTGGCGCGAAGGCCGCGGGACCGACGCACAGGAGGGTGCTTGCTGGAAAGCGGGAGATGCGGACGGATTCCAGCCTCTGACGACGCTGTTGACTCCCTGCGCATTATTCGCTCCCCCTTCTCCTCGCCAGGGGACCCCCGACTTCACTCGGGGCACCGAGCCACCCTGCTCACGCCAACTGGCCCTCGCGTCCCCAGCCTGCCTTGCAGCAGGGATGCTCAGGGTCCCCCAGGTCTGCCGGGGGCGTCTCTGGGCAAAGGGGGCTAGATATGGGTGGTGAGAGAGACCCCTCCTCCCACTCTCCCCTCCCTGCCTGGCCCGGCAGCCCTGGCACCCCGAGGATGGGAACAGCACACGAAGGATGCCGAGGAGGAAGGATGCAGGTGCGTGCCGCCCCCGGCACCTTGCAGCTGAGCCGACGGCTGCGCCACCCGCCCCCAGACCCCCCCCACCGAAGTCACCGTCGCTGTTACTTGGGTCCTCATCTCCATGTCCCCGCCACGCCGACAACAGCGTGAGGCCCAGCCAGAGCAGCTCGAGGGAATGAACGAACGCACGAGGGCGGGGGGAGAACCGATGCACGCACAGGCCCTGGAAAGACTGGCTCAGTGGTGGTCAGGACCCTGCCAACAGCCCCCCGAGATTTCCACCCTCGTGCGGAGACGCCTGGGAGTTTCTGCGCTATGGCAGAAGAGCGTTTGCGATGGCAATTAAGGCTACCGAGGTTACTTAAAATAGATTATTCCCTCTGCCCAGCAGGCCTGACGGACTCACACGAGCCCCCAAAGCAGGGGGTTTTCTCTGGCTGGACGCGAGGGTGCAGCCCCAGGGGCTCCTCTGTTGCTGGGAAGGAGGGGACTGTGAGGACAGAGGCTTTACAACGCGGCAACCAGCTGGCACGGGACGTGGCCTCAGCCCTCCTCCATCCGGGAACTGGATTCTGCCAACCCCTGAGTGAGCCTGGAAGTGGAGTCTTCCCAGAGCCTCTGACACCAGCCTGGCAGACACCTCCATATCAGCCTCGTGAGACCCCGAGCCGAGGGCTCAGTGGAGCCCACCCAGGCGCCCGTCCTGCAGAACTGTGAGATAATATGTGGGTGTGGGTTTTAGCCGCTGAGTTTGTGGATACTTGTTACACAGCACAGAGAACGAGCGGTCTTCTATTGGCACATAGCAAACCGCAGGCGGCTTCGTGGAGTCAAACAATGATCTGTTACAGTCTCTCGCCATTCTGGGGTCTCACGTGGGGAACCTCCTGCTGCTACCGCCGGAAGGGCCAGCTGGGCTGGGGGCCTGGGCAGGCTTCTTTCCTCCCATGGCCTCTCCACGTGGGCAGCTTGAGCTTCCTCACAGCATGGCAGAGGGCAGTGGACTTTTTACGTGGTGGCTTTCTCCCTCCAAACAAGTAGCTGGATGGCGTGGGTGGAAGGTGCGAGCACCTCACGCGTGGCCTCTGCAGCCATGCTGCCACTTCCCTGCCTTCTCGTGGGCAGTCGCTCCAGGCCCTGCATGGGGGGGGGGGGGGGGGGGGCGGGGGGGGGCTGACGGTGGCACTCGTGGGGCTGCCCCGGAGGCAGCCACCGCACTGGCCTGCAGTTGGGTGTGGTCAGGTGGAGCCTCGGCCTCTGGGAGCCAGCAGAGGTGAGCATCCCTGCTGGCCTGAAGCCCGCCCCGACCTGCAGGCTCTCACCCTTCCTTGGCCGTCCGCAGAGGTGCCCTGTGACCTCAACATGTGGGGAGTTAGGAATGCTTTTCACAACTGCACAAGCCAAGCCTGCGGCCACGGGTGGAGGTCGAGCCGTGGGGGTCCTGAGCGAGGTGAGGGCCTTCTCGGGCCTCCTGGCACAGTGGATGCACGTGGATGGGCCTCGCTGCCAGGCCTGCCCCTCAGGCCCTGAGCCCAGAGAAAACCCAGAGAAATCCCGAGCTCTGCCCAGCCCCGGGCAGCCCGTCTGCAAAGCCGAGTGATGGTGTGGGGAAGGCAAGGCCTGCCTAGCCCCTGCCCCACTCATGGTGACAAACGCTGCTTCCCTTCGGAAATGAGCAGAGCCAAGCCCAAGCAGGCCACTGCCACTGGGGCAGGGGGAACCAGACAACAAGCCCCAGGCCCCAGGCTTTGGCAGGCGGCGTGGGGAAAGAGGCACTCTTGCCTGCTGTGGTTGCTAAGCTGGGAGCTGCTGGTGTGAGGAGAGCCAGCCTGACATGAAGCCCAAAGGAGGAGCCAGAAGATGGAGAGAGGAGGCCAGCTCTTGAGCTCCAGGGCCCAGCTGTGCCTGAAGCTGCCCTGTCCCCTGGGACCTCTGGGCAGGGCCTCTCCCCTCCTCAGTGCCTCCTTGGGTGCAGGTCTGCTCACTGATGGACCTCCAGCGACCGCCTGCTGCCTGGGAAGGAGACAGATCCTGGCCGCAGGTCTGGGTCCCCCACGGGGCAGAGAAGGGCCCACCTGCCCTCCGTAGCTGCCCCCACGTGCCACCCCATTAACTCTACAAGGTGTGGACAGTCACTGTCCTCGAATCACAGCCACAAAAACTGGGCTCTGGAGGTGTCCGTTTATGGACACTGCCCTTCGGCAGTGAGGAGTGGGCAGGAGGCCTGTGCCCGTGAGCCTGGCCGGCACGGCCTCCCTGGCCCCCGCCCACTGACTGGCCCTGCTGGGCAACTATGGAAGAAAGAGGCCCCGTGAGAACTGGGCAACCCCGTGGGCCTGCAGGTGCTGGGGAGCCTCCAGCTCCTGTCACAGAATCTTCCAGAAGGAGCATGTCTATGAGAACTCCTCGCCCAGGCTGGCATCTGAATGCCACCTGAGCCTCTTGTCCTCGCAGGCCTGCTCGGCGCCCTGACGCTTCGACTGCTCTGGCTGCGTCCTGGCAGACCCCGGAGGCCGGAGGAGGCCCCTCCCTCCGAGGCGCTCCTCTCCCCCACTCGGGCCGGACATCTTACACGAGGAAGTGAGCCAGGCCACAGCGCCTTCCCCGTAGGAGGCAGCCTGAAGCCCCGGCCCCGAGGCTGTGCTCCGTGGACTCCTGCCCCCGCCACAGAATCAGCCGGAACTTTTGCAGAAACAGATGCTGACGACCCCCCCCACCCGACCTCCCCAGCAGAGCAGAACGAGCCTGGGGGGCTTCCCGCTCACAGGCGCTGCGGATGCTTCTGAAGCTCGGGGGTCTGGAGGCCCAGTCTTGCTCCAGGCGATGGCCAGAGTGGCCGCCTCTGCCTTCTCTCAAACACCCGGTCTCTGGGGCTGACACAAGCGGCTTTTCAGAGCCCCCCAGCTAGGGGCTCACTCCCCACTGCGGCTGGAGCACGGCTCCTAACGCCAGCTCGCGGTCATGCAGTGCAGCTGGTGCCAGGGCCTGTGTCCTCGCAGCCTCGGGGGTGGCGGCAGTGGGACGGCCAGTGCCGACACGAGGCCTGCATCCCCTCACTGGCTGTTCTCACTGCCCCCACTTTACCGCTCGGACCCCGAGGCCCAGAGAGGGCAGGGAACTCACCCCATGTCACACAGCACAAGGTGCCAGGCTGGGATTTGCTTCCAGGCCCACTTCACAGCTGAGAAAAGAGAAACTGAAAACATGCAATGTGACCCAGCCATAAAAAGAACGATGTCCTGAGACGCCGCGGCACAGAAGCCCCTTGGACACAACATGCTGCTCAAGAAGCAGCCGCAAAAGATCACGGAGCCCGTGAGTCCATTTCAGATGCAGCACACAGACGGGCAGGTCCAGACACAGCAAGCAGGCGTGCGGCGGGAATGGGGAGTGACGGCTCATGGGCACTGGCGCTCCTTTAGGGGGTGATGAAAATGCTCGGAACCAGTGAGAGGTGATGGTGGCACAACTCTGAATAGACTAGAAGCCGCCGAATTGCACACCTTAGGTAGGGGAATGGTCTGGTGTACGTCTCAGAAAAGCTGGCCACAAAACACAAAGCGGACCCAGAGCTCGAGCCCACTTCCCAGGCCCCGCGAACCCCACCCACTGTCAAGTCTCAAAGGGGTATGGGGGGGGGCAGCAGCGTCCCCCTGGGAAGGGGCCAGGACCCCAGGGCAGCATGCACCCCAGGACGCTGCAAGGAGGGCTGGTTGGGGTGGTGGGCTCGGACGGGCCAGGAGGCCCAGAAGACAGAGCGAGGTGCAGGGTCCCCAAGATGAAAGGGGCCATAGAGGGCAGTGAGCAGGGAGAAGGGCCCAAAATAACTCTAAGAACCTGAAACTCCTGGGGGAAGTGAGGGCCGTGTGGCCACCTCTCATGAGGAACTCCTAGTGGAGAAAAGGAGAAGTTTCTGTGTTTTTTTGGGGTGGGGACTGGTTAGGGCAAAGCTGGGCTCAGGCGGCTGAAGAGGTGGGAGAGACAGAGCCCCCCGCGGAGACGCTCAGGTTTCCCAAGCCCTTGACTTCAGAGGAAACTGGTGGGTGGGGGATGTCACCTCCTCCTTTTAGAGGGGAGCTGCCCCCTCTTGCCACCTGTACGGGAGCTGAGCACACCTGCTGCCAGGCCATGGGCATCCGCAGCCCTTTCGTTGAGGGCTCTCCTGCCGGGAAGCTGGACGCCCCCCCCACCTCTGGCAGCTATGGGGTGAAAGGCAGGGACCTCAACGCCCCAGGCTACCTTTCCCTTTGACCCCTCGAGACGCTGATCTCCCAGCGGGCAGGCCTCTGTGGAACTCGTGCCAGGCGGTCATTCGTCCCCCAGCTAGGAGCCCATGCTGTGCCAGGAGCAGAAGCAGCTCGACGGAGAGAGGAAAGACTTTTCAACAAATGTGCTGGAGCAGCTGGACATTCATGGGCAACAAAAATGAGCTTAGACAGTGACCTTCCCCCAAAATGACTCAAAATGGCTTACACACCTAAATGTGAAACACAAAACTACACAACTTCCAGAAGATGACAGAGGAGGAGATCTGGGTGGCCCAGGGGTTGGATGACCTCTTAGACACAATCCCCAAAAGCATGAGCCGTAATAAGTTGGACTTTGTTAAAAGAAAAACCTCTGCTCTGCAAAAGACAACGGTAAGAGAGAGAAAATAGAAGCCACAGACTGGGAGAAAATATTTTCAAAATATATATCTGATAAAGGACTTGTATCTAATATGTTCAAAAACTCTTATAACTCAACAATAAGAAAACAAACCACCCAAATAAAAAAGATCTGCAGAGACCGCTCATCAGAGAAGATACTGAGATGGCAAATAAGCACCTGAAGAGGCTGTGTATGGACGATCCCAGCGAGACCTTCCGGAAAAGGCAAAACTGTGCAGACTAAGAAGATCAGGGGCTGCAGGGGCTGGGGGTCAGGGGAGGGAGGGGCGAGGAGGTGGGGCCCAGGGCACGTTTAGGGCCGTGAAACTGGCCGTGTGATGCTGTGATGGCGGATGTGTGACCACACGCACCTGTCACGACCCACAGGGGGGCCCCGTGTGGACTGTGGGCTTAGGTAATAGTGACTGTCAACGCTGGCTCATCGTGTGACAAACGCACCCCACTGACGAGAGACGTTAGGAAGAGGGAAACTGAGGCTGGGGAGAGGGGGCAGATGGAGCTCTGTGTACTTATTGTCTGCTCAGTCTTTCTGTAAACCTAAAACCACTCCCAAACCTCAAGTCTATTGAAAGAGTGAATTAAGCAGGTTAGTTTTCTTGCTTCCCGGCTACTGGGATTCTCTCCATGAACTCTGTGCCTGAGGCAAGTGCCTGACTCCCCTCGCCCTAGTCCTGGCAGCAGCCAAGAGAAACGCCCAGAAACTGGCCAAGGGCGTCCTGCTGGGATGGCTCCAGCCTTCCTGTTAGCTGCTGCAGCCCACAGGCGCCTCACGGCACCTGCCGCCTGGGGTGTTCCACCTGACACCCCACCACTGAGTGCCTCTGGCCTAGGGTGGGAGGGAAGGACCCCCAGGCTGGGACCCCGTGGGCTGGCCTCACCCCTTCTCCGGCCCTGTGCCTGTGCGTGGACTGGCCCTCGGCCCAGGGTGCCTCTGGGAGGCTGCGTAAGGGTGGCCAGCGGGATTTGGGGTCCGGAGCCCTGGATTCCAGTCCTGACCTGCCAGGGATGCCTCCACGGCCTTGGGCAGGGGGCTCTGCTCTGTCCCTTGGCCTCAGAGGCCTCATCTGTGAGGCGGGTGTGAGAGCCTGGTCCTGCCACCCCGCCAGGGAAGCAGAGCCCACAGGGCCTGGCTGAGCTCCTTCTGCCCCCTTGGAGAACTCCAGCATCCCAGCACCCCAATAGCTGCAGCACCCCAGCATCCCAGCACCCCCAGCACCCAAGCACCCCCAGCACCCCAGCTCCCCAGCCCCCAGCACCCCCAGCTCCCCCCCACCCCATCCCCCAGCACCCCAGCAGCCCCTGGGGCTCATGGTCACTTCTTCCCTGCAGGAGGAGGGGTGTCCCTGAGGGGACAGGAGGCGGGGCGGGTGCCTCCCAGGACATCTGGAGGGTGGGGGAGGGCTGGCCTGGACAGTACCCCCAGGCCCCAGGGAGGACGGGGGACACAGGCAGTGGCGGGACCCCCGGGGCTGGGACGACTTGCTTCTTTTGTATTTTTTTAAAAGACTTTAAGATTTGTAAAATTGTGGTGAAGTAAGATAAAATTTACCCTTGTAACCACCTTAGAGGTACAGTTCAGAGGCGTTTAGCACATTCACAAGGAGGTGCCGTCCACCTCTACCTAGTTCCGGAAGTTTCCATCACCCCGCGAAGGAGTAAAGAAGCCCGGCCCCCAGCTGATCTGCTGTCTGTCCCTGTGGATTTTCCTATTCTGGACACTCGTGCCGCTGGAACCCTACAACACGGGGCCCTGGGCCCTCCGTCTCAGCAGGCACTTCCTGAGGAGCTGCTCCGTGCCAACCTTCAGGCACCAGAGGACCCGCCTCAGCGTGCACAGCCCCTGCCGAGTCCCGGGGGTCCCAGCGGGCGGGCGGGGCCCTGGAACCTGCGCCGCCGCCGCTCTGCAGCTGCCTTCGCACTGGGAAGGGGGTGCTGGTGGCTGGCGACAGCACCTCGGGGAACCCAGAGCTGGGCCCTCCGAGAACGGAGACATTTCCGCCCCCCAAGCCCTGCCCCCACTTGAGAGGCGGGGCGACCGAGGCTCTACATGCGCCTTCCAGAGCGCCTGAGCAAGGCAGCTGCAGGAGCCTGCACAGGGGCCTTCACCTTCCAGAATGTTCTGGCAGAAAATGGGGCCTGCGGCCACCACTTCTCCTCCACCACCTCCTCCTTGCGGCCTTCCTTTCCCACACCTCCCCTCCATCCCCATCGAATTCCAGGGCTTTGCCCCGAAGAGGAGATGCTACTCCTGCCTCGCTCCCTCCTTCTGTGAGGAAAAGCTGCCCCACATTTGCAGAGGAGGCGAAGGGAGGGCCTCAGGCAAGGCCGAGGGTCAGCCGGCTCTCCAGGGGACGTGCATTTTTTGACTTCCTACTTGCTACTGAAGAGGTACAATGATTTTGTAAAGTCAGATGTTAATTTGTAAGAAATAGATAAATTGCAAATTAATTTTGTTATGATGAAAAGATAATGCTTTTTTGTCCTGCAGGCCATTCCCTGGTTTCGTATCTCATCTCGAGGTCCTGGCTGGGCAGTCTTTCTCTCACTGGCTCTGTGACCTCCCATATCCTCCTTGGAATCCCTTTTGGCCCCGTCCAGTTCCCTCATCAGTGGAGAAGGTGTGACTTTGACACGTGCTGCTATGTGTTTGTATAAGAACTGTGTTTTTAACGTTTTGAAAATTATACACTGACCTTTTCTTCTTTGCCGTCCTACCTTTTCACTTTCCTTTCCATCATCCATCTGTCCATTCATGCCATCTATCCATCCATCCATCCGTCCATCCATCCATCCGTCCATCCATCCATCCTTCCATCTGTCCATCTGCCT
>JAKSZT010054288.1:1065696-1083211 GCA_026826555.1 Tolypeutes matacus | reverse complement strand
TCCACCTGTCTATTCATCCATCCATCCGTCCGTCCATCCATCCGTCCGTCCATCCATCCTTCCATCTGTCTGTCCATCTGTCCATCCATCTATCCATCCATCTGTCCGTCCATCCATCCATCCATCCATCCATCCATCCATCCATCCATCCATCCATCCTTCCATCTGTCCATCCGCCTATCCATCCATCTGTCCATCTATCCATCCACCTGTCTATTCATCCATCCATCCGTCCGTCCATCCATCCGTCCATCCATCCATCCTTCCATCTGTCTGTCCATCCGTCCATCCATCCATCCATCCACCCATCCATCCATCCATCCATCCATCCATCCATTTGTATTAGAATTAGAATTCAGAAGTGAGAAGGCCAGGATGTTTAATAACATGCTTATTTGAATTAAAAACTGACCAAAGTAAGTCTGCAAGGTGGATTGGTTTCCAGCAGGAACCGGCTCTGCCGATTTGGCTCTGTCATTACGTCTCTCTGAGCTGAGTGAGCCAAATCTGCAGCTTTAAGGTTTTCGTGAAAATAGATTTTAAGTTTGTCTTCAATAAAAAATATACACTATGCTGGAAAAGACAACCTCTGCGACTGTTTAAACAAAAACGCTTAGCTGTTGTGACGTGGCCCACCGGGCACCCCCACCGAGGCCCTGGGCGCTGTCCCCGCACCGCTGCGTGCCAGGCCAGGTGGGCCTGCACCTGCAGAGCAGACGGCCGCGCCCTGTGCCGCCTGCTGAGCACGCGGCTCCTTGTGGGGCAGCACGGGCCCTGGGGCTTGCCCTCCTCGTGACCTGGCGCCGAGCTGGGGGTGACCTAACCGCCACCTGCACCGACCCCGCCAGCAGCCACCATGCCGCGTTATCTACCCAGACAGAGGCAGCCCAAGATCTCGGTGGCCAAACCAGATCAGGCCGTTTGGTTTTTTCAAAAACGTTTTTGAGGGCACGCAAGCAAAACTCAGTCAGCAGCCAGCAAATCGCTGGTTTCCAGGCGAGGCCCTGGCGTCCAGTGTCCAGCTCACGTCCAGGGCCCTCTGCGGCCGGCGGGCCGGGTTGGAGGCTTTGGGCGATCAGTCCAGCTCGGCCTCCTGGAGAGAAATGGGCACGCTGATGACGGGCCTCATGTGCCCAAAAAGATGACCACTGGCAAGCGCTTCTGCCGGAGCTCGGCTCTCGAGAAACCCCGTCGGAGCCAGCGGCGCCGTCTGCAGTCACGGCGCCCAGCAGGGGGTTCCACGCAGCTCCCACGGCCCACCCTGGCGTGGACGGGCTGGCACCAAGGCCCCTGCCTGTGCAGGCCCGTGCTGCCCTCTGCAGCAGTCCACCACCAGGAGGTTTTGGGGCCCCCACGCCCTGTCACATGCCCCTGGCAACGTCGAGGACTCCACGGAGGGTGTCTGCGTGGGGAGGGGAGACCCCCAGGACCTGGAAAGCAGCCCTTTGCCTCCTCCTTCCAGCAGGTGGAAGGGCAGAGGGAATTCCCACCGGCCATCTGGAAGCCCCATTTCTTGCATGCTGGAGGAGAGCGGAGTTTCCCAGGTGACTCCAGAGCCTCGTGCTCTGTCCTTTCACCCCAAACCTTTTAGTCACCGGCCTGCACAGCGCCAGGCATTTCCAGTGCTGACTCACAGCCTCAGTGCAGCTCATCATGGCCCAGGCACGAAACCAGAGCAGCCGACTGGCAAACGCAGGCCTCTGCTGGCCTCCTGGCAACACACACGGCTGGGGTCAGGGGCCTGGGGTGCGGCTGGGCATCCCTGTGGTGCAAAAGCAGAGCGAAGGGGAGGTGGGCCAGGCACCCCTCGGCCTTCCTCCCTCCCCTGCCTCCCCTCGCCCCACCTGTCTTGCCATCAGGTACGGGTCCAGCTAGAGCTGCCCGAGTCCCCGCCCCGAGCCCTTCCCCGGTCCCTCCTGCTCGCTGATCCCAGAGCTGGGCAGCCCAGCTGGACAAGCCAGAAGGCAGGTCTCCTCAGAGCTCGTCCCCTGGCCCTGCCCAGCAGGTCAAAGCCAGAACTGCTTTCCTGTGGCAGCCCCCAGAGCCCCCCACAACCTCATTGGGGGTGGGAGAGCAAGACCCACAGAGGGCTGCTCCGGGGCTCAGGCTCTCCGCTGCCTGGCTCGGATCTACTTTGTGGGAACTCTAGCGCCGGGCCCGAGCCTGTGGGAGGGAGCCCTGCTGCAGCTTGGTAACAGGACCGGGCACGCTCAGCGCCCGTCAACAGGGACAGAGAAGGATGCTGCTGGAATGTTCTGCCATTGGAGGACACGGTGGCCAATGTGAGACAGCCAGAAGCACCGACACTGATAAATCTTGAAGGCACAGTGGGGAGGGCGGGGAAGAAAATTCCACAGGAATACAGAGTATGATTCCTTTTAGGTCAAAATTTAAAAGATGCGTGATGACGATGCGAATGGGACAGGTCCCCCTGGAGTGAACAGACCCCCGCCCGGCTTCCACGCCCGGCTCAGCGCCGGTTCCCACGCACAGCACGTCCCATGTCACAGCCTAGGAATGCGGAGCCAGAAGGGAGCAGCTGGTCGCGAGCCCTGAATCTGAAGATTTGCTTTTGCAAGGAAAGGCGAAGGAAGAGGGGCGCTCCGGGCAACGCTGCCGTGCCCCGTTTGGCCCCCCGGGGCCGCTCAAGTTGGGATCCACTTGAACTGCAGACCAGGGCTGGACCCCGCGGGAGCTCGCGCCCTGAGCCCCAGGCTTTAGGTTCCGGGTACCCTGAGCCACGGGCAAGCCTCAGGAGCCCTCTGGACTGTGGCCCTGGGCTGCTGAAACAGGGCCCCACACGCCATGACAGCTGGGGAAACCGAGTCTCAGAGGGGCACACAAGCTGAGAGGCCAAGCTGGGTCACGTGGGGTGCTCAACTGATGGGGCTGGGGGCCTCCGGGACGGGGCGGCTGCGGGGCGCCCGGCGGGCAGGGCAGGGAAGCACCTGACGGTTTCGGTTTGCGACAGGAAGCCTCTGCTGCTATCTGCGCTGGCAGCTGCCCTGCGCCCTGCCCTGCGGCCGGAGAGCCCTGCATACCAGGCAGCCCCAAGCCGAGGGTCAGGCCCTGGGGAGCTGGGGGAGCCCTGGATGGCTCGGAGCCCCGTGGGAGGGGGGGTCGGGCTGCCTGGTGCCGGCAGGGGCAGGCGTGGCACCTCCCGGACGGAGCCTTGGGCCTTGTGGACCACAGGTGCTCCATCTGCCCATGTTCTCAAAAGTGGAAATTTCACCTAAAACTTAGATTTTTTGGCTGCTCTTTAAAAATCAGATCTGGCCAAACAGTGGCCTGCACCTGGACAGTGGCTGCCCTTGAGATGGGGTGGATGTCCCAGAGGCCGGGGGCTGGGCGAGGTCTCCCCCTCCCTCCGTGTTTGAGTCTCCACCAGGCGGGGGCCCATTAGCCCAGGGGGACCATGTGGACAGAGCTGGCAAACCTCCCTGCCCTGGGGACTGACGTGGGGGTGGACAGACAGACAAGCAGACGGCAGTGTGTCTGATGGGTGAGGCCGGGGAGGATGGCCACGTGTGAAGGGCAGATGGCAGAGGCCTTGCGGACACCATGAGCCTGACTTGAAGACGGTGAGGGAACAGTGTGGTGGGTGGGGATCAGCAGGGCCAAGGCCGGGAGCCTGGGGGCCTGCGCGGAGCTGGTGAGTGGCTGTGAGCTGGGGAGGGGCAGGGTCTGCCTGGCATTTTCTGTCACCTGCCTGTCTTTTAGGACATGGTTCTCAGCACTTGTTCTAGAAAATGCTGTAGTGGTGGAGGAGCAGGAATGGGCTCTGACAGCCGTCTGTCTGTCCTTCTGTCCAGGGATGGGGAAAGGGGCCCCTGGGGTGCCACCGATGAAATCCGGGAGTGGGGTTTGTGTGAGCCCACCCCAGTGGGGAGGCCCCCTCCCCCTGCATCTCTACAGCAGCCGCCAGCACTGGGGCTAGTGGGGAGGGGGATGTGACCGCAGGCAAACGGCAGCCTTTCTGGGCTCTGGGGTCCAAAGAGCTGTGGGTCCCAGGGCAGGGGGGGGAGGGGGGCAGGGCGGGGACATAAGAAGCCAATGGTGAGAAAATCCCCCAAGCCGACCTGGCCGGGACCTGTTTTTGAGGAAGTTCCAAGCCACAAGTGGAGACAGCTGGGTCGGGTGGGGCTGACATTCAGGCCCACAGCTGGGCAGGGCCAAGCAGCAGCCTAGAGGGAAGGGGGTCCAGACAGGGGGGGCGGTATGCAAAGGTCCCTCCTGCTGCTGGCGCCCCACCCCCACTCCCATGAAGTCGGGGATTTCCAGGACATTCAAAATGCACCCCCGATTTGGAAGGGAAGGAGGAAGCACGGGACCCACAGGGCGGGGTGAATTCCCCAGTTCCTTTCTCCACGTGGCTCCCTCCTGTCTTCGCATGGGGAGGGAAGGCCTAGTGGCAGCGGCAGGGGTGGGGGACACAAGCCAGAATTCCCCTGGGAGGGAGCAGCGGGTGGCTCCACGGGGCAGTGCTGGGCCGAGGGGACACCTGCATTGTCCAGGAGACAGGCCTGCAGGGCTGTCCGGGGTGGAGTGGACAGATGAGGCCCAGAGTCAGAGGGGGGCTGGCCCGCCCCAGGCCCCACGCCCCAAGCACAGGCCCTGGCCTGGTCACCCCTCGGAGGCCTGGCCACACCCCGGCTTCACCTGTGCCTCCGCCCCTTCTCCACGGCGTCGGAGGCCACAGTGGCGCCGTCAGGGCCTAGAGGGGCTACGATTCGGCCAAGGCCCACTCCTGGTAACCCCGACTTCTGCCGCTGACCCCACGTCCAGACTTGAGCTTTACCTGCAGCTTGGTCCAGGTGTGTCTCCCTCAAGCTGTGAATGGGCAGGGCCATCTGCGAGCTCCTGCTGCAAGCTCGAGTGAAGCTGCTGCCCTCTGGGACCCCACCACCACCCCTGCTCTCAGCTGCACGGAGGGGGCACTCAGAAAAAAGCCGGAAACGCCAATGCGTGTGAGTGCCAAACCCGTGGCCCGGGAGGTTCGTAAGCAGCCACTTGGCGTGTGTCAGGCATTTCTGCCCCCAGGAAAGAGCCGTGGCTGGAGCCGAGTCCGGCTGAGCTGGGCAGCGTTGCTTGTTCTGCAATTATTATTGGCATCAGGGGGGGCTTGATCCAGGCGTCAAGCAGCACCTGCCTTTGGGCTTTCTAGAATGGAGCAAGCAGACCATGCTGGAGGTTCTAGAGGGTTCAGGGAGGGAGGACCCCAAGGGTGGCCCTCCCCCTTGGGGTGGTGGGTGCACAAAGGGGCCCCTTCCCCTCTGTGAGAGGAAGCATCACCGTTTCCTTCTGGGGAGGGCTTTTGTCAGAGTGGAGCAGCAGCGCAGTGGGGGGCCCAGTCCCCAGCCCTGCGGGGATGCTCTGTGGCCTCAGGCCAGTTTCTCTGCCTCTCTGGGCCTGTCCTTTTCTGTACAGCTAGGCCCTTAGAGGACTGCCAAGGACAAAATGGCCCTGGGGGAGGGGGCCCTTCCTGCCCCGGGGCCCTGCGCCCGGGTTCCCGGGAAGCTGCCAGCTTTCCTGCCCCTGGGATGGGCTCCTCAGGCTCCCTCTTCCCTGCTCTTGTTTTCTTCATGGGGCTGACCCTACTGCAGATCCCAGAGCTGCAGGCCAGACTTCGGGGACTGGCAGAGCTGGGCACCCTGTATCCACAGACCTAGGCCCCCTGGCATGGGGCAGGCGTGGGAGATGGGGTCTGCCCTGCACTGTGTCCCCGAGGCGGGTCACGGTGGGGGGCTTGCTGAGCCTCGGGCAGGCTGCTCTCCTGGCCTGGGCCACAGGGCTGCCCCTCTGGGTGGGGGCTCCAGTCTGCCCTGCCTGGGAGCTCCGGGGGTCTCCTCCAGGTGCCACCCCAGAGGCCAGACCACAGGGCCTGGGGTGTGCAGGGCCTGCTGGGGCTGGGGCTGGCAGACGTGAGTGGACCAAATCTATGCCAGGCCCGAGGGTGGACGCAGAGGCGGCGAGACCTTCTGCCTGTGGGCGCAGAGACGCAAAGGCAGCGGCAGCTCCAGCTTTCAGAGGCCAGGATGAGGTGGGGGCGGGGGGGGCTGGTCCTTTCCCGTCACCCCGTCCTGCTTGTCACCCCTTCCCAGACCCCTTGCCCGATCTTTCCGCGAAGTGCTGTGTAGGTCGATTCAGCGAGCAGGGAGAACCCCAGGGTTCCGCTACCAGGGATATGCCTGGGGTGACCACGCTCCCCTCCCCGGCCCCCCCAGCTGCCCCAGGCCTCGGGCTCCTTCCTGGAGAATCATTCTCAGAGCCAGACCCAGCAGCGGGGAGGGCAGGGGGCACGCTGGGGGGCCAGAGCCAGGCCAGGGCCCATGCCGAGGCCAGGGCACAACGGGGAAAGAGCGCGGGCAGGTGGGGCGGCCCGGAGGTCTCCCCATCACCCACTCGCTGTGGTGGCTCTGGGGGGGTCCTGGACCCTCTGCGCCCGTGTCCTCTCCTGTGGAGGAGGTGGAGGCATGAGGCAGGGAGGGGGGAGTAGACCTGAGGACTGGCTCATCCTCCAGCTTGCCGCACCTCCAGGCTGCCCCAAATCTAAGCTGCTTGGCCCCCAGGTTGGGGGCCAGAGGTGGGTGCCACCTGCAGGGCTCGTGCAGGGCCCTGGGGCTCCCCCAGCAGCCCCCTCCCGGCAGCCCTGCCTCAGGCCACCCCTACCCCGTGGCAGATGGCACTGTGGTGTGGCTGAGAGAAGGTGCTGTCCCATTTTCACCCCACGGGGTGTCCCGGCCAGGCTGCACCTGTGTGGGCAGCCCGCCGCCTCGCTGCGTGTCGGGATGCCCTGTGGCACCCGGCTGCACCAGGGCCCAGGCAGCAGGAAGCCCCCTGCCCTGCATGTGCTGGGCAGCCTTGGGGGTGGCAGCCCCTCCCCAGAACTGGCCCTTGGACTGTCCTCTGGCCGAGGCCACCTGCCTGGGGGGACTCAGGCCACGTGCAGCCTAAGAGAGGTTGGGGCGGCTTGTCCAAGGTCACACAGCATCGGCCCCAGAGCTGGCACCCCTGTGCCCAATCCCACCGTCCCCAGGGAGCTCGGACGCCAGAGCCCTGCCAGTCTGCTATAGGCCACCCGTGTGTCCCCTCATGTCCAACACTGGGCCTGCCTCTCTCGCTGGCCAGCCCAGCAGGCCACTCCCTCCCCTGGACCTCGACTTTCCCATCCGACAATGCTGTGACGACAGAACCAGGGTCTGAAGACGCAACTCCGACGCCCCTCCCTGAGGCGGCGCCAGTGGGCAGCGGGCAGCGGGCAGCACACGGCAGCTGGGAGACCACGAGGAGGGCCCAGGGTGGGACTCTGGTTGCAGCTCCGAGTGGGGGAGAGCCCGGAGGCCGAGCATGGGCGAGCCGTGATCCGACCCATTTTGATCAGGTTGGGGTGGCGGGCCCAGGCCTGGGTGCCGACCCCCACGCCGCCCCGTCCCTCTGGGTCACCCCTGCTCTCCAGCCACCCCCCCCCGTGCCAGCTTTAAGGTCCCTTTTATGACAGGCCATCTACCAGTCGGGGCCCTGCCAGCAAATGCCGCATTTGCTGGTTTAATGATGAGGATTTAATTCGCTCCGGAACAATCTCTGCGGATGACCTGAGGAGAGCCAGCCCACATGATTGGCGTGAAGGCTGAGCTACTGTCCACAGCAGTGCCCGCTGGGAAGGGCAGCCCCTACGCCACTCTGGAGGGAGGCCAGAGGCAGGCGAAGGGGCTCGCTGGCAGAGGTCCCCAACTTCACCCCGGAGCCTGCGAACGGGGCCGTTTTGGGGAAAGGGTCTTTGCAGACATGATTAAGTGAAGGCGACAAGCCCGCCCCAGGCCAGGCTGGCCCCTCGGTACGGGGCAGATGTCCTTCCAGGAGACACAGGGAGGGAGGCGGAGGCAGCACGTGGGGACAGAGGACCAGGCCCAGGCGGCGAGGCCAGAGGGGCCCCCAGGCCCTCCGAGGGAGCGCGGCCCTGCCGACTCCTTGATTTCGGGCTTCTGGCCTCAGAGCTGGGAAAGTGTAATTTTCTGTTGTTTTATGTCACCCTCTGTGTGGCGCTTGGTTGCCACTGCCAGGGAGGGGCCTTCTGGGCAAAGACCATTCCAGAGAACAGCCTGTCATCAGGTGGAAGACGAGGCCGAGAGGGAGCGCAGACGGCTCAGCCCAGAAGGACGAGGCGGAGGGGGCTGGGCCAATTCCAGGGCTGCAGCATCGCCCTGCCCCCCGCGACCCCAGCCTGCCTTGGCTCGGGCTCCTGAGCGCACTCAAGCTGGACTCTGCGCACCTGATCCCGCTTTTCCCTCTAAGCTGATAGGAAAAGGCCTGTCAGTCTCTCCCCAGGTGGCCACAGGGTATAGTGTGCGGATCCCTTTCTGCTTCAGGCTAAATCCACCTGGCCCTTCACTTCTGCGAGCAGATTTCAAGCTCCCTGTCCCCAGCATCCTCCACTGGGTGTCCCAGTTCCCACTACTCATTCCTGAGGGAAGACATGTCACTACTGTGACCCTCAGTCTCCTTTCCTGTAAAACGGGCTTATTGAGATAAGTCAGTCGCTAGTGCCTTCACAAGCACTGAGTACATACAGCAGGTGCCTAATAAATCTGAGCACGGCAAATGCTCCTCTAAGCAGGGCTGGGATCTTTCTTTCCACACCAAGCAATTGGGTTAACGTGTGTCCCCGTGGCGGCTCCACTCCCATGGCGGGGTCAGAGGGCACAGGTCCCAGATCCCAGGTCCCAGACAGTAGGGGAGGTGGAGGGAAGGGCGGGGGGCCAGGCCACCCCACGCACCTGCCCACTTCGCTGGGGCCCGGCAGTCGGCACAGCTTCCTGGGCACCGGCAGAGGAGAGGGGCCTGTCGCCCTGTCCTCCCTGGGGCCCCCACTCACCACCAAACGCAAAGGCGGCCTCAGGCCCCGCTAAACACACTTTTGCTCTGAAAACAGAAAGGGTTTGATGCTTCTGCTTTCAAAGTTTAGAGCCGATAACTGTTTTTTCTCGGGTCTCGGAGGTTTTCACGGACTCGGGGGCAGTCTGTGGGCCAGAGCGGCCCTTGTGGGTGGAGCCTGCGCTGGGTGCTGGGCCCCTTGGCAGGCGAGGCCTCCGTGCCGGCCCTGCTGGTGCCTTGGCTTGCACCTGGCTGTCCCAGAGCGGGGAGAGGGCTTTCCACGGCAGCGAGCGCAGGAAGGCCAGGGCCGGGCCCGGCTGGCAGAAGCCCACTGCCCGCCCTCCCAGGGGGGCACCGCCTGAGCTGTGCGACACACCGGGGGCCGGGGGCCCTGACTCAGAGGCCCCCTGAGACCGTCTGCTCCGGCCCAGCTCTTGCCAGCCCCGGCCTCGGTTCCTTCCACGGAGCCCCATCTGCCTCCACCGAACAAGGCCTGCCACCCCCTTCTGGGTCCTTGGCCCCGAGCCCCTCCCTCAGCCACGTCATGAGGACGGGAAGCGGGGGGGCCCAGCCCGCAGGACGGTGGGCCCGGGCAGGTGGGGCCCTAAGCGGGAGGGGCAGAGGTGGGGGCCCGCCCTGAGCTGGACGGAGCCAGAGCCCCATGCCCTGCTCCCGGCGGTTCTGGCGGCAAGGACGACGGCAGTGGGGACGGGAGGGGCACGGGGCACCCCGACTCCCCCCGCTGGCGATGTGACCCCCGTGCTCACACGCGCCACTGGCTCAGAGCTGGGCACCTTCGTTTGGAACGAGCCCCTCATGAAGCGGCACCACATCGGGACTGGCGCTCTCGGACCCCCAGACCCACGGGGGGGTTGGGCCCCTTGCAGCAGCCCTGTGACCGGCCCAGGGGGCATGGCCCCTCTGCTGGTGTGGCGGGGGCGCACCCTGGGTCCCAGCCCCTGGGAACGAGCTGCCGGGCCCCAGCAGCCCCGTAAAGGACCGCGGGCGCCCTTAGGGACTGCGAGCCCAGGGCGGCCGGGAGGTGGCCTGGAGCGAGGCCACGTGGCGGGCCAGGGGTGCCTGGGAAAGCCGGGCAGCCTGCCGCGGCCCACAGGGGGGCGAGAGGCACTGCTTTCTCTGTCCCCCCCACTTCCTGCTAGAACTGGCTCGAAGGGCAGGGCCCTGGCAGGAGCTGGTCCTCGGCCCAGGGAGCTGGGGTGGGCACCGGCCCTGTCCCTTGCTCCCGGGGCCCCGGGGGCGTGCCTTCCCTCTCTGGGCCTCGGTCTCCCTCTCTGCCCCCCGAGTCTCTTCTGCCTGAGAGCGCTCTCTGCACCTCCCAGCCGCACCAGCTCCTGCTCCAGTCGGGGCTGAGCAGCCACCTCCAGCATCTGCCTATGGGTGGGGCCCCCAGGGCCACCTGCCCCAGCTGTGCGGGGCCATGTGGTGGGGCCGATACGGGAGGTGAGTCAACAGAGGCCGCCTGTGTCAACAGAGCCGGGCAGCGCAGCAGCCTGGAGGTTTCGCCTCCCCCCTCCTTGCTGCCCCCCAGCCCCTTACCTGGGCCGCCCTTCCTGGGAACCTGGGGCACCGAGCTGCTGGTGGACGCCGGGAGCCCGCTGTCCAGCTTGGAGGATGCCCGGGACATGGGTCTGGAGCCGGAGGGGCCTGGGAGAGGCTCTGACCCGGCCCCCCGGCGCTTAAATCCTGGTGCAGGGGCCGAGGGGGCCGGCCTCCTGGCAGCAAGCTGGGAGCTGGGGCGCTCCCCGAGGATGCTCCTGGACCCCCGACCTCTTGGGGCCGTGAGGGAAAGGCGTGGGCCGGGCTGGGGGGTCTGAGGCCTCTGCCCCCAGGAGCCCCGGGCCCAGGAGCTCGTCTAGCTGCCCGCAGGCCGGGGCTGCCGGCCCTGGGGAGGGGGCGGGCGGCCGCGGGGGCTCATGTGACGCGGGGCGGGCTGGGCGCGGGCCCTGCAGCCCGCGGAGGGAAGCAGCCAGCTGTGTCGCCGCGATAATGCGGCCGGCGGGCGCGCAGCTGCACCCTGCCCCTTCCCCAACAGGAACCATCTGGGCCAGCCCTGCCCGGCCTTCCCTCGGGCCATTCCGGTCTGAGTTTCCAACAACTTCCTCTTTGCCGAGCCTGGGGACACCCGCCGCCCGCCCGGGGCCTGGGACCGTTGGCCGATGGGCTGCGCTTCCTTGACCTCAGGTAGAGGTCGGCGGCCCCGGCTTCCCTGCCGGCCCTTCCCTCAGCAGGGGCGTCTGGGGTCCCCACCCGCTCTGCCTGCCCTCAGCCGGCCCCGGGGGCTCGGGGGCTCTCCCTGGCACCCCCTTTCAGTTTGCCTCGCGTGGCCCTTGGCTGGACGTCACAGCCCAGGCGGGCATCCTCCCTGCTCCCCGCTCGGCTGTGATCACCTGCGCCTGAGGACCACAGGTGGGTGGGTGGCTCGGACCCTCCAGCAGCCAGGATGGGTTTCTGGACCTGCTCCCCAGGATAAGGGACCCCAGAAAAGTGGAGGGGTACCCTCGAGCCCCCCCCCCCCAGCAGAAAGGGCCTGAGACACACAGCAGGGGCTGAAGACGCCCCAGGTGGTGGCAAGCGTCAGAGGACAACAGCGAGTCAGTGCGCCCGGGCCTCGGCTCCGCAGCTGGCCGGGCGCTTTCACCACGTGCCGGGACCTTCCCGGGCCAGGCTCCCGCCAGCGGCTGCAGACCTGAGCCAGCACGCAGACCCCAGCCATTTCCATTTGTCTGAATTTAATTTAAAGTTTTTTTGGCAATAGCCTTTCATGGTTAGTAACTCAGGCAGGGGCAAAGGGTGTGTGTGAATCGAGACCCCCTGCCCCAGAGGTGTGTCTTTTCCCGAGCCACCACCTTGTCATCGTGTTCTGGACCACCTTCTAGAATCCTCCGAGAGGCAGGCGTGGGCACACTCTGTACGCCTGGGCGAGGCACGCTGACTGGAAGGGGTTTGTCCTGGCAGGGTCTGCTGAGGTGGCTGGTGCTCTCTGCAGGGGCTGTGCCCACTTGTCCTCCCAGGGTGTCCTTAGCCGTGCTCCACCTCAGAGCTGGGGAGGGGGCCCTGGCGAGCTGGGGGCTGTCGGCATCACCCCCTCCTTTCTCCCTGCGCTTGGGCTCCAGGGTGGGTCTAAGAGGGTCCGGCTGGCGGCATCAGCAGAGCTTAGTGCCTCACCCGCAGAGGTGGACAGCGGCCACCCACCTCCAGCTCCTCAGGGGGTGCCATCGGCGCGATGGCGGTTGATTGTCACCGAAACGACAGCTATTTCCCATTCTGCAAGCCGGTGGGACAAATTTGGGGCAGGTGGAGGGTCTCAGGGCAGTGGGACAGGCCCTGGGGGGTGTTGGTGGCTCGCCCCCACCTTCTCAGCCCAGGGGCAGATGTTCGGGGGGGCTGTGCCTGCGGCGGCCCTGCCTGCAGGTGCACGGCCCCCCTGCAGATGCGGCACTTCCACTTTTGTGGGGGGCCCTGCGCGTCCCGCCCTCCCTGCCTGGCTTTGTCATCAGGTCTGACAGCAGTGGGGGGGTGGGCAGGGAGAAGACAGTCGCCCCCTCGGTGGGTGCTGCCCAGGCCTTGGCGGCCACCTGGGGGTGCTGTGGCCAGCAGGCCTGCTCCCCACCGGCTGGGCAGTTGGTGCTTGTGGGGAAGCGGACGTTGGCTGTGGCTTGCAGGGGGCTGGGCAGCCCGGGAGATAAGGAGCTGGGGGAGGAAGTGGCAGGCGGGGGGCTGGCGGCAGGCGGGGGCAGTGGGGGAGGGGTGGCAGGGCCTGCCCCCAGGACCACTGCTGCCCAAGTCCCCCCGCCCTCCTGCAAGGAGTGACGGGCCTGCCTTTCCTCTCTCCCTCCCTCTGCCCCCTGCCCCCTTCTCCCTCCCTTCCTCCTTTCCAACAAATACCTGTGTGGCCCCACACTGGCCCACATTGGTGTCCAGCAGTGCCCATTCCTGCCCACTGGGCACTTATAGTCTAGTGCAGACAGCCATCCAATCAACCAAGCAGCCACTCACGTGGCCGTGGGGGTGGTCAGGGCTGGGGACACGGAAGCTGCAGCTGAAGGCGTGATGAGAAGGAGCCAGCCATGGGGGACATTCTAGGCAGTGGGGCCAGCCTGGGAAAAGGCCCCGAGTGGGTACTCATCTTGAGCCTCTGGGGAGTCTGTGGGACAGTTGGAAGTTGGAGAGACAAGTGGGGGAGGGGAAGAGTGGGGGAGACGGTAGTGTGTGGGAGCGGGCAGGGAGAGGTCTCTTCCACAGGGCCTGTGTCTAATTTCTGCCCCAGCTCCTGGCAAGCAGATGCCCCTGGGGACTGCTGGATGGATGGGTGGACAGATGGATGGATGGATGGATGATGGATGGATGGATGGATGGGTAGATAGGTGGATGGATGGATGGACAGATGGACAGACGGATGGATGATGGACAGATGGATAATGGATGGATGGATGGATGGATGGATGGATGGGTAGACAGGTGGATGGGTGGATGGGTGGATGGATGGATGGATGCCTACATTCATGTTGGAAGGAAATGTTACATTTTGCTTAGCATTTGCTTAGAGGTTAGTGACCTACTGGCATGATTTTTTTCCTACCTATGTTCATGGCGCCCCTGAATTCTAAGTAAAGAACTGGGGTTCTGGATTGTCTTGACCCTGCCATTCCATTCTTTGGCACCTCAGCTTTGGGAAAGCCAGTTTAGATGAGGGTTACGGAGTCAGAGTCCAGTGTTACCCAATTTGCTAGGTGACCTTGAGCAGATGACACAACGTCTTGTGCCTCAGTTTCCCCACTTGTAAAATCAGATGGTTACAGGATCTACAGCTTGAGGCTTAGAAGACATAATCCGAATATACCCCCAGCTCAATGCCTGCAGGGTGAGCCAGTGAGACCCCTGAGCAGGGAGGGAGCCAGCCCAGGGGAAGACTCAAGTCCCCCACCCTGCCACCCAGTCCTGCCCACCTCCAAGGATGGGCATCTTGTTGCTAGGAAGTTCTTCCTAAGTTAAACAGAAGGGGATTTCCCTGTGAATCCAACCAAGGGCAGGCTTCCTTCCCTGAAGATCTTTGAAAACAAGGACTTGGCTTTTTTGTCTCTCCACCAGCACCCAGTTGTCTCCCTCCCAGTTGCCACAACAGCCTTCCTGCTCCCCGTCCTCACCCCACCCCTCCCCCAGCAAATCGCAATCTGGTCGCCTGCTCCCCTCTAGAGCCTTCCATGGCTGCCCACGGCCCACACTGGGCCCCCCTCCTCGAGCTGCATCTCTGACGCTCCTTGTCTTGGGCGTCTTGGGCGTGACGCCCAGGTACACAAGCTGCTTCCTCCCGCTCCCCAGGCGCCTCGCACCTGGCGCTCTCCTCCACCTCCAGAGCTCTCCGGAAGTGCCCTCCTGGGCGCCCACGGGCCGGCCCCCATCACACGTGGTTGCTGCGTGTGGGTGGCGGCGTGCTCGGTCCCGTGTGGATGGCTGGGTGAGCGCACCGGCCCCTCCACCTCTGGCCGGCCCCCCCCGCCACCAGAAACTTCTCTGCCATCAGCCCCTGTCCTCCTGCCTCCGCTCCTGGGCTCTGCCCCACGCCAGCTCGCAGGAAGGCAGAGGGACGGCCAGCACCCCGCTGCCTGGCTGGCAAGGGGCAGCTGGGGCAGCGGCCAGGGTTCTGAGGATGTGGCCCATTGGGGGGGCGTTCCAGGGCCCACTGCTCGGGGAAGATCCTGGGCGCCCAGGGCCTGGTGTGTGCGTGTGGAGCAGAGAGCCCTGGAGTCAGGGCCACTCACTGTGTGGCCTTAGGCGAGACCCCCAGGCCCCGAAATTCACTCACTTCATCAGCAAAACGGAACTGCACGGGTGCCTGGGACAAGAGTGGACTAGAAATCCTGCTGTGCTGCCCTGAGCGGCACTGACCTCTCCCAGGACCTGGCTGCCGTCAGGGTGCAGGGCTTCTCGGGGTGCAGGGTTTCTCAGGGTGCAGGGCTTCTCGGGGTGCCAGGTTCTCAGGGTGCAAGGTTCTCAGGGTGCAGGGCTTCTCGGGGTGCAGGGCTTCTCGGGGTGCCAGGTTCTCAGGGTGCAGGGCTTCTCGGGGTGCAGGGCTTCTTGGGGTGCCAGGTTCTCAGGGTGCAGGGCTTCTCAGGCATCTTCTCGAATCACTCCACTTTTGATGAGGTGGGGGCCGCTGACACAGTGTCCTGTGAGGCTCAGTTTCCTGGGCCCAGAATTTGGAACCAGCCTGGGCCCAGGTCAGAGGGTGGCCCTGGGAATGGCCAGAGAGTCCCAGCCTTCCAGGCCCAAAGCCCCTTCTGCCTCACCTGGGTGCCTGCACTCCATCGGCCCAAGCAGCCGTCAGGTCAGCCCAGGAGGGCTGCCCTGGGGGATGGGCAGTTGGTTCCCGCATGGCCTGATGCTCTTGGGGGAATGGGGTGAGCCAGGGTCCTCCTTGGGGCCCCGCAGCTCCCTCAAGCAGCAGTAATGAAAGAGGAAGCCCTCCAGGGGGCCCCTTTGAGGTGGGGGCTCGGTGTGGGGCACAGGGCTGAGCGGCCCTGTCTGGGGGATGGGTGTGGCCGCAGCAGCCGGCTCTCATTCCATCCCCTCGGGGTCCCAGGGCCAGAGGCCCAGCTGACCTTGGGCACAGAGCGTTTGGACCAAAAAGGATCCGGAAGAGGTGCTCCTCCCCACACGCGTGTCGTTTGCCTTTTGCCCTCTGCTCCTGGGTCCTGCCTTCGGGACTGCAGTGACCTCAAGGAGAGGAGGTTGGCTCTTGTAGACTCTGAGCCGAGACCCCCACCAGCTGGAGCCTGGGGCCTGGGCAGGCCTGACCGATGGCCCAGCAACAACACGGGGATAGCAGCCCCGAAAGCGACGGGTGGTGGGTTGTTACAGCTGCGTAACAAGTGGCCCCCAAGCAGTGGCTCAAAACATCCATCCCCTCATGCTGTAGGTTGGGAGTTCGAGGCCTGGTTGGGTGATTCTTCTGTTCCATGGGGCATCCATGGCAGTCACTCAGTGGCAGCCAGCGCCAAAGGGGCTGCTGGGGACCGAGATGTCTTCTCTCCCGTGTCCAGTGCCTGGGTGGGGACAGCTGGCAGACTGGGTCACCCAGCCTGGGTCACCCAGGGCTTTCCAGAGGGAGGGTCCTCAGAGCTCCAGGGTTGCTGTTTGGTTGGGTGAGTTCAAGGTCACACCGAGGAAGCGCTCGAGGGGTGGGGGATGTGGACATGTTCCTGGTGGCTGGGCTTGGGGGGAGGGGAGGGGTCCTTCTACAGGACACCAGGACCTGACGTGCTGAGCCAAGAGGGTCTGATGCTGGAATGTTCTTTCTCGACCCCAAATCCTGCGTAGCGACTTCCTGCCTGAGTGAGGGCAGGTGGTCTGTGGGACCCCTTGGAGTCTCAGTGTTGTCGTCTGTAAAGGGGGCGAGGAAGATGGCACAACCCCTGGGGCCTCACAGAGAGACCAGGTAGGGCAGTCCAGCTGGAGGAGCACGCACTTGGCAAATGAGAAGGCAGGAGGTGCCACCAGGGAGACCCAGGTGGCCATTGTACCGACAGGTCCCACCGGGAGCAGAGGGTCTGAGGGGCTCCATGCATGCAGGACTCAGTGGGGGCTTCTGGCCACAGGGCACTGTCACCTCCAGGCTCTCAGCCACTCATGGGCTGTACCTGCATTTATTGAGCACCTACTGTGGGCTGGGGTTGGGGGAGCAGGGCGAGGCACCGAGATGGCTGTGAGGGATATGGAGGACAACACAAGAGACACAAGAAGCAAGCACAGGCTGTGGAGCCAGAAGTGCTGGAAAGGAAAGTCACACGGGTGGGGGCTGGGGGTGGCACGGCTGTGACTCTAGGTCAGGAGGTCTCTTGGAGCAGATGGTATGCAGCAGGCCCTGAGTGGGCCAATGAGCCACCCACATCCTCAGAGTGGGTAGCACGTGCCAAGGCCCTGAGGCAGAAGCCTCTGACCCCATCACATCTCAGATCTGGAGACCAGGACCCGGTGTGTCCAGCTCAGGGGAGCAGTGCCACTGCTGGTTCCGTAACAAGCTCCCCCTCAGGAAGTCAGGACCCTCCCAAAACCAGGCTCACCTCCTCCCAGGTAGTGGGGACACACTCCCAGGCTGGCTGGAGACTAAAACATGGCACACTGGGACATGTCTGGATGTAAATATTTACAGCCTGAGAGTAGCTGGGAGATGAGGTCTTGTTACTGAGCCGTCCCTGTGGAAGCGGGTGTCTGCGCCATCTGGCACCTCTTCAAGCTGCTTTCCTTCCCCTTCTCGCAGGCGGGGCAGGGAGGAAGCGGGTGCAAAGGAGCCCGGGCAGCATGGCCACCTGGTGGTGGGTGGGCAGACCCCCTGCTCCCCCAGGAGGAGTCCAGAGCCTGTTGACCCGGGCCTGGGGCCTGGCTCTGCCCGCTGGAGGCCGCCTCACCTCTTCAGCCTCTTTCCCTGGCCATCACGTGGGGATGGCATGGCCACTGTCCTGGCGGCGAGGGAGTGGGCAAGGGAGGGGCGGGTGGGAGGAACTTGGGTGCATGGAGGCATGGGGAGGTGTGGGGGGAGCATGTGGGGACGTGGAGGCATGAGGGGCGTGCAGGCATGGGGGTGTGAGGGCATGGGGGCATGGGGGCATGTGTGGTGTGTGGGGGC
>JAKSZT010054288.1:1011456-1060696 GCA_026826555.1 Tolypeutes matacus | reverse complement strand
CAAGGTCACCAGGCAGCGAGTGGCAGAGCCAGGATTTAGTTCTGGCCCCTTCCCCAGGTGTTTCCTCCACCCTCCATACTCAAGCAGGGCTGGCAGGGCCCCATGTCAAGGCCATGTGTCAGCTGGGATGCTTTCAGCTACAAGTAACAGAGACTCTGACCAACAGTGCTTTAGCAAATAAAGACATTTAATTATCTCATGATCATTGTCATGAAGCTTGGATTAGGTGCAGAGTCAGTGGTGGCTCTTTCCAGCTGTGTGCTCTGCCATTCCCTCTGTGCTGGCTTTTTTGTCTTCTGGCTTGTCACCTCATAGTTCCAAGATGGCTGCTGTAGCTCCAACTATCATGACTTCTGTCCACTGCATTCAAGGAAGGAAAGAAATAGAATCAGAAAGAAAACTCTTTCCCAGAACCTCCAGGCAGACGTCCCCTTCCAGGTTAACAGCTAAGCAAGGTCACATGGCCATACTCAGGGCAAGGGGGGCTGGCTGGCAAGGGAGATTAGCTTAGTGAAGGCTTCCTTCCTCCCTGAAGACTGGGGCTGGATCAGCCAGGAAGAGGGGAGGAAGGCTGTCGGGTGGCCCCAGAGTTGGAGACCATCCTCTGCGGGGGGTGGGAGATTTGACTCAGAGGAGAGTCGGCCTCTGCGCTCTGCAGGCGAGAGAGGTCAGTCGGATTCAGGGCAGGCCAGAGGGCACAGCCTGGCCCGGCAGAAGCCCAGCCCCTCCGCTCAGACCCTCACTCCGACCTCTCTAGGGTCTGCCCTGCTGGCGGCCCCACTGACCTCTCCCCTGACCACAGACGCATTGCAGTGGCGGCAGCTGATCTCGCCCTGAGATGGTAACTCCTAGTTTCTTCTCACCGCTGGAGGGTCTCTTTGGACAATGGAAAGAGAAGTGCCCCCCACGACGCTCCAGCTCGGTGGGCTGGGTTCTGGGGGTGCTTCAGGTCAGAGAACAAGCTGCCCAAGGCCAGCCCGCAAGACCCCCTGGTCCTTGCCTGAGGGCAGGGTGGAGCCAGGGAGGTGGCCCAGGACAGGGGTGAGGTTTAGGAGGGGCAGGTGGGCCCTGCTGGCGGGGCGGGCTGGGGGGCCTGTCCACGGCAGCTCCGTGGAGCTCGGCCACCCAGGTGCTGGGGAGCAGGGTCACGCTGGGGGGTGGACGCACCCTCTCCTGGTCCGAGCATCTCGGAGGCGGCAGACACCTCACGACAGGCCCGAAGTGGCGGGCGTTGCGCCTGCCCGTTCAGCCTGCGTCCCCAGCTCCTGCAGCCGGGCCTGGCGCTCGGCTGGGTCTCTGTGAGCTGGTGCGTGAAGGAAAGGGAGTGGATGAACGAGGCATTCCGCGCCGGGCGGGCGGAAGGCCACGTGCCCCGTCCTCTCAGACAGGAGCGGCCCTGACTGGCAGCACGACCAGGCGGCTTTCCTCGGCCCCACAGACGGCGTCCGGAGAATTCCCGCTCCCCGTAACAAGGCAGCGGCTCGCCGGGGACAGGGCACTGCCCCTGCCTGCACTTCTTGTCTGGCACCTGGGCAGGGTCCCTGGCCTTCGAGGCCTCGGTTTCCCTGTCTGTGAAACGGGGATAATTTGGGGTGGTGAGGAGAGAGGTTTCCTCGGGCCGAGGACCACGACTGGGGCTGGGTGGGTACGTGCCCTTCCTGCCCTGGACACCCCACGGCCAGCGCCGTCCAAACAACCGCCAGGGGCCATTGTCTGCAGAGCCTGCCGGAGCCCGTGGCCGCATCCGGGCGCCTTATCTCGGTTCCTGGGAACTTCCCAGCCGGGCCCGGAGGCGGCCCCAGAGATACTGGGCACAGGGCGGGCGCCTTCCTGCCTGCGACGCGATTAAGTAACAAAGCGGTTGCTGGTGGGAAGATCGGCGCCGGCACCAGCGTCTGCCCGTGCCTGGGCCACGCTGCTCGTCTCTGAATTCCGATCCCGGAGTTAAGTGGGAGATTCTGGCACCAGGTGCCCTGGGAAGCTGCGACCCGAATCCACAGCCAAGCCCGAGGGCCAGCCGGGCTCTCTCCCGGGCGCCCCCTGGGAGGGCCGCCTAGCACCCCCCATGGCTCCCAGGCCAGGCAACACCCACGTGCCTCCCCTGGCCCCCCCATTTCCTCCGGCCCCCCCATCTCCCCTCCCCCAGGGTGCTGTTTGCTCTCTCACACCTGCGCTTGTATCGGTTCACATCAGCCCCAAGTCTAACCGAATCCAAAAATATTAAACCAGGGCCCATCTGTCAGCCAACTGATGAGCGCAGATGCGCCCTGGGCTTCGGAGGCGCCTGGCAGCCAGTCAAGGCTGTGAAGACGGCACCTGCTCCCCGGCCCCCGGCACAGCCGCCCCAGCCGGCCCCGGAACAAGCCCCCTGGGGGGCCGGCCCAGCCCCAGCCAGGAGGGAGGGCAGGAAGCGGCTGCCCCCCCGCAGCACCTCCCCCAC
Source organism: Tolypeutes matacus (assembly GCA_026826555.1). Taxonomy (NCBI): domain Eukaryota; kingdom Metazoa; phylum Chordata; class Mammalia; order Cingulata; family Chlamyphoridae; genus Tolypeutes; species Tolypeutes matacus. Next base: position 1,058,256 of record JAKSZT010054288.1, on the reverse strand, counting down.
CAGCTGGGAGGCGGGGACCCCCGGCCCAGCTGGGCCCTTTGCAAGGAGCCCCTCCTGTGGGCCTGCCCGGCCAAGGGGTCCGCTCCAAACGCAGCCGGGCAGACAGGCAGGCGAGCCAAGCCTGGTCCTGCGGGGCCTTTGCGTGTGCGAAGCCTGGAGCTCCGCCCCCATTCCCCTCAGACCTGTGTCCAGATGCGCCCCCTCTCTGGGGCCCCGAGGCCAGGGGTTCAGGTCTGTGTGCTCAGGGCCCTCCCCAGGCGCAGAGGGTGATGGGAGAGTGGAGGCCAGTCCCACCCAGGCGGCGGGACCCCGGCCAGCGGCCTGCTCGGCGCGAGCCGCCCTCCTGGGCACAGCAGCGGGTGAGTTGCGGCAGCCGGCTGGGGCCGGGGACGAGCAGCTCTGGTCTGGTCTGGGAGTCACAGCGCGACCTGCCCACTTGACGCAGGACGAAGCGCACATCTTCCCTGGCCTTGTTTCTAGAAAGGAAGAGAAGGGAAGCCAGGCAGATGTTCGCCACCCCCATCCCCCAGCGAGGAGGCCGGCTGTGAGATTCAGGACTTTGAGGATGGGTGCTGGACCGGGGCGGCAGCGCTGGAGGTGGAGAGAAGCATCTGGAATCTGGACGCAGCTTGAAAGAAGAAACAACGGGCCTGATGGGCAGATGGAGAAACTGAGGCCCCGGGGCTGGCCCTGCTCCTTGCCCCCCTCGGGGCCCTCCCCCACCCCGGGGTCCACACAGATGTGCCCTCGAGGTGACCTCCTGGATCACTCCAGGGGCAGCCCTGGGGTCTGACTCGGGCTCAGGTGGGTGGGGTGGGGCCAGGAGCCCCCGAGACCCCGAGGCCAGTGGGAACCTGCTGCCCAGAGGGAGACCGGCAGGCCTGGGGGGCATCCTCGGGCCTGAAGCCCAGGTGCAGGTGTCCACCGGGCGTCCCAGCAGCCTCTCCCGGCCCTGTGCACGACCCTGAGGCTGCGTCCTGGCATCCATTGGGTGCAGGTCGCAGGGACCTCTGCTGGGGGCATTGCAGGGGGCAGCTGGGCCTTGTTTCCAGGCACTTCTCTCCCTTTTCCCCTCCTGTCAGACAGATGTACAGCCTGAGGCCCCCAGCTGGGAAAAGGTGGAGCTGGGATTCCAACCCAGCATGAACCCCAAGTGCCCAACACCCGATGCCTGCTAGTCCCAAGTGGCTGACAGGCACCAGGCCCAAGCGCCACGAGCTGCAGCCTCTGGGGACCGACCCCCTGGGGCCAGCCCCCCAACCCTGGCCGCGTGACTCTGGGCTGCCACCCCACTCGGAGCCCCAGTTTCTCTGTCTGTGCAACGGGAAGCAGAAGGAGCCTCCTGAGATGCGCCTGGAGCTGCATTTCCACGCTCCTCTGACTACAGCCTCCAGGGGCAGCGACACTGGCCGCCGCCCAGAGCCACAGGCTCAGTGTCTGCAGAGGACATGCATGTTCCACGTGTGCTCACGTTTAAAAGGAATATTAATTACTCTGCGTGGTGATGCTTCCCTTTTAAAAAGCTTTTTGGCCTTTTTACTGGGAAGCCCGCAATCCGCCGGGTACTGCCAGCGAGTGAGGAGGCGACCTCGAGGCCCCACGCCGCCCTGGGGCACGTGCGGGGCTGGGGGCTGGGTCACAGGGCGTGAGTGTCCCAACTCTGATATATCCCGTTTTACTCTGTTTCATTTTAAAAAGCTGGTCCCAGCTCCGCCGTTGGCCCCGCCCCGCGGCTCGAGCGCACGGGCGTGGAGGATGCCGCCGAGGGCCTCTGGGAGTGGGTGGCCTGCGTCGGCCCCGCATGGCCTGAGGTCCAGCCGCTCCTGGCCGTCAACCTGCTGAGACGCTCTCCTGGCCACCCCACCTCCTCCCCTCGAGACCCTCAGGACCCCCGCCAGTCAGCAACTGAAGGGGCCTCCGGCACCTGCTCCAGCCCCACAGTCTGTGCCGAGGCTTACATCCTTAGCCCCGACTTCCGTGGGGTGTCTCCACACGGGCTTCCCTGAGAGTAAGCATGGTGGGGGTGCCGGGGTCCTGATGGCCGGGGCGGGCCCGGGGCTCCCGGAGGCGGCGCGTGGTGCAAGCCTCCCTGCCAGACGCTGCTGCCCTGGCCTCACTCAGTGGTCTGCACAGACCCTCGGGAGCTGCCACCCGCCACTGGCCACCGAATCCAAAGCAGCAGGGATTGAATAGGCCCCATGAGGCCCTAACAGCTCACACCCACACAGGCCCCAGAGCTCCAGTCCCCGGGCCCAGGCAATGGGGAGGGGTTTGGATCTGTGACCCGGGCGGGGGCTTGGACCACGCTGACTGGTCCCTGGGGAACCAGGAGCTCAGGGCTCACCTGGGCCAGGCTGGGGGGAGCAGGGCCTGATTGAAACTCAATTTAAGGACTGACTTTGAAAGGCTCGGTGGGGTCCAGAGGTGGGGGTGGGGAGAATGAGACTTGGGGGGGTGGTTAGCCAGTTTGGTCCCTACCACAAATGGGGAGCTTAAAACAACTGACGTTTCTTCTCCCTCAGCTCTGGAGACAGGGCTTCTTCCTGCCTCTACCAGTGCCGGAGGCCCGGGCGTCCTTGGCTTGTGGCCACAGCGCCCCGACTCTGCCTCTGCCGTCACCCAGTCTTCTTCCTCATCTGCGTCTCTGTGTCCACATCTCCCTCTTATAAGAATTCCAGTCATTGGAGTAAGACGCACCTACTCCAGGGTGGCCTCCTTTTAACTTGGTGCATCTCTGAAGACTTTAATTCCAAATAAGGCCGTGTCTGGGGAAGGAGCCACTCATTACCAGGCTCTTTCCAGGCTGTAGCTGCTGCGCTTGGGCCCATTTGCCACTAAACTTGGGTGCAGGAACAGCAAGAGACACACAGAGTCACTGAATGCTGAACAAACACGTGTCTGCTTTCTTTGTGGAGCAGCAGCCCCATCTCCTGATGATCAGATCAACTAACCCCCAGTTCTGGAACTAGAATGGCAGAGCACCTCAAGTTAGGCTAACCCTTCCACAGGTAATTATAAACTCTGGACAGAAGATTAAAAGTTACCCCAAAGTCCTTGATAGTGACTAGACATTGGCAGAGAGCAGTGGGCATGTGAGCCTGGACTGAAGGACCCACTCCAAGGTGCTTGCCACTTCTGGTTCATCCAGTCCCATTGACATGGTGTCATTGATACATGAACCAATATACGTTGAACTGAAAGGCCAGATGGTCCACGTGTCTTCAGACTATAGATAAAGAAGACTGGAGAGTTAGCAGAGCCCTGGGGTAAGACCAGACACATGTACTGTCATCCGTACCTCATGAGTGTGAACTGCTGCTGATCCTCCTCTCTGATGGGTATTGAAAAAACACACACACACGTTTTTCCACATCGGGGGTTGCACACCACTTGCTGGAGGCTGCACCGTTCTCTGGCTCAGGTACCACATCTGGCACATTGTCTACAACTTGGGCAGCTTGGCTGTGATCATCTACTATGGACAATCTGGTTTTTATAGGGACCCAACTAGTGAATTAAATGGGGGCTGTAACAGGGACCACCACCCTTGCATTCCTAAGTCTTTGGGGTTGGTACTCATCTCTGCCATTCCCCCCGGACGTGCTATTGTCTTTAAGTTACTATCTTGGGTTGGAGGAGGAGGGAGGGGACAATTTCAGAGCCTTCCCACTAGGAACAACGTGAGGGATATTGATCCCAGTTACACGTCCAGGGACAGGGAAGTGACCACCAGGTGCTTGTGGACTCCACTGGCCCATGGCTCAAATGCCCCACTCTGATGGGAGACCGTGGTGGTGCTTTGGGCCTCAGAAGTCCATTCCAGTTCAGGGTCTGTGTGCAACAATCCTGAGCTCGGGATTTCCCTTTTCCTGAAGAATGGGTACCTCAGTACACGTACCTCGGGGAAGGACTGGGGGAACTACTGGTGGCTACACCTGCTGCAGCACTGCTGGGGTCATCCTCAGAGGCCCGGCCTCTCCTTCGGTCAGAAGATCTTGGAAGGGAGAACTGGCTCAGGTTTGAGCACTGGGCAGTGGGTCCTGACTTGGGGGGAGCAGCTCCCTGCTTCCTGGCCATCTGTCTTGGCTTCCTTTGATTCCACAAATGAAGACACACACTTGTTGGCTGCCCTTCCACCTAGCTCTGGAGGCAGCGTGCTCTGTTCACCATCGCCATGGCCCTCTGGGGACCCCTGGCAGCCACATCATCTGGCTGCTCGTCCCCTGGCATCTGATGGCTAAGCAAGGCCCCCGGCTCCGTTACCCTGGGCTCCTACCGTCCCCAGTGCTAGGGGAGGCCAGCTCAGGAGCACCGACTCCTGCAGCCCCAGCCCGCGGACAGCGGCCATCAGTGAGGCCCTCGGCCTGGCACCGCTCACCTGTGCTTTCCTTACTGCTTCAGCAAGTGGAGTGTCCTGCTGGGGGCTGTCTGGCCTGAGGCGGGATATCCGCTGGAGCAGGCCCACCCCCTGAGCCCCAGAGCCTTTTCACATCAAAGTTCTAACTTGCAAATCGCCTGCCTTCGCCTTCGCCTTCACGGTGCAGGTCGTTGCTTTCTCCAGGCTCCCAAGAGCGTCTTGGCAGCACAGCAGCCTTGTCTTCTGGAAGATTCTGGAAATCTTGCCGGGGTTGGATCTGAATCACGGGAGCCTGTGTCCACAGGGAGGAGCTGCCCAGGCCTGGCCTGCTGGCCACACCCTCCGCTCCTCCGTGCCAGGCCCTCTCCTCCTGGGTGGCTGGGCTGCGCTCCCACCCGGAATTGCTCTGGTTCCCGGGGGGTGGGGGCGAGGGGTGGGCCTCGACCCTGAGGTCTCCACGCATCTTCCCTCCGCATGCAGCAAGTTGGGGTCCCCTCCCTGGCTAGCAGGATGCAGACATGGGCAGAAGAGACAGCTCCTTCGCACCTCTGTCTATGCCTCAGCCACGGCTCTGGTGCCTGCAGAGGCCCCTCCTCCTCCCGTCCAGCCTCTCAGGGGGCTGCAAGTGCGGCAGTGGTCTGCTGGGCGCCCGCCCGCTCCTGGCCATCTGCACAGAGGGGCTGTGGCATCGCTGCAGTTTCACAGCTGGCCCTGGGCTGGCTGGGTGGGGGTGGTCTCGGCAAAATCAAGGCAAAGCCTTGTCAGAGGCTTACAAGGACTGCCGGGCGCCCTGTGGGCTTCGGTGGAGGAGGCTTGCGAGCAGAGATCAGACCCTGCCTTCCTGGGGAGTCAGAGTAACAGAACAAGCACGTAGGATTCCAGCCGGGAAGGTGGGCGCTGGAGGAGCTCATGTTCCAGCCAGGGCAGGACCTGCGGGCTGGGGTGCAGGGCAGGAGGTGAGGGCGAGGTGAGGGCGAGGTGAGGACAGAGGTGAGGGCAGAGGTGAGGGCGGGAGGTGAGGGCAGAGGTGAGGGCGAGGTGAGGGCGAGGTGAGGGCGGGAGGTGAGGGCAGAGGTGAGGGCAGAGGTGAGGGCGAGGTGAGGACAGAGGTGAGGGCAGAGGTGAGGGCGAGGTGAGGGCAGAGGTGAGGGCGAGGTGAGGACAGAGGTGAGGGCAGAGGTGAGGGCGGGAGGTGAGGGCAGAGGTGAGGGCAGAGGTGAGGGCAGGAGGTGAGGGCGAGGTGAGGGCGAGGTGAGGGCGAGGTGAGGGTGGGAGGTGAGGGCAGAGGTGAGGGCGAGGTGAGGGCGAGGTGAGGGCGGGAGGTGAGGGCGAGGTGAGGGCGAGGTGAGGGCGGGAGGTGAGGGCGAGGTGAGGGCAAGGTGAGGGCAGAGGTGAGGGCAGAGGTGACGGGTGAACGGCAGCCCCACGGCCTCTTAGGACGAGGCTGGGGCAGAACGTGGAGCTACAGAGTGGGCAGACATGGGCCATGCAGACTGCCCCGGCCACGGGGTGGACTCCAGGGACCCTGCAGCCTGGAGGGCAGGGGTGAGGTGCGCGGGAACCTGGAGTCATGCGGAAGGGGGTGGAATGCTGGGTGGGGGACATTAGGGGGCGGTGTCACAGAGGGACACCAAGGGGCTTGGAGGGGGGAGCTGGGCCAATAGGCAAGTCACAGGGCCCGGGTGGGGCCGGGGTGCCTTGAGCGGGGGTGTCGCAGCATGGAGTTGGGGCTGGCCCTGGGCTCGAGCCGTAGATTGCGGGTCTCCAGAGGGGACATGGCATTTAAAGCGGCCGAGGGCACAGGCGACAAGGGAGAAGGGCCGGCAGGGGGTGTGGGGAGGTCCAGGGGGCGAGGCGGGGGAAGGGCAGCATCCAGGGTGGCCCGGCTAGGCCCCCCCACCCGCCTGAGCTTCTCCCAAGCCCTGCTGGCATCCCGGCTGCGGAAGCCGTGGCTCTAAAAATAGGTGCCACCTTGGAAACAGCAGATGGGAAGTGGGTGCAGCCGGGCATGCTGCTTCTCGTGGCCGCCGCGCCCGTGGGGCTGGCTGTCCCGGCCGTCCCTGGCAGGAGAGCAGCCTCCTCCCTCGCTCTCCACACACCCAGGAACTGCAGGCGGAGCTTCTCCGCCTGCCTTCCCACCCCACTGGACGCCTTCCGGCAGGTTCCGAGACCTGTGTGAGCTGGGCTTTCCTTCTGATGGTTCACCCCAAGAGGCTGTGTGAGCTTTGGGGTGTTAAAATGCCAGGCAGGCTATGATCTCTTGTTGCCCAGCCCCCGGCACCTTCTGTCCCCCTGGCTTCGGTCATGGGGAGTCCCACCCAGGAATGCCCGGACCCCTCCCCAGCTGGCCCCCCAGGCCTGGCTCAGAGCCCTGGGAGGCTTTGATGGCACCCAGGGTGGTGGGTAGTGTCTTTAGTCCTTCCCTGCTGTGTGACCTGCAGGCCCCTCTGGGGTGGCATCAGCCTTGGCCATGGGGCATGTTTTGGCCAGTGGAACACGAGGGGACAACGTCTGCCTCACCTGAGCAGCTCTTAGCAGTCCCCAGGGTTTCTGCCCCCAGCTCTCTTTCCCATCCTTTTGCATGAGAACAGAATGCCTCATTTAGGGGCTGATTCCATGTGCTGGAATGAGAACAGCCAGCCTGGCACTGCCAACATGTAAAGTGAACAAGGCAGTGGCGGGGGGGTCGCTTGTCACTTCAGCAAAGCTGACTGATACACTTAGGCAGTTGTAAGCATCCTCCATATTGTGGTGTCACTTGTTAAAAATTAACTTTGCAGTATAATTTACATATAATAAAATGCACACAATTTAAACAGTTTAAGTATGCAGTTCACTGAGTTTTCACAAACATACAAGCGCTGCATCCAGCTCCTAATCAAGATGGAAACCATTTCCATCCATATGGAAATCCACCGGCTCTGGACCTTCACGAGTAGAATCACATTCCCTTCCGGGTCTGGCTTCTTTTGCCAGCATAAGGTTTCTGAGGCTCTTTCACACTGCGAGTGTCAGTGGTTCGTTCTTTTCATAGGTTGAACACACCACCCCGTGCTCGGCCACTCGTCTACTAACGGGCTTTTGGGTTGTTTCCAGTTTTTGACTATTATAAATGAATAAAACATAGGCTTTAACTTCTTCTGGATATAGACCCAGGAGGAGAATTGCTGGGTCGCACATGGCAAGTATGTTTAATTTTATAAAAAACTTCCAAACTCTTTTCTAAAGTGGTTGCTCCAATTCTGCATCCCCGCCAGCGGCATCCGAGAGCTGCCGCTGCTCTGCCTCCGACAACTGGTATTGTCAGTTTTTAATTTTTTTGGCTGTCCGAGGGGGCACGTCGTGGGGTCTCATTGGGGTTTTGCCTGGCGTTTCCCTCTGACGGCCAATGATGCCGAGCCCCTTTTGCAGGTCCTTCTTGGCCATTTGTCTATCTGTGACGTGTCTAAGTGTTTTTGGCCATTTTTCACTGAGTTGTTTGTGTTTTTATTAGTGAGTTGTAAGAGTTCTTTATAAGTTATAAATACAACTCCTTTGTCAGAGGTCTTGTGATTGCTTTCTTTCGGACTCTGGCTTGCCTTTCATCTTCTTAAAGGTGTCTTCCAAAGAGCAGAGGTTTTAATTTTGATGAAGACTTTTTAAAAAATCATTTTTTCTTCCATAGCTGATGCTTTGTGTCCTAGGTAAGCAATATTTGCTGGTGGGTTTTCTCCCAGGTTTCCTTCCAGAAGGTATATTCTGTTAGCTCTTACAGATAGGTCTGTGGTCCATTTCGCGCTTTCTTTTTATGGGTTTCCCCAAGCAGGTATTGAGGGGCTGCTGCCCCTTTACCAAGAAGCTCTCCTTGCCCCCAGCCCATGGGCGCCTTTGTTGGAACCTCCTCGTGCCTGGCGCGGCATCTTCCTTGCCCCACGTCCTCCTCCAGCTGGGCAGAGGATGGTCTCCTCCTCTGCCTCCCCCGACCCAAGCCCAGGCCAACCTGGCTCCCAGGGACCCCCACCTCGACACGGCCGCTCCCGCTGAGGATGGGGGGGCAGTGCGCCAGTCCCTGCCCGGCCCCGGCTGGGCCCAGGGGTCCTGAAGGCCTGTTTTCCTGAGACCCTGCCCCACGGTCCTCCTCGTGCCAGCTGGGGAGGGAGCACTGGCAGCTCCCACTGCCCCTGGGGCTCTTCCCTGAGGTTCTCTGTCTCTGAGCCCCTCCTCTCTCCGGGACCCCGCCTCCCTCAGGCCCCCGTCGCTGCTGCTCCCGGAGCATCTCTTTGACTCTCTTGGGGTCTCTGCCCCTCCCTCTGTCTCTGTCTCCTGGTGTTGGCAGGGGGTGGGCGAGGCTGCTGGCCCCTCCTTTGCGCCCAGGCCTCTCTGCCGAGGAGCTTGGGCGCTGCCCGTGGGCAGTGGGAGCCATTGGAGGGCGCGGTGGGGGTGAGAGGAGGCTGAGGCGGAGGTGAAGGGGCCGTTCTGGCCGCCCTGGAGGGCCCAGACTGGGCTCGGCCTGGCAGGCAGGGACATGTCGGGGAGGCCCCCAGGCCGGTGCCCAGGGCCTGGCTGGAGCCCCGAGGGGCCTTGAGCTGCGGCCTGGACTGAGACCCTGGGAGGAGGGGCCACTCGGCTGTGAGGTCCGGGGGGCAGTTCAGATGGAGGAGGATTGGGAAGCCGCCGCGGAAGGTGAAGGTCCTGGGCAGAGGGTGTCAGGGCCCTGGGGAGCAGCAGCTGTAGGCGGAAGCGAGCAGGGCGGCGGGCGCCAGGGAGAGGAGGTGGGGGAGGACGGCTGGCGCCCAGTCCAGCACCCCCTCAGCTTCTGGGGTCCTGGGCAGCCGGTGGGTGCAGACTCCAGTGGAATGTTCTGGAATGATCTGGAAGGAGTGAGGAGGAATGAGTGGCGTGTGATGAGCTGTAGGGTCCACAGGGGAAGAGGAGGAGCCTTGGTCCTGCATGCTCAGTTCTGGGGGGCATGGGCACCCTCTGGGAGTGCAGGGGTCAGGGTGGAGTGAGGGCCTGGTGTGGCCAAGCCTGTGGGCTTCCAGGGGGAGGCTGGGGAGAGCAGTGGGCACGGCCCTCAGAGCCCCTGGCCCCCAGGGGGAGGGCCATCCATCCCTCAGAGAGGGGGTCAGCTAGGAAGAACAGCGGAATCCATATCACTTTGGCTTTTCTGCTGGGGTAGGGGCGAGTGAGTGCGAGCCCACCGTGCTCTCCAGCTTCTGCACCCACCCAACATGGAAGGGCCTGGAAGGGCAGGGAAGGGGGCAGAGGGGAGGGCGGAAGGGAAGGGAGGGGGAGGAGGGGGACGGGGAGAGCAAGTGGTAGAAGAGGAGGGGGCGGGGGCTCAGTGTGGCTGGAGGCACCTGTGCAGCTGAACGTGGGTACATCTCGATGCCCTGGAGCTGCCCTTGTGCCTGGCTGCAGCGTCAGAGGGGCGCAGCGGCTTTTTGTTGGTTAATGAGGGACTTTCACCTAGAGCCATTGCCCGTCCTTGTGCCCGGGGTGGGTGGCCCCAGAGGGAGCTGGGGTGGGGGCTGCCCCACCACATGGCCCAGGGGCCCTGGCCGCGGATTTCTGGCTGCACAATGGGGTGACAGTGTCTGCTGTGGGTTAGAGGCTGAAGGAGCTGTGTGGGTGCTGGCAATTGCGTGCACGCCCTGGGGGTGATTGTGGGCCTGGGGGGGCCAGGGGTGGGGGAGCAGGGCTGGGGCAGGGCCCTTGACTGGGGTCGCGGGGGCCTGGGCCTGGCCTCACGCCCTTTCCCCTCCATTCTCTGAGCCTTTTATTCCAGTCCTGCCTTAGGTCTAATCTAAACTGTCCTGCTGCATCTGCTCTCCCCTTCCTCCCCATCACCCAGCACCCTCCTGATATGAGACCCACCTGTGTGTGGGGAGAGTTACCTGGATGGGGGTGGGCAGCTTCTCAGCCTTCTCTGAAGCCCCCCACCTCCCACCCCAGCACACTGTGGCCCCCCAGGGCTGGACCACCTGCCAAGGGCCCGGGGCCTTCCCCCACCTCTCCCGTGCATCTTTGCAGCCAGCGGGCTTCTCACTGCCCCCCACAACCCCATCTCTGTGTTCTGGCATCGCCTCCCCGGGGCTCCCTCTCCATCAGCAGCAGCATGGAGGCCCCTGGACCCCTGGCTCGGGGTCCCCATGCACAGCGTGGGTCTGCCCAGGGCATGCAAGGGCGTGTCACGTCCTCATGCGGCTGGTGGGGCACAAATGGCCACCCGTTGTTTCCACCCCTTTTCTATTTTAAATGATATGAACCACATGGATCACCTCCACGTTCTAGTGCCTTCCGTCCTTCAGCTTGAATGAAATCCTGATGGCTGCCCAAGCCGGCTGCAGGTGCTTCAGCCTGCTACAGCGAGTGCCCTGCCTGCAAGGGGCTGGGAAATGGGGGTGCATGTGGGCATTTGGGGGGCCGCAGCTGTTCTGATCGGTAACTTCTGGAAGCCTCTGTTAGGGTTCCGACAGACCTGTGCTTCCTGGTGCCGGGATCGGATGTGACCGCTGGCACTTTCACCCAGTGCCTGCTCTCCAGTGGGCACAGACCATGCTGCGAATTCATGTGGATTTGGACAAGGCCCGCCCCGTGCTCGCAGGGAGACCCCAGCCAGGCGGGGACAGTGGCTGCGCGCAGGTGGAGTAAAGCAGCACACGTGCATTCTCTCCGCCCCGGAGGCCAGAACTCTGGCAGCGGCTGCTGCGGCTCCAGGGAGGCCCCGTCCTGGCCTCTCCCAGGCCCTTGGCTGGCACAGCCCCCTCCGTCTCCCCCTGCGTCCGCGCCCTTGCCCCGCTATTCTCACGAAACATTGCCTTTGACTTGGGGCCCTTCATCACCTCTGCCGAGACCCTTTTCCAGACAAGACCCCGTTCACAGTCCTGGGTAAGAGCGGGGACAGGTTTTGGGGGTCACTGTTCAAGCCAGTCCTGAGCAGGGCCTGTGGGTCCCTGAGAGCCTCCGGCCCCGCGGCAGTGCTTGGCACGATCCGCAGCCGGGACCTGAGGCTCAAGAGGCGGGGGGCGCTCGCGGGAGCCAGCTCCGGGCTGGACGAGCCGCACGCACACTCCCACGCCCCTCTCGGTCCCGTGTCGCCAGCCCCCAGCAAGCAGGAGCAAGGTGCCAGCACCGGAACCTCTCGGGAGCTCCGTTTCCTCGCCTGTGAGACGGAGATAAGCAAATCCTCCTCGGATCAGCGGGTGGGAAAGATCTCGAAACCGCCCTCACCTTCCAGGGCCAGGAGCTCCTCTTGGACCGGGCTGAATCCTTCGCGTCGTCTCTCCCCCGTGCCGGAGGCGCCCCCCACGTCTGGGTTCAGGGCCTCCTTGAGACCGATGACCTCGGGGAGGGGGCGCATGAAGCGCTTGGCCCCTCACTGGGGAACGGGATGTGGCGGGGAGGGACGGGAGCAGAGGCTGCTGTGGGAAGGCGGCTGTGGGGTCTTGGGCCTCGGGGGTACCCCGGCAGGAGGAGGAGCAGGGGAGATGGCGGGAGCCCAAGGGGCCAGGAGATAAAGGCGAAGGGGAGGCAGGAAGGAGCGGCCTCCGGCCTCCGAGTCCCCCGCCCGCCTGACCTCCCCTGGGCCTCGCCCCTCCACACCCTTTGCGCCCCAGCCTGGGGCCGGGGGCCAGGGGCCACAGAGAGATGTGAGGGATGGACAGCCTTGCCTCGTTGAAAAGAAAGTTTTCCCTGAAAGGACATTAAAATGAAGTAAATAAAAGAGATAAAAATGGAAATATCAAGGCAGCAACTTCTTCTCTTCTGATTACAAAGTGGGCACGAGCGGGAGGGGTGGGGAACGGGCGCCGGAGCTGGAAGGTGCTGGAAGGCGCAGCTGCAGCAGCTGGCCCGGCCTGATAAGGGCCCAGGCAGCCTGTGTCGCCGAGATAAGGTCTGGGTCCTGGCTTCTCATCAGTATTCAGGCAGCCTGAGGACCTGGCATTTCAGACAGAATGACAGCGGCCTCTTCAATGCGCCTCGGGCATCTGAATGCCCTGGAAACGCGGTCCCGGAGTCCTCCCTGCAGCCGGCCCTCCTGGCTCTCGTTTCACTTGGCAGTGACGGGACCCTGCGGGGGTCCCACCGATGGGGAAGTCTTCCTGAGGCGGGCGAGGCCAGGTCGGGAGGCTCTGGGGCTGCAGTGATTCCGGAAGGAAAGGACAATGTCGGCGGGAGGGGCTGCGGCCCCCAGCGAGCATGGCCCCGGGCGGACCTCCCCAATCTGAGGCCTCTGTGCTGGGCCCAGAGCAGGGCCAAGACAAGCACATGCATAATGGTGGGAAGAAAGAGGGAAGGATGTGGCAGCCAGAGCAGGAGGCCCTGTGCGAAGGGAAGCGGGGCTGCTGCTGTTAGGCCAGTCCACGCCCCTTAGTGGATCCCCTCACACCCATGGTCACAGCCCCTCACTCTGCCCCGACCCCACAGGCCCCTTTCTTTGTCTTTGGTTTGCTAGTCTGTTCTTAATACCAGACTCACTCTTGCCTCAGGGCCTTTGCACGTGCCACCCACCAGCCAGGAGAGCTCTGCACCCCACCCCCAGTCCACACAGCTCCCTCCCTCTCTTTCTTTAAGTCATTGCTCAAGAGGCCTCCTCGGCCTCCCTAACTCCTTGACTGCTTTGTTCCCTCCCCCACTGACAATGTCTAAGCTCCGCGAGAAAGTATGTTTGTGCCCATTTTGTCAGGGCCCAGCAGGCATCCAATCTTCAATCCATATTTACTGAGAGAAGGGAAAAGACGGCCCTGAGGGCATCCGCTCTCAATGCTGGGGTGGGGTGGGAAGGTGGGATGGACGCTGATGGAAGCCTGGGGAAGTCAAGGGGCAAATGGAAGGACCTCCAGGCAGAGGGGCATGTTTGTGCAAAGGCCCTGAGGCGGAGAGCTCGAGGTGGCGGAAGGACAGAAAGCAGGCGAGGTGCTGAGTGGAGCAACAGAGGGAGAGAGGCGAGCGGGAGACACGCATGGGCGGGCAAGCGGGGCCTGGGGCCACGGAAGGCTTTGGGGCTCTTTTCCAAGAGCAATGTGGGGGCGTGTGCGTCCCCTTCCTGGCATAGTGCCCCGGCAGGCCACCCGCACCCCGGCGCACTGCTCCCTGAGCAGGCAAGGGCCCCAGGAAGACACACCTGCTCGGGCGGGGCACACCTGGCCCCAGGCGCTCTTCTCCGCGAGGCAGGCTGGCTGGAGCTGCAGCTGGGGAGATCCTTTGGTGGGCGGGGACCGCAGGAGCTGTTGGCAAAGCGGGCTTGGGCTGTGCACGTTGGGTAGGACCCGAGCCAGCACTGCAGCTCCCTGAAATCCCGCGATGCGCCGAGGTCAGCTGGGTCCGCCCCTGCTGGATTCTGTGCACCCTTGCAGCCCAGCACCTCCTGCTGGAATGGACTCGGGTACACGCTGCCCACCGTGGCCTGCACTTCCTCATCTGCAAGCGGCTGCCATGCCGGGGACGTCCCAGCCCCGGCAAGTGAGAAGCAGCACTCCCAAGGAGAGGCCCTCGGCCAGGCCCCTCGGTCAGCACCTCGTCTCCAGTGGCCCCAGGGGGCAGATGAGCAATCCGAAGGAAAATGCACGGATACAAGGAAGAGACGACTTCAAAGTCACAGGGATGGGAAGCCCCACACTCAAGGGGTGCTGGACCCTCCCCGCGGGTCCCCTGCACGTTAGGATGGCCACCCTCCAGCCACATCCATCCCCATGGCCACCCCTCATGCACACGGATGGCGGCGCCGCCTTCCCGCCCTTGAGGGTGTCCCTCTCGGCGCTGGCTTCGCTCATGAGCAGGTGCCAGGTGGTGCAGAGTGGGGAGGGGCTGTGCCAGCGTCAGTGGGCACTGACCACTTGTCAGAATCCTAAGTAGGTGATGGGGACTTCCCGCAGGAGGCTCTCCTGAGCGTCTGTGCCTGGTCCCCACCCAGCCCCGGGGCAGGCGAGCTCTGGGCAGTTGGGAGGCCATTGTGGTGACCCGGCGAGGGTGGGGCTCCGGGCGGTAGGCGGCCTCGGCGTTCTCACGTGGAAAATGGGGATCCCTAGAGCTGGTCCCCAGAGGAGACCACACCTCACCTTGCAGGGAGCCCCCCGGAGAGGTGGCCAGGGCGACCCTGGCTCCTCTCCAGATGGGGGCCTTGGCCAAGTCGCTTCTTCGCTCTGAGCCTGTTTCCTCTTCTGCAAGGTGGGGTCGCTAGCCCCGACCTCAAGGCACTTGTGGGAGTAGAAGGGGAGGCAGGCGGCGCCCCAACGCCGTCACAGGTGTTGACGGCAGCGCAGGCGCCAGCCAGCCGGATGGAGGAGGTCCGAGGTGCTGGCCGGGTCCAGCTTGGTGTCGCCTCTGTCCGTGGTGCTGAACCTCCATCTAGCTAGGAAGCACCGCTGTCCCCGAGCCCGTCCACCCTCCCCCAGGCATCCGAAGCCAGGTGAGAGGAGAGAACACCTTGGGGGAGAAGGGAAAGTGGAGGAAGAGAGTCGGAGGGGGAGAGAGAGTGGCAGATGGGAGAGAGGGGGAGGGAGGCAGGAGCAGGCTGAGGGAATCAGGACAGGGGGCAGCTCCACGGAGGCGTTGCCAGGAGAGGGGAAGAGGGAGCTGTGTTCTGGCGCCATCTCTCAATACTCACGGTTCCTAAGGAGAATATCTCTCACAAGTTTCTCTGCACCGCGCGCCTTGCCTAGCTCCTGGGCTGGTCAGGTGAGCTGTGGCTGCACAGGCGCTGCACAGGTGCACGGAGACAGGTGTGTTGCCTGCAGGGCTTGGCCTCTGCAGCTGAGGTGCTGCCGAAGCAGCTGTGAGGCCGTTGTCCACGCCTCTGACACATGACGCTGGAGCCTGATGCCCACTGGGCAGGTGTGAGCTGGAGGAGAGCCAAGACAAGCTGGAACCTGAGAGCATGAGCTGGAGCCACAAGGACGGTCTGAAACTCATCCCAGTGGTTGTTGCCTCTGAAGTGTGGATACTTGAGGGGGCACCTGAGGTCCAGAAAGGCTGAGGGACTTGTCCCAGGACCTAGAAAAAATTACCTGCGGCCCTGAGACCAGAAACCGCCTTCCTCTCTCCGCATCGGAGTTCGGGGTCACAGAGTGAGTTAGGCCCAGGAGGGGTCCACCTCTGGTGGATTCTGTCCACCCCACATAGCCCAGCCTCACTGGCCAGAGCCTGCCTGCTTACAGGGTGGCTGGAGAAGACACGTGTGGGCACATGTCCTCCTGCAGCCAAGCCACTTCCACCAAGGCCTAGGGCCCTTGGAATGACCAGTGATTTTCCCTGAAATTTCTCATCCCCTACCCAGGTCCCCCCTTAGAGGGGCTCAGCCATTCCGAGAAGCATGTAATGGCAGGAATGCCCAGAAGAGGCTCTAGAAGCTGCCCCTGGGGAAGGGCTTTGTAGGGTGAATCCAGTGTCTCCTCACTCCACAGAGCAAGGCCTAAGGTCCGAGTTGGTCCCTGCAGCAGCTGTGTTTGCAGAACTGCAGCCTTGGCTCATCGCCTAAGGAGGGCATGTGGCTCTAACCGGCCTGTCTGAAGCTGAGGACACTTACCAGCCTGGGAATTTAAGCTGCAACTTTATTTTCATGGACACGCAGCATCCATCCATCCGTCCATCCATCCATCATCCATCCATCATCCATCATCCATCATCCATCATCCATCCATCATCCATCCATCCGTCATCCATCCATCCATCCATCCGTCATCCATCCATCCATCCATCATCCATCCATCCATCATCCATCCATCCATCCGTCATCCATCCATCCATCATCCATCATCCATCCATCATCCATCCATCCATCCGTCATCCATCCATCCATCCGTCATCCATCCATCCATCATCCATCATCCATCCACCCATCCTCCACCCACCTGTCCATACATCTGTCCATCTCCCAATCACAGATATTTGCTGAGAGGGTGGCCTGCGCCCCAGCACTTTCCAGCCTTTACTAAGCACAACGGTGAGCACCCCCCCCCCCAGGTCTGCTCACAGGGAACTTCAGTCCCGGTGTGGTTCTAGGCAGGGGAGCTCCCGCCCTGGGGATGTCGACTGTGGCCCCCCAGTGCAGGCAGAAGGTGGTGGCACTTCCACCTGACTGTGTTCTTACCCCATCCCATTGCTTGAGCAGCCCCTCTGTGCCCCTGTTCACAGCACACAGGGTAGCGGTCAGTCGTGTCCTGCTGCAGGTGAGCAGGGCCTGCAGGGGCTCCCCACCTCCTGGCTGGATGTCTCCTTCCAGGTTGTTCTCAGGGGTCATTTAAGAGGGCGAAGGAGGAAGCTGCCCGGCCTCCAGGTCTGGACTCTGGAACCTGTGTGATGGCGCCTCCGCCACAGCCTCTGGCCAGCCCAGGACCAAGGGGCAGGGAAGTGGGCTCCAGCTCCGAGGGGAGCTGCAGCCCATGCTTTGTGGCCGCACTCCGCCTGCTGCCCGTGTCCCCAGGGCTGGAACAGGGGCTGTGAACTCCTGGCACATATTACTGGTGCGTGGCTGTGGAATGAGGCAGGAGGAGACGAGCAGGCGTGCTGGAGACAGCGACAAGCTCCTGCAGTGGGGCGGTCTGCTGGGCAGGGCAAGCCAGGGCAGCAAGGGCGGTTCTGAGCCGGAAGTGCCGGTGGGTTTGGTGAAGCGGAGGGAGACGGACTGTGAGGTGTCTTTCCTGCCGGCAGAGGCGGACAGAGACGGGAAGGCGTCTCGGTGGAGAGCCGCGTGCTCAGAGTTGGACTTGAGGGAGGCAAGAGTGGAGGTAAGAGGGCCGTGAGGGTCGGCCAGGTGAGCTCCTGGGGAACGAGAAGGGGCGTGTGGGAGGAGAGATGCTGTGGAGGGCGCAGGTGGCACCGGGGCTGGGCAGGGGCCCCCAGGCAACACCAAGGCGGGATGGGCAGCCCCACGCTCCCGTTCCCACCCCCCGGCCCCCCAGGGCAGAGATCCTGCACTGCCTGCTGGCCCCACGGGCCTTCTCAGGTCCTGAGGGAGACACAGAAAGGAGAGAGGAGAGGAGTAGAGAGACCCTCGGGTGGAGAAATCCACCAGGGAGAGCTGTAAGAAATGCGATTAAATGGGAAATAATTAAATCCAATTCACAATGAACCATGGTGGGAATTCTGGGGCTCAGAGGGAGGGCTCTGGCTGCCCCCCTTCCCGGAGCCTGCGAGGCTGGGCTCTGAGGGGGCCCAGCCAGTCGGGAATCGGGGGCCCTGGCCCGGGCCCTGCTCTCCAGGCACCGCCCCTCCCCTGCCTTCAGGGGCCGCCTCCGCGCCCTCCCCTTGCCCGCGCTGGGGTACCAAGCCAAGCTTCACAGAAGGGTCTGAAACTCATCCGTGCGGACCACTCAGGAGCTTGTTTTCCGTTGTTTGTGGTAAAACACGTGTAACACAAAACTTACCACTTTAACCGTGTTAGCGGGCGCGTCGGAAGCCCTGAGCCCCACCTCGGTCCCGCTGCCGAGCTTTTCCATCCCCCAAAAGGCGGCCCAGGAAGCGTCCGTGCCCTTCCCCTCCCAGCCGCGGGAGCCGCCCGTCCTGCTGCCGCTGCGGCCTTGCCCGTTGTGGACCGTGACGTCGGGGGGAGCACAGGGCGGCCCTTTGCGTCGGCTCCTGTCCCCCAACGAGATGTCTTCAGGCTTTGCCCCTCTGGCGCCGGCGCCAGAAGCTTGCTGCCTCAGGGCTGATAGCCACCGCGCTGCGGCCGCGCTCTGCTTGTGCCCCGAATGTTGACAGAGCTGGTCCCTTCTGCCGTGGCTCTGTGCGTGGGCCCCAGCCGTGCCGGGGCTTTTGGTGATACCTGGCTCCACGCCCAGAGCGGGATGCCCGAGGCTCGTGGTAACAGGCGTGCTTCACACCCGCCAGCGAGGCGCGAGGGCGTCCGTGTCTCCACCGCCTCGTGGCTCCTCTGCCGTGGCCGCCCGCCTGGGCGTCGGGTGGGATCTCACTGGGGTCTGGCTTGCGGCCCCCTCCTTGAACGCCCAGCGGGGCACCTGGGTGCTGGTTGAAATGCGGGTGCCTGGCTCCCGCCGCATCCCGCATCCGACCCAGAGGTGCTAATTTATGCTGCTGGCCCCGAGAGCAATCTGGTCTGACCCAGTCCCGTCCTCTGTCCTGGCTGGCTCTGCCTCCAGGCTCCAGGAAAGGGTCCCGCAGGCCCCACGCTGCCCCTAGGAGGCTCTGGGGTCCTCTGAGGCCAAGCCCCAGCTCGAGGCCCAGCCTGCTCTGGAGGAACCGGCGCCAGGACGAGAGGGAGAGGGAAGCCGGGGGCCGCGAGCCGCTCTCGGACAGGCCTCGTTTCCGGCCCTGGCTCCCGGGCGTCCTCGGGCGTCTTGCAGCGGGGGCTGGGCCGGCGCCGTCCTCGGAGCAGCCAGCTCCCAGGAGCGCCCTCGGAGCGGGCACCAGGCAGGCCGCACGCCCTCCGCCCCAGCCTCTCGCCCTTGGTGCCGGCGCCTGGCCGGGGGCTCAGGCGGAGCGGGAGGGGTGCCGGCGGGGGAGCCCGCGTCCGAGCCGAGCCCCCAGGCGCTCCACATTCCATCTATTTAGAGATTTTAAATCATCCATTTAGAGATTTTAAAGCTAAAGGGCAAAGGCCTGCAGCAGCTCAGAACCCAGGGCGGCGACCGCGGGGCGCGGGGCAGCAGCTGCAGGGGCGAAGGGGGAAGCCCAAAAGACACAACCGTGCCCCAGGCTGGAGCCCAGAAACGGGCTTTGCTGGAAAGAGGGCGCCCGGCGATGTCTGTGGTTGAAGACCTGGGGCGAGAGCGTCCTGGACTCTGGCGACCCTGTGAGAGCCACGGAGAAGGGTCTTGTAAGAGACGCCGGAGCAGGGAGCGCCCCGGGGCCCAGCGCCCTCGGCGGGTGCAGCCTGCCCACGCCCTGGTGCGTGCTCCCGGCCTCCCGAGCTGAGAGGACGCTTCCAGAGCTTGAGCCGTCCAGTGTAGGCGCGCCGAGGGCTTACCAAACCCAGCACCTACGCCGCCAGGGGTCAGAGAGGCAGGGCCGGCAGGGGCACCCGCAGGCGGCTCAGAGCCGGGCTGGCCAGGAGTTGGTGCGATGGGAAGCCCCCGGGGGGCACCGCAGAGGGCCAGCGCGATAGGGCAGGGCCCATGGGAAAGCTGGCCCCTTGGCGCCGCCCGGCTGCCTGAGCCCTGGCCTTCCTTCTGGAGGCTTCCGCAGCTGTGGGACTCTGAGGATCGAGGCAGAGGAGGCTGGAGGCCAAGGGACCTGGCAGGAGGAGGTGCGGCAGGGGCGGAGGCCCCCTCCCGGGTTCTCCCACCCATCCCGCCCGAAGACGAGGAGACTGAGGGGCGCTGGCCCCGTGTTGGCCCTGCCAGGGCCCACAAAGGGCCGCGCAGACACTTGCCCGCTTCGGCGAGGCAGCTGGGGCCGCTGGGTGGGGACTGGACCCCAGGTCTCCAGGCCACGCAGTGCTGGGGTGTCCATCCAGAGAGAATCCTGGGGCTCGGGGGCATTTGCAGCCCTGGAGGCTCCGGGGGAAGCGTCAAGCTACGGAGTGCTGCCATGCCCCGCCGCGGCTCCCACCCACTCCGCGATCAGAGAAAGCTGGAGGGGCAGCTGTCAGGTGCAGAACCCACCAGGTGCTCTGCCACCCCCGCCACGCACAGCGGCCGGGCAAGCCCGGCCCGGACCAGGCCATCGCCGCGTGTCGCCTTCTCGCGGCAGCCCAGGAGCTCTGCTGCTTTCCCAGGCAGCGCCGCCCTCCTGGCTCCTGGGGCTCCTGAGGACGGAGGCGCTCCCGAGGCAGCTCAGGGGGCTGCGGCCGGCCAGCGGGGGGCAGGCTGGCTTCTGGGGCTCCGCCGATGCCGGCAACGTCCCCCTCGCGTGTGCACCTGAGGTCCCAGGACGGCACGGGGTGGCCGCTGCTGGAGGACTCGTGTCACCCTCGGAGGACTTTGCTGACAAAGGCGGGGAAGTGTACGAAAAAGATTTCTCCACTGGAAAGTTTTAAAGTCAAAGGCGTTTGTCCCCTGGCTGCTCTGAGCCACCCCTTCCCCGTGGCCCTCGCAGACACACCGGCCCTCCTTACCCGGCCAGGCCCACCCTGGGAGAATCCCGCCCCACGAAGGCCGTTGGGAATGCCCGTGGCAGAGCCAGCACCCAAGTCACAAGCCCTCCTACAACAAGCTCCAAGGCCAGGGCTCCCGGGTGCCCCCTCCCCTGACGAGCCTCGGCCCCGGAGCTTGCAGGTCCCTTTGCCGGCACCACCTTGCCCTGCTCTCGTACTTTGCCTTTCACACCTGCCTATACACCGCTTCCTCCAGGAAGTCTTCCTGGGCTCCCCGTGGCAGGGCTGATTGCTGGACTGCACCTGCCTGTGCAGCCCGACACCAGCTGGGGCCACCCTGTCTCGCATCAGCTGAGGTTGGCTTCAGTCTCCAGCAGTGAGACCAGAGCCCCCCAATCTCTTTTTGGGGGTGCTTACATTTCCTCTGGCCCCATCGGGCTTCCCCTCCCACATGGCCCCTCCTGGGGCTCCCTGTCCCGCACCTCCTTGCCCCGTGCTGGGCTGAGGTCCCTTCCCTGCTGACCCTTCTGCTGCCTGGGGAGGGGTCTCCTACCGCGGGCGGGGCAGTGAGAGGAATTTCTGTCACAGCACCCCAGCAGCTCACGTCAGCCTCTCCACTAGCAATGCTCTGAGGATGCTATTTTCAGGGATTTCTCTGCGAGCCCGTCTGCAATGCTGCTTCCTCATGCGCTCAGCAGATATTTTTGAGAGCCTCCTATGTGCCAGGCGGTATTCTACAAGCAGGCAGAGAGCGAAGACCAGGAAAGACAAATCCCCTTGGTCCCATGCAGCTTCCAGTTTAGAGGGGAAAGGATAAATAGAGCAAATAACTAGATTAGACAACGTTTGTTTCATTCGTCAGTAAGTGCTATGGAAAGAGAGGTGAGAGGAGTGCTGGGTGGGGGGCTGCAATTGTTTCAAGGGTCTCAGAGTGGGTGCTTTAGTCCGCTGGGCGCTGAAGGCACCAGGAACGGGGTGGCTTTTGCAGTGGGAACTTTCTAGCTTACAAGCAAACAATCCTGAGGCCATGAAAATGTCCAAATCAAGGCGATGCTTTCTCCCCCAAGACTGGCCGCCGGCGAGCCTCGGCTCCTCGGCCACGTGGCAAGGCACATGGTGGCATCTGCCGGTCTCTCCCTTCTTCTCTGGGGTTCGCTGCTTCCAGCTTCTGGCTTCCATGGCTTTCTCTCTCTCGGTCTGAATTTCATTCTCCTCTAAAGGACTCTGGTAAGAGGATTAAGACCCACCTTGGGCCACACTGTACTGAAGCGAGTCAGAAGGTCCTTGCTTGCAGTGGGCTTTTCAGCCTTTGATCCCCTCCCACAGCTTTTCTCCATCAACAGAGTGGCTGGGAGCAGGCAGAGTCCTGCTTGTCTCGGTGTAAGGTGTTAGAGAGCGATGGAGTCTTACAAGAAAGACGTCGTTTTTATTCTCCTGCCTCCCCCTGGGCACACATTAGAGCGTGAGCCCATTTCCTGGGGGCTTTGGCAGAGGAAGCCGAGTGTAGGTTTAGGAGAGAGGCAGGGGCCCTGGCACGGGTAGGGGCGAACAGGGGCCTTGAGGGCAGGGGGGGAAATGCCGGCCACGCACAGCGCGTTTGTGTTCCTCACGAACGGAGCGTCCAGGCTGCTTTCCAGAGGGCTGGCGAGGAGTCCGAACTTCCACCGGCACTGCGTCCCGGCTCCAGCACTTGCCTGGATCGGCTTCCCTGTTGCCCGCACCGTGCCGTCGTTTCTCAGCAAGCGCGGAGCAGCTGGTAGGCTGGCCGGCCGTTTGGATACCCTCTTCTGGAAGCGTCTGCTCAAGTCTGTGGCCCATTTCCCTCGCTAACCTGTAGGTGTTCTTTACACACTCGGGGAGTGACAGCGGATTGGAGGTCACTGGGCCGGAAAGTGAAGCAAAGCTGCCCTTTCACCTGCACCCTCTTCCCACCTGTCTCCCCACCCCGTGACCCAGCACGTCTCGACCTGCGTTCGGGTAGCCAGCGGCTCACAGATGAGGGTCCCAGGCGCACCCACAGCTGGGCCTGCAGAGTTCACAGCAACGCAGGGGCCCGGGGACGTCCTGCTGGAAAGAGGCTGGTTCCGTGGCAGTTGGCCGAGTGCTTGGCCACGGCCTCGTGGACGGTCCATGAAGGCCTTGCTGAGGACGCGTCCTGTGGCGCATGGTGGGAGCCGCTGGCCCGGCTCCCCGCGCACGCCCCGGCAGCGTTTCTGGCGGCTGCCTCCGTGGCCCTCTGCGGCAGGGGCTTGCTCTGTCCTGAGGGCTCGTAGGAGCTGAGGCCTCTGCACCAGTTGGGGGTGGGGGTGGCAGCTGGGGTCCCTCCCACATCCTTGGACCTGCCCAGAGGGAACCTTCTGCAAGGTACCCCAAGGTTCCCCAAAGTCAGAGCCCACACCCCTTCCTCGGGGCCGGGAGCCCCCAGCTTCCCGCCTCCCCCTCCGCTGGGGGCCTGCCAGCGAGTGGCAGCAGCTGGCTGAGCTTAATTAAGCCCCAGGGGGCCTGCTCTCCACCTGGTGAGGAATCAACAGCAATAACAAAACAGCGATGGGGGGGTGAGGAAGCAGGGCGGGGGCGGGGCCTCCCGCTTCTCCGGAGGGTGGGGTACGGCAGCAGGAGCTTCCTGGCTCCTGGACCCTCCCTCTGGGTCCTGCCGGGTCCGGGCAGTGACAGAGCTGGCCCCGCCCTCCCCGCCGGCCTTCCCGCTGGAAGGGGGTCCCAGTCGACAAGGGATTTCCGCCAAGGAAGAGGGGGGACTGGAAGCGCGGTCCAGGCTGCCAGGCTCCTGATCTAGCGCCGAGCTGAGCTCCCCTGCCAGGCTCCAAGTCTGAGAGCAGAGGGGAGGGGTGGGACCCCCAGGAAGCAGAAGTCTAGAATTAGCGGGAGAGTAAAAGGCCAGGGGCCGTGCACACAGCCCAGGAAGGGGCTTTCTAGGAGCCTCCGTGTCTGACAGACAGCTTAGTGGTTTGAGGTCCACCTGTACACACAGAATGATTCCTTTAAAGGTTATTTTTAACGTGTATCCTGCCTACTTCCAAAAGGGATCTGGGAACTGCAAGCACACAACAGAACTGTGGGAATAGAAATAGGCTGATTCATTGACGTTATACTCCAATTAGCTTTAAGTTTTGTTCTGAGCTTCCAGGTACCTAAAGCAAAAAGGGAAACAAGAAAGGTTTGTTATTTATAGTTTTATTTTTATATTTGCAGCTTTTTTTTGTTCTTTGTGTTTTTGGTTTGTTTTTTTTCCAGGAAATTTTAGGAGCAATAGGAGGTTTGTGGAAAGAATAAGCTAAGCCTTGAAAGGCCTAGAATGGAGTCCCAGTTCTCTGACCTCAGGTAAGGCAGTCAGCCTGCCTGGGCCTCAGGTTTGTCTCCTATGAAACAGAAATACCAGTGATGTCTCCCTGCTCCCCTGGGTAGGTGCTCATGGCTATGGAGTACAGTTCAAACTAGTAAAGGGACATTTGGGACCCACCCATCCTGCAACCAAATAGCCTCTACTTTTTCTTTGTGGAAAGATTTTTAATTATGAATTTAATTTTATCAGATATAGGTTTTTTTTTTAAAGGTTTCTATTTTTTCTTGTGTCAGTTTTGGTCATTATTGTTTTTCAAAGAATGTGTCCATTTCTCCAGGCTGTCAGATTTATTGGCATAAAGTTGCCCAGAACATACTCTTATTTTCCTTTAATGAATGTAGGATCTGTGTTCCAGCTTTCATTCCTGATACTGGTAATTTGTGTTTTCTCCTTGTTTTTTACTTGAGCAATCTAGCTAGGAGTTTATCAATTTTATTAATATTTTCAAAGAAGTAACTTTTGGTTTCCTTGATTTTTCTGTTTGTTCATTTTCTATTTATTGATTTCTGCTCTTTTTAAAAGTTATATCCTTCCTTCTACTTTTAGCTTAATTTTCTCTTCTTTTTCTAAATTTTTAAGGTAGAAGCCTAGATCATTTATTTTACACCTTTAGTGTTTTCTAACATAAACATTTAAAGCTATAAGTTTCACTTAAAGAAATGTTTTGTCTATAGCCCATACATTTTGATGTCATATTTTCATTATCATTTAGTTAAAAATATTTTCTAATTTCCATTGTGGTTTCTTATTTTACCTATGGCTCATTTAGAAGTTTGTTGTTTAGTTCTTTAGTTTCCAAATATTTGGGGAGGGGGGGATTTAACAGCTATCTTAATGTAATTGATTTCTAACAACTCTATTGTGTCTAGAGAACACAGTCTGGAGATTTTATTCCTTTCATCTTTATTGAGACATATTTTATGGTGAATGACTCGTGTGCAGTTGAAAAAAAGAGGTGTATTCTGCTGCTGATGGGTGGAGTCCTCGATGCAGGCCCACTGGGTCAGTGCGGTGGCCTCTCGTTTGTCTCATCCATGTCCTTATGGGTTGTCTGAGTTTGCCACAGGACTGCCAATGCAATATACCTGACATGGGTTAGCTTTTATAATGCAAATTAGGAGAAAATCTTACAGTTCCGAGACCATGAAATGTCCAAATCAAGGCAACATCAGAGGTGCTTTCTCATCCAGGTCAGCTCCTGGCGCCTCTGGGGTCCTGCCACGTGGCAAGGCAAGATGGCGGCCCCCTTCGCCAAGGCTTGCGTCTCCAGGAGCTCAGCTGCGCGCGAGCAGGCATCTCTCCTTGGGCCTCAGCAACTTGAGCCTCTCAGGGTCTCTCTGTGTTCTGGGGCTGTTGGCGAACCTGGAGTCCGCTCAAGACGGCAGAGCTCCCTTTCTCGGTTTCTGATTTCAGGGCTCGGTTCCCCCACGGCCCCAGCGAGAGGGCAGAGGCCCAGCCTGCCAGGCGGCCAGCACAAGGCCCCACCCGCACAGGGATGGACTAGCTCAAAGGACGGAAGGTTTTCTGGGGCTCTTAAGACTTCGGATTTTCACACTGGTTCTCTGTCTACTCGTTCAGTCACTTACCGAGAAAACAGTCAAAATCTCCAGCTCTAACTGGGGATTTGTCTGTGTCTCCCTTGAGATCTGCCCGTTGTTGCTTCATCTGTTTTGAAGCTCTTTTTTAATTGGGCCCATTTATGACACCCCTTTTCATCCCTGATAATACACATTGTCTTGAAGTCGACTTGATCTGTTTTTTTTTTTTATTGTGGGTAAAAATCAAATTTTTCACAGTACATACCAATATTTGTAAAATGATATATAAATATATCTGCATCTATGTGCTCATCTGTTAATATAACCAGTTCACTTTCTTATGACTAGTATTCACATTGTATATCTTTTTTCCATGCATTTACTTTAAAATTCCCTGTGCTTTCTATTTAAAGTACAGTAATCTCTTGTAGACAGCAGGCAGCGTCTCTACTCAGTGTAGCAATCTAGGCTTTTTCATTGGAGGTTAGTCCATTCACACATAATGTAATTATTTATGTGGTTAGGCTCAAGCCAGCTTGCTATTCGTTTTATATTTATTCCACCTGTTTTGTTCCTTTTCCTTTCCTACTCCTTTTTTTCCAACAAGAGAGGTTTTTTTTTTTAAAAAAAAAAAAAAAAAACATAGTCTATTAAATAGTTCAAAATTCTAATATTGTCTCCTTAACAATATGAACTCTTCATGTAAATTTATGGAAATTAATCAAAAGTGTTTTCACTTATTTTTCCTTTCATGAAAGTAATTTCTTTATTTTTAGTTGTGTTAAAATATACATAATATAAAAATTATTTTAATCATTTTAAGTGGACAATTCTTTGACATTATTGCGTTGACAATCCCGTGTGACTGTCACCAACATCTATTCCAGACTATTTACATCATCCCAAACCAAAACTCATACCCGTTTAGCAGTAACTCCCCCTTCCCCTCCCTCCACCCCTGGTCACTGCTCTTCTGCTTTATCTCTCTACGAATTTGCTTATTCTAAGTATTTTACATAAGAGAAACCATACACTATTTGTCCTTTTGTGTCTGGCTTACTTCACTCAACCTGATGTCTTCAAGTTGCATCCATATTGTAGCACGTCATTTCTTTTTACAGCTGAATAATATTCCATTGCATGGTTAGACCACGTTTTATTCATCCATTCATCTGTGAAAGGGCCCCTTGGGTGCTTCCACCTTTTGGCTTCTGTGAATAATGCTGCAATGAACATTGGTATTTAAATATCTGTCTGCGTCCCTGCTTTCAATTCTTTGGGGTATATACCTAGGAGTGGAATTGCTGGGTCATATGGTAATTCTATTTTTAACTTTCTGAGGAATCGTCAAACTGTTTTCCACAGAGACTGCACCATTTTACATGCCCACTGCAATGTACAAGGGTTCCTGTTTTTCCACATCCTCACCAACACTTGCTATTTTCATTTTTAAAATAATAGCCATCCTAGTAGGTATGAAGGGGTATCTCATTTTAGTTTTAATTTGCCATTCTCTAGTGGCTTATGATGGTGAGAATCTTTTCATATTTTTATTGGTCATTTGACTATCTTCTTTGGAGAAATGGCTATTCAAGTCCTTGGCCCAATTTTTAAAATTGGATTGTCTTTTTGTTGTTGAGCTGTAGGAGTTTGCTATATATTCTGGACATTAAGCCCTTATCAGATACATGGTTTCCAAACATTTTCTCCCATTCTGTTGGTTGTCTTTTCACTTTCTTGCTAATGTCTTTGATGCACAAAGGTTTTTAAAATTTTGATGAAGTCCATTTTACCTATTTTTTCTTTTGTTGCTTTGCTTTTGTTGTAAAATCTTTAAAATCCTTTGTCACTACAAGGTCTTGGAGATATTTCCCTAGATAGTCTTGTAGGAATTTTATAGTTGTAGCCCTTATGTTTAAGTTGTTGATCCATTTTTAATTAATCTTTGTATATGGTGAGAACTAGGGGTCCACGTTAATTTATTTGCATGTGGATTTTCAGTTCTCACAGAAGCATTTGTTGAAGAGACTATTGTTTCTCCATGGGGTTGATTTGGCACCCTTGTCAAAAATCAACTCATCATAGAGGTATGGATTTATCTCTGGACTCTCAATTCTATTCCATTGGTTTGTATGTCTATCCCTATGCCAATACCATCCTATTTTAATTACTGTAGATTTGTAATAAGAATTTAAGTCAGGATGTGTGAGTCCTCCAACTTTGTACTTCTTTTTCAAGGTTGTTTTGACTATTTGGGGTCCTCACAATTCCATATGATTTTGAGGATCAGCTCTTCTATTTCCGTAAAAGAATAAAAAAAAAAAAAAAAAAAAAACTACTGGAATTTCTATAGGGATTGCATTGAATTTCTAATTGCTTTAGGCAGTATTGACATCTTAATAATATTAATTCTTCCAGTCCATGAACATGGTATGTCTTTCCATTTATTTAGGTCTTTAATTTCTTTCAGCAATGTTTTATAGTTTTCAGTGTACAAGTCTTTCACGTCCTTGTTTAAATTTATTCCTAGATATTTTATTCTTTTAGATGCTATTGTAAATGGAATTGTTTTCTTGATTTTCTTTTCAGATTGTTCATTACTAGTGTATAGGAACCCAGCTGACTTCTCCTTTTTTATGTTGTATCCTGCAACTTTTCTGAATTTGTTTATTAGCTCTAGTAGCTTTGTTGTGGAAATGTCAAGATTTTCCATATATAGGATCATGCCACCTGCAAGTAGAGAAAGTTTTACTTCTACCTTTCCGATTTGGATGTCTTTAATTTCTTTCTCTTGCATGATTGCTCTAGCTAGAACTTCTAGTACAATGTTGAATAGCAGTGGTGACAGTGGGCATCCTTGTCTTGTTCCTGATCTTAGGGGGAAAGCTTCAAGTCTTTCACCATTGAGTATGGTGTTTGCTGTTGGTTTTTTATAAATACCTTTTATCATGTTGAGAAAGTTCCCTTCTATTCCTGTTTTTTTTACTGTGTGGTGTTTTTTTTTTTTTTGTTTGTTTGTTTTTTTTAAAGATTTTATTTATTTATTCATTTATCCCCCCCTTGCTGCTTGTGCTCGCCGGGTCAGCTAACCACGCCGTGCAGGCGGGCTTGCCTTCACCAGGAGGCCCCGGGAACCAAACCCGGGGCCTCCCATATGGTAAACGGGAGCCCTACTGATTGAGCCACAGCCGCTTCCCTTTTTTTTTTTTTTTTTTTTTTAAATCATGAAAGATATTGGATTTTGTTGAATGCCTTTTCTGTATCAATTGAGATGATCATGTGGTTTTTATCCTTATTTCTATTAATGTAGTATATTACAGTGATTTTCTTATGTTGAACCATGTTTGCAATCCTGAAATAAAATCCCACTTGATCTTGGGATCAATATACTGCTGGATTTGGTTTGCCATTATTTTGTTGAGAATTTTTGCACCTATATTCATAAGGGATATTGGTCTATAGTTTTATTTTCTTGTCCTATTTTTCTCTGGCTTTGGTATCAGAACAATGCTGGCCTCAAAGAATAAGTTAGGAAGTATTCCCTTGTCTTCTATTTTTGGAAGAGTTTGAGAAGGATTGGTTGTTAAATCTTTAAATGTTTGGTTGAATTTAGAAGTGAAACCATCTGATCCTGGAATTTTTGTGTGTGTGGAGGTTTTAAATTACTGATTCTGTCTCTTTACTTGTTTTAGATCTGTTGAGATTTTCTTCTTCTTGTGTCATATTAGGTAATTTGTATCTTTCAAGAAATTTGTCCATTTCATTCAGGTTTTCTAATTTGTTGGCATATGATTATCCATAGTATTATTTTATAATCCTTTTTATTTCTGTAAGGTCAGTAGTAATGTCCCCACTTTCAATCCTGATTTTAGTTTTCTTATCCTCCTTTTTTCTTTGTCAGTCTGGCTAAAGGATTGTCAATTTTGTTGATCTTTTCAAAGAACCAACTTTGGTTTTGATGATTCTCTCTATTGTTTTTCTATTCTATTTCATTTCTCTGGTCAATCCTTACTATTTCCTTCACTCTAGTGATTTTGGTTTAGTTTCCTCTTCTTACTCTCATTTCTTTCATGTGTGGAGTTAGGTTATTGATTTGTGATCTTTTTTAATGTCGACATTTAGCGCGATAGCTTTTGCTCTGAGCATTGCCTTCACTGTATCCCATAATTTTGGTATGTTGTATTTTTGTTCTTTTCAAGATATTTCCTAACTTCCCTTGTGATTTCTTCTTTGACCCTATTGGTTGTTCAATAATGTGTTGTTTAATTTTCATTTATTTGTGCATTTACCAGTTTTCCTTCTGTTATTGATTTCTAGCTTTATTCCATTGTGGTCCAAGAAGATGCTTTGCATGATTTCAGTATTTTTAAATGTATTATGTTTGATTGTGGCCTAACATATGGTCTATCCTGAAAAATGTTCCATGTACACTTGAGAAGAGTATGTATTGTACTGTAGTTGAGTAAGGTGTTCTACATATGTCCATTAGGTGTAATTGGTTAATAATGTTGTTCATGTCCTTTATTTTCTTATTGTTCTCCAGTTTTAGATGTTCTATCAATTAGTTTAAGTTGTGTATTGACGTCTCAAACAATCATTGTAGGACTATCTATTTCTCCCCTCAGTTCTCTCATTTTTCGCTCCGTATGTTTTGGGGCTCTCTTGTGAAGTGCACATATTTTTTATGATTGTTATCTTTCTGATGGATTGAACCTTTTTGTCAATATATAATGTCCTTCTTTATCTTTTATAATATTTTTTGAGTTAAACTCTATATAGTCTGGCAAAATATAGCCACTCTGGCTCTCTGTTGATTATTGTTTGCATGTAATATCTTTTACCTTCAACCTTTTTGTTTCTTTATACCTAACATGAGTCAGTTTTAGACAGTATCCAGATGGATCATGCTTTTTCATCCAATCTACCAATTTCTGTCTCTTAAAAGGGGAGTTTAATCTGTTGACATTTAAGATAATAACTGAAAGGAAAAGATTTACTATGCCATTCAGACATTTGTTTTCTGTGTGTCTTGTATGTATTTTTGTTCCTCTATTATTCTACTATTTCCTTTTTGTATTTAGTTACTTTTTGTAATATACCATTTTGATCCCCTTCCTCTTTCCTTTTCTCTATAATATTCAGTTATTTTCCTAGTTGTTACTTTTGTAGTTACAATGAACATCTTTAAATAATAACAACCCATTTCGGCTGGTGCCAACCTAGTTTCTGTGATATAAAAACTCTCTACTCCTATATATCTCTGTCTCTCCTCCTTTATATTTTTTATTGTTTCAGATTTAATCTTTATACATTGTATGCCCATTAAAATAGATTTAAAATATTATTTTCCACATTTACCTGTTAAGTCTTACAGGGGGAAAAACAGTTACAAACCAAAAGTAATACAGGATTGTTGTTGCTGTTTTTACCAGGAGGTCCCGGGGATCGAACCCAGGTCCCTCCATATGGGAGGCAGGTGCCCAACCACCCGAGCCACATCCGCCCCCCACAGGATTTTATATTTACCAATATAGTTGTCTTTACCAATATTCTTTGTTTCTTTTTATGGCTTCAAATTACTATCCAGTGTCCTTTTATGTCAGCCGGAAGGATGCCCTTTAGCATTTCCTGTAGGGCAGGTCTTCTGATTACATACTTTTTCAGCTTTTGTTTAACTGTAAATGCTTTAATTTCTCCTTCATTTTTGAAAAAATAATTCTTCCAGATCTAGAATTTGTGGTTGATCATTTTTTAAGGATTTAAAATCTGCTATTTTACTGTTTTCTGGCCTCCATGTTTTCTCATGAGAAATCCACTATTAACCTCATTGGGGATCCCTTATATTAAGAGAAAGTCAACTCTCTCTTGCTGCTTTCGAAACCCTTTTAGTCTTTGGACTTTGACAGTTTTGCTATAATGTGTCTTGTAAGCTCTTAAAGTCTGTCCTGGTCGAATCTCATCGAGCTTCCTGGATGGAAGGACTCTGAGCAGATTTGAGAAGTTTCCAGACGTTATTCTTCAAATACTTTTTCTGTCCCTTTCTCTCTCTCTCATCCTTCCGGGGTTCCAATGATGCGGATGTTGGCATATTTGATGGTGTTCCACAAGTTCCTCAGGCTTTCTTCACTGTTCTTCATTATGTTTTCTTTCTCCTCCGCCTTCTGGATAATTCCTATTTTCTTACCTTTTGCTGATCCTTTCTTCTGCCTGTTCAAATCTGCTGTTGAATCCATGTAATGAATTTTCATTTCAATTACTGTACTTTGCAGCTCCAAAATCTGTTTGGTTCCTTTTTCATAATTTCCATTTCTTTATTTTGTCCAGACAGGTCTTCCTAATTCCCTTTAGTTTTTTGGATATGGATCACTTTAGCTCACTGAGCATATTTAAGATGGCTGATTTAAAGTTTTTGGCTAATAATTCCAATGTATGTGCTTCCTTGGGGATGGTTTCTGGCAAATGCTTATTTTCCTGTGAATCGTCCTGTTTCTTTGTGTATTTTGTCCATTTTTTTGTGGTGAAGTGGACATTCTGGGTAGTGTTATAACCCTGGAGATCTGGTTCTCCCTCTCCTCTGGGATTGCGAGGAGTTTTGTGGTTGGTTTTGTTTTGTTCCTCTTGAGGGCTGGAGCCCTCACCTTGTGACTTTGCCAATTGTTTTTGCTCCCAAATGAGAAATAGAAAATGTCAATGTTAAAAAAAAAAAAAAAAAAAAAAAAAAAAGGTGCATGTCTTTAAGACTCCCATGCTGTGTTTCTCTCTGATGAGGGTTGGAACAGTGGCCCTAGAGCCCCCCTGCCCCCCACCCAGCAATCTGGAGTAGCTGATCCAAAGCAGTGGTCAGAGACCAGACCACACACCCCAGATTTTGGAGGCCCGAGACCTTATAGCCCACCCTGCCATCATGAACCCAGGCTGCAGCCCCCACTGCTGCCTGCACGGCTGGGATGGGGTGGCAGCTGCTGCCTGGAGGCCAAAACTCACTTGTGCTCACCATAATTTACCAGCCTCTTCCTGTGGCTCTTCCCTGGATGCTGCATAGTGCTCCACTAGATAACAAGAGTTCCAAAAGTAGTTGATTCATACAGTTCTTGCCAGTTCAGTTGCTGTTTTGGTGACAGGACTGAGTTCCTGGAGTTTCCTCCTTTGCCATCCTCCCATAAGCCTCCCATCCTCACCTTTAGTTTTTGTTTTGTTTGTTTATTTTTAGGAAGTACCAGGGATTGAACCCAGGACCTCCTACTTGGGAAGCAGGCGCTCAACCACTGAGCTACATCCGCTCCCCAATAAGAGTTGGTTTCTTCATTTGTTTGTTTTGTTTATCGGAGGTACCAGGTAACAAACCTGGGGACCTTGTACATGGGAAGCCGGCGCTCAACCACTTGAGCTACATCGATCCCCTCACCTTAAGTTTTATTTATTTTTTTAAAATTTAATTTTATTTTTTTCATTTTTTTTTCCTCACCTTAAGTTTTGAAGGACATTTTTTGCTGAATATAGAATTCTAAGTTCATGTTTTTTTTCTTTAAACCTTTTAAAGATGCCATGCCATTTTCTCCTGACTTGTTTTGTTTCTTATGAAAACTCAGAAGATTTCTTGTCCTTGTTCCCTTGTATGCAGTGTGTCCTTTTTTTTTTTAAACTTTATTTGTACATTTAATAATTGAAAATATAAACAAGTAAAAACTAAAAGGTAAACACAGATGAATAAATACATAGGTTTCTCAATTAAATGTAATGGATACATATAATTTTTTTTTTTTTTTTTATCAAACAGTATGTTACACAATATATTTGGTTCATAGTAACACATTCATACGGTATTTGTCCTTTTGTGTCTGGCTTGCTTCACTCAACAGAATGCCCTCCAGGTTCATCCATGTTGCCATATGCTTTAAGATTTCTTATCCTTGTTCCCTTGTATGCAGTGTGTCCTTTTATCACCAGTTGCTTTTATGATGGTGGCTTTATCTTTGGTTTCAGTAAATTGACTATTTCCTAAATAATCCTACCTGAGAGCTTTATCATAGTTCCACTGTGAGCACATCTTCCTTTTGACTGCAAGCACCTCAAAGGTTAGGGGCTCTGGATTGTACCCCAAAACCTGTTATGGCTTCAATAAATGTTTCTCTGGATTACTGCTGAAGCAGAGGGTCTGGTTTTCTTTATGTTTATCCTGCCTGGGATTTATTGATTTGTGGGTTGGTATTTTTCATGAAATTTGGTTGCCGAATACTTTTTTCTCTCCCAACCTCTTTTTCTCCCTCTGGGATTTCAATTATAAATGTATATGTATATATATATATGCTTGACTCTTTGATATTGTCCCGTAGGTCACTGAGGTTCTTTAATTTTTTTTCAAGCATTTTTCTCCCTGTTCTTAAATTTGGATTAAAAAAAAAAAATCTATCAATTTCACTAAAAATTTCTTCTGCAATCCAATCTGCTGCTGGGCTCATCCAGTGAAGTCTTTATTTCAGAGATTGTATTTTTAAGTTTTAGAGTTTCCATTCTCTGTTGATATGTCTGCTCATTCATCTTTCTTTTCTTTTAAATTCTTCTCTTCTAAATCCAACATCTTGTGATCTCTGGATCTGTTCTGTTGACTTTTTTTTCCTTCCTAGTTATGGGTCACATTTCCCTGCTGCTTTCATGCCTGGTAATTTTTTACTGTATGCTGGACATTTTAATTGCTATATTGTTGAGAGTATGGATCATGCTACCTTCCTTTAAAGAGTATTGAGTTTGTTCTGGCAGAGAGTTAGTTTACTGGCAGCTTGGTTTGATCTGTCAAAACTTGGTTTAAGGCTTTGTTAGGGCAGGTTCTCAAGCAATGCTTCCCCTAGGGCTAGCATAGTCCTACTCCTAAGATGTGATTTTCTAGGTTCTAAACTCAATGCCTAGGACTTTCAGGGAGGTTTCTTCACTCCAGCTGTTTGGGCTCCAGTTCTGTGCCCCCCCCCACCGGCTTCCATTATAAATTCACAGTCCCTGGCAGTTCTTCTCTGCCAGTCTTGCGGAGTCCTTCCTGGCACAGGTACAGTCTAGTGTGTTCAGACAAAGACTCAAGGGGCCTCCTGTGAACATTTCTAGCTGCCTTCCTTGCACAGCTCCCTGCTCCCTGTTCCCTGCAAATTGCAGACACCTTAGCATCCCCAAACTTTACCTGTTTCCTCTATCTAGAGAGACCACTGCATTATGTTGGGGCTCCACTTCCTTGTGCTGTATTTTGGAAAGTATTTCCAGATGGAATTCTGCTGTGAGTAGAGCTCAGGGATCACAGCCTGCCCTGGTTGCTGTCCACTGCCTGACAGTTGCCTAATACATTTTGTCCAGTTAAATAGTTGTTTATAGCAGGAGGCAATATCCAATACCACTTTTTCCTTTTTGTCATGGCTGGATGCAGAAACCTACTGACCTACTTTCCTGCTGTTTGTAATACCCTTTCCAAGGATACCCCAACTCCACACATCAAAACCCTTCTCATGAATGTATATATTTATTCATCTGTGTTTACTTTTTAGTTTTTAATTGTTTACATTTTCAATTATTAAATGTACAAAATAAAGTAAAAAACAAAAAATTAAGAAAAGAAACCCTTCTCATGACTCAAGACCCCATTCAGATGCCACATCGTCAATGAAATCTTCTCCAATCCTGTATGGAGGAATAGCCCCACCAGAGAACCTTATCATGTTTCCACAGGGGTCTTGGCTGTTGGCACATCCTCCTCTTGACTGTGAACATCTCAAGGGCCAGGGACTCTGGACTCTTTGTGGCTTCAGCAAGTGTTTCTCTGGGTTACGGCTAAAGTAAAGGGTCTGCTCTCCTAGCATGGCTGACCTCTCAGTTGGGTGGGGTGGGTGTTTAAAGGTGAAGATGGGGTCCCCATAGACATGGGCCCCGGGAAGTTCAGTCACGTGTTCCGTTATTTCATTCATTTATCCAGTATTCAACCAAAAAGTCTTTGCCCACCTGCTGTGTGAGGCCCTGGGGCTGGAGATGAAGAGCCCCTGGTCTGGGTGGCGTGGGCGAAGAGAAGATGCCAACACTCGCTCTGACCCGTGGTGGGACGTGGGCACTGCACTCAGACTCGCACCCCACGCGTCAGCAGGGGGAGGCAGGGGCCAGCTGTGCGGCCAGGGAGGAGGGTCTGGTTCTTTCCCCAGAGGCTGGGGTGGCACCGCACTCATGGCCACAGCCAGCCCCCCGCCAGGGGCCCAGGCAGAACGCCGCCCGGGGGGGCACCAGGGCACCCCAAGGGCCTCAGCAGAGGCCAGCTCGCACCGCCTCGCAGCAGGGCCCCGGCCAGCGTGGTGGGCTCCTTGGGGGCGCGTGCTCCCCTTCTCCCGCGGCCTTCTCCCCCCTCCCTCACCGCTCCCTCCTCCTCCATCTTCCTTCTCTCCCTCCCTCCCCTGTGTCCTTGCTTCTCTCTCCCTCCCTTCAGACCAGCTCTCTCCTGTAGCATCAGAGACGGCCTCCCCCAGCCCACAGCTCTCCCCAAGGCACTGATACAGAGGTCGGTCTGCTTTCTTCCTCTCCTCTGTCTCTCTTTCTCCCCTTGGCCCTCTATTCCCTCCCCTTCCTCCCTCTCTCTTTCTCTGCCTTTCCCCTCTCATTGCCCCCTGTCTCCCCCGCCCCCTTTCTCCCTCTCTCTCTTTCTCTCTTTCCCTCTTTCCCTCTCTCCCTCTCTCCCCTCCTTCCCTCTCTCGCTCTCTCTCCCTCCCTCTCTCTCTCTTTCTCTCTCTCTCTCCCTCTCCTCCCACAAAAGGCAAGAGGAATGCAAGTCAAGATCTTCCCTTGGCGATAATTATCGAAAAGTTCAGTGCAGAGACAGACAGGGCTGCTGTGCGGGGAGAGGAGGGGAGAGAATATTAAAATGCATGTGCACAGCTTGGCTTTGCAGCAGATGTTGGCATAATTAGAGAGGAAAAATTATGAAATTAATTTGTGGTTCAATGTAAATTTCAGTGACGGGGAAAAGCTGGGCTCCAATCACCTCGGTCCACGAGCACCCCACACCGCAGCCTGCACCAGCTGCCGGGGAGGTGCTAATTGTCAGAACCTATCCAGGGGGAGAGAGGCTGTGTGGAAGCAGCGAGGGGGCCGACAGCTCTTAAAGGCGCAGGTGCCTGGAGGGGGCAGGGAGGGGACTTGGGGGCGTCTGAGCCCGGGAGGGGTGGGCTGGCACCCTCAGCAACGGCTGAGGTTCTGAGGCGCACAAAGCGGGGTGCTCGGCCTGGCCCCCTGCCCGCTCCCCACTGGGACAGGAGACCAGGGGTCCCCCTCAACCTCCAGCGGCCACCGTGGCATTTACAGCAGGCGGGAGGCCGGGAGGGGCCTCTGCACCTCAGGGGGCTGCGGGCTGTGTCCTGCAGTCTCGGGTGTCAGGACACCAAGGGGCCTGAACGGGGAGTGCCTTTGCCTGCCTTGGCTCTGCCCCGGCCCCTGCGTGCCCGCCTCCTGCCTGGCTTCCTCACACGGTGGCTGCAGGGTCCTGGGGGTACCCCATCTCCTGCAGCCAGGCCGCAGCCAGGCCCAGGAGTCCCTGTGCCCCCAAGGGTACAGGCCGCCCCTGCCCCCGCCCTCCACGAGGCCCTCCACCTGCCCGTGAGGCCCCGGGCTTTCCACGAAGGCGCCCAGAGGTCCCAGGCTGTGTGGACCCCCCTCTGCCTCGCTGGCCACCACCTGCCCAGTACCTCCTGCACTCACTGCCCGTCCGGCCCTCCCTTGGCCTGACCTTGGTGTGGCCACCCCTGACGCAGAATCACCAGGCGGCCCCTCCTAGCGCTCTGTCCAGGGCCGCGTGGCCACCTGCCCACCTGCCCCTGAACTTAGCCGCTCCCCTTGAACTGCCCCTGTTCTCTTCACGATCCCGAGCTGCCTGTGCCCAGGCCTCCCCTCACGCTGTCCGCTCCAGGGACTCCCTCTCTGAGACTCTGGTGTGGTCCTCGGCCAGCAGGTGCTCCAAGGTCCACTTTGGTGTGGCTGCCCGTGACCCACGACCCCCGGGCTCCTACCCCTGGGCCTGTCTCCTGCCGCGCCTGCCCCACCATCCCTGCCTCCCTGGTGCACTCCTCTCCACCCGTCAATGCCTGTCCAGCAAGTGCCAGCTGTGCTCTGCGGCTTCACCAGCGGCTCCACCTGAGACCAAGTAGCGGCACCCCGAGCTTCCTCCATGACGCCATCCCTTTTGCCACCAGCTTCTGATCCTTGGGCCCGGGAGGTTTTCCTTTTTCCCTTAATAAGAGCAATCTTTGCTGAGCTCAGGCTGGACACTGGCGTCCCCTTAAGGCAGGGTCCTCGTCCTCCCGCCGGGCAGTCACAGAGACGCGGCTCAGGGAAGGCAAGGGGCTCGCTGGAGCCTTCTCTCCCACCCCTGCGTCCCTCCACCCCCGCGTCCCTACGTGTCCTACACTGACCTTGGTGCAGACCACAAGGGCCTCCTCGCATGCCCTCCTAGGCTGCTGCTGCCCCTGCACTTTCTCAGGTGATTCCTCATCCTGATGCCGCCTCCAGGGCCAGCCTCCAGGCCTTTCTTCTCCAGGAAGCCCTCCTTGACTACCTTGGGGGCAGTGCTCATGGCCCATCGGTAGCCTTCCCTTCCTGGCCAGGCTTGAGGCGCCCACGTCGGGGACCACAGGCCATGCTCTTGAGGCCTCTTCAGTTGCCCGCCGGATGTGAGGTACACAGAATACGAGCCCATCGGCCGATCGGTCGGAGGCCCGTCCCTGACGTCACCAGTTCCCCTTTCCGCTCCCGGGACCCAGGGACGCAGAAGCCTCGCCAGCCCTGGGCTGTTCAAGGGCGGCGGCAGGGAGCTGCCTTCGGGCGCCGCCGCCCCCAGGCCTTGGCGCTGCGCGTTCTGCTTTCCACGCGGCGGCGGAGCGGCCTCTGCGGGGCGTGCCACAGCCTCCCCGTGGGGCCCCGGCCCTGGCCTCGTCGGGCCTGCAGTCCACGTGGGCCTGGTGCTGTCAGAGCCCAGCCCAGTGGCCTCGCTCCACGCTGACCCTCAGCCAGCCCCGGGAGCCCTGAGCTGCCGCCGCCCCCCACCCAAGGCTTCCCGTCCCCAGGGCCTGCGCTGCCGCCTCTGCCCCCGCCTGCTGCCCCCCCACCCCCACTTGACCCCCCCTCCCCGCCCCCTCGGCTCGCCCTCCTCTCAGGGCGGGCTTCGCCCAGGAGAGCACACTCCTTCTGGGAGAAGACCCTCCATGGGCAGCACGGCTCGCTCCCGCCGAACAAGGGGCTCGGCTTGCTGTGAGGTGAGCATGCTCTAGAAAACCCCCAGTCCGCCAGGTTCCCACGGCCTGCTCAGCTCTGTCCTCTGGGACCCAGGCAGGGGCAGGAAGTTCCGCCACCCCTGGGGTCCTCCAGTGGGCAGCGAACGGGCTCGTCCCTGGTGGACTCGAGGCTGGGCCACGCGAGGCCCTCGCGGTGGGGCAGCGGCTGTGAGCCAAGGGGCTCCATGCCAGCTCCGTGGTCAGGGCTGCCCAGGCGGCGGCCACGGGCAGGAGGTGATGGGGGCAGAGAAGAGGAAGTCACCGCCCCAGGTGAGACCCGAAGACGTCTACAGAAACCCAGCAGGGCCCGGGGCCTGGAAGCCAAGGGGAGGGAGCCCTGGACAGAGCCAGGCCGCGCCCGTCCTTGGCCCCGGGGTTCGGGCGCCGGCCACTCTGACCACAGCCTCCCTGGGCCCCTGGCGAGGACGCACTGGGCACAGCAGGAGGCCCCGAGGCTGCCGGCTGATGCCCTCCTTGGGGAGGGGCACCTGGCGAGGCCGCAGGGCTGTAGGCTCTCGGGGCCCACACCGGGCCCCCTCCAGCCCCTTCTCATGAGATGGGGGCAGGGCTAGGTCTCCCCTAGACCCAGGGCAGGGACCAGCTCAGAGTGAGGCTGTGTCCAGCTGCCCAGCCTTGGGCAGGAAGCCGATTCCTACATGCCCAGTCCCAGGGTCTCGCAGGGGGAGCCCCAGGCTGGCCCCTGCCCACTCTGATCATGGCTGGCATGGCCCGGGGGCCCTGAGAGAGCCCAGAGGCAGCCCAGGGGGCAGAATGGGGACAGCAAGGGCCGAGGACAGCAAGGGGCGCCCACTCAGCACCCGCCAGGCGCGGGGTGGACGGGGGCTGGAGTCACTGGGCACCCAGGGCCGGAAGCCCGTGCCGTCTGCCCTGGACAGGGCAGGATTTTGGGAGTGGACTCTGGACTGGGGGGAGGGGAGGGGTCCTGCACGTCCTCCCCCAGCCCCACCTCCAGGCCCTGGCAGGCCTGGGCAGCGCCCTCAGGTCTGGGCACGAGGCCCGGCGGGGCACTGCCCTCTGACCCTCGCTGCCGCCCCCGCGCTCCCCCCAGCCCTTCCTGGGCTCTGGTTTGTTCCGATCCCTCTAAACTGGGAAACTCAGCACAAGACGAAAAGCGAGGCAGGCCGGCGCCTGGAGCGCGTGTCCACGTCTCTGCGTCCACGTGGCTGCCCTTGGGGTCTGCAAGGTGTGCGGGGGTCAGCGCGGCAAGGGGGCCTGTGCGCCGCGGGGGTGCGGGCAGCGTGTGCACACGTGTTTCTGGGGTTACTCCCAGCGGCCCCCTCCGCCCCACCCCCAGCTCATTAAGGCGCCCCCATTATTCTGGCACTTGTGCGCCTCACGTACCAGCAAAGAAGTAATTTACTTAGAAGAAATTAAAAGTTCATTTTAATTGAGCGCACGCTGCAGTATGCAAATGAGGAGCCCATTATGTGCTCCGATGCGGAGACAAAGCGAGAATCGCTTAACCCTCCGCGTGCCGGGGTGGGCCTCGGCTGCGGGAGCCTGGGGGGCCGGCGGGCTGCGGGGAGCACCCCTCGGACCCACCTTCCAGCAGCCCCAGCGGGTGCACGAGGCACCTGGGGGGCGCCAGGCTCCGAGCAGCCAAGGGCCTGGGGTCTGGGGTCCCAGCCAGGCTCTGGGCCCCCATGGGGGCTCTGGGGGTGCCTGCCTGGCCCAATCTCCAGCTGCCCGAGCAGAATCCCCGAGGCCTGACGGGGCCACGCGCAGAGGGAGGGCCCCGGGGCGGTGAGAATGGACCCTGCCCGGCAGGCCCGTCACTGTCTCCTGGGCAGACCCTCCGCATCTGGCAGCCCTGGACCCCGCACGTGCGCTCACTTCCACCCACGGCTCCCCTGAGACCCCCAGCAACCTGAGAAGGCAGGACGTCTGGGGAGTCCAGAGAGCAAGCGAGGGCGAGGAAATCAGGAGCCTCAGCGCCCGAGGGCCTGGACGCACCGCGGCCCTCCCCAGCCTCGAGGTCAGCGAGTCCACGGGCTCCTCCCAGAGGGCCCAGCAAGGGGGTCGTGGGCTCCACCAGGACTGTGGGCACGTTACACGGCCCTGGGCCTCATCCTCCTGTCTGTCCCAGCCTCGACGGCAGGCAGCCCCCGGCCAGGGGGTCTCTGGGTGCCCGCACCTCCTCGGCTTTGTTTTCTGCCCAGCCTCTTCCTCTAGCGTCTTTCCTCCAGCTCCTGCTCCAGCTCCTGCTCCATCTCCATCTCCGTCTCCTGCTCCATGTCTGCCTCTCCGTATCTGTCCCCAGGCCACCTGTACTGCATGTCAGGTCTGCACCTGCTCAGCTTAGCCCAGCCCAGAACAGTGGGGGCAGGCAGGACCCCCCAGCTGCCCAGAGGAGCCCGTGCCCCAGGCTGGGAGCTGGGCTCCTGCTGCACTGTGGTGGGGCCCTCGGCGGTTTTCAGGCTGGCTTTTCCCTACCTGTCGGTGAAAATGAAGCTGGTGTGCAGATGAGGGCACAGTCAGCCCACCACACCCACAGAGCCACATGGGCTGTGGGGCCGCTGGCACAAGGTGTGCCCACCCTTCCCAGAGCCACGCTGGGCCCTTGGCCACCCCCGCCCGCTGGGGCCCTTTGGGGTGACTGGCCAGCCGGACCCCAGCCTGCTCGCTCAGGCGTCTTCTCTGGCAGTGAGCCTCCCCTCTGTGCCGTGCCCCCCATCGCTTCCCCCTGCTGGGCTGCCCTATCCCCGATGGCTCCCAGACTCGGTGCACAGTGGTCTGGGGGTCCCCACGATCAGGCAGGGCCCCCGAGAGTCACCTTAGGTTCGCTGGTCCTGGGCATCCTCAGCAGGTGTTGGTGCCGCCAGGGCCTGTGCCCGGCAGGAGGAGCGCCCAGCCCCCGCCCTGTGGCCACAGGTGCCCTGCAGGCCCCTCTCTTGCGCCCGTCCTGGGGCAGGAGGGCCCTGGCGGGCAGAGGGAGAAAGGGGCAGTGGCCGCAGCCTGGGGCTTCCTCCCCACCTCCTACCAGGAGCGGCAGCAGCGGTGCCCTCAGGGTAGGGGTCCTGCCAGTGGGCGGGCAGCTGCGTGGGCTGCGTGCCCCAGGCCAGGGACAGCCCCTCTGCGCCTCCGCCTCTCCCACCTGCTGGGCAGCCCCCTCGGCGGCCTCAGAACGTGGCCCCTCCGTGGAGTGGCGTCTAGAGCATGGGGGCTCTCCCTCAGTGCCCCCACCCCTGCAGGTCATTCCCCAGAAACGCTGGGAGCCGGCTGGGGGCTGGGCTTTCCTGCTGAGATCCGTCTAGGAGAAGTGATGGGGTTTGTCGGCACTGGCAGCGTTACCGAGGCCACTGTCCGAGAGGACCCCCAGCCCTGCCATGCCCCCCTCACACCCAAAGCTGCCCATCGTGGCGCGGGGCCTTTGCACTCCTGGCACGCCCTTGCTCGGGGCCCAGCCCTCGTCCCTCAGTGCCAGCCCAGGCCCCGGCCTCAGGCTCCCCAGCCCTGCACCCCCCACAGCACGAGCCCCAGGGCCTTGGCAAGGAGGCTTTTCTGCTCCAGGGACGCTGGCACCTGAGTCACCTGGGTGTTTGTTAAATGCAGACCCCAGGCCTCTCCCATCCTGGATTTTCTAGGACCCCCCGGGGCCTGGGCGTCTTCCCGCAACTCCAGGTGCCTGGAGTCTGGGGACCTGGCATCTAGAGCCGCAAACGAGAGAAATAGAGACGTTTGGAAGTGTCAGCCCTTCACTGGCCTTCGAAGCCGCTCGGCAAGTGAGGTCCACGGCTCCTGGCGTGGTGGCGGCGCCGGGAAGGCGCTCCCCACTCCCAGCTCCCCCCACGCCTGCTCTCCGCCGGCGGTTTCTCTGTCCGAGAACCCCGGCGTTTGCCCCGCAGTGGGCATTGCCGGCCGCGTCCCGCGGCGCTGGCAGCTTCCTCTGACCCCGTACTCCTTGCCAGGCGGGAGCTGGACCGGGTGCCTGGCCAGAGCCAGGCAAGACTCGAAGGTGGCGGCGGCGCCGCGCGTGGCGTTGGCGGCAGGTGGTCCACGTGCCCAGTGGGGATCGCCGTGCTCGCACGCCTGCTTCCGCCTCGGCTCGGACACTTCACAGACAGCCTCCTGTCCGCCCACGGTCACCCGGTGCGCAGGCCACAGCCTGGCTGAGGCCGGCTTTGACTGGCGTGAGGGTTTTTGGGCACCCTGTGCACTGGGGGTCAAGGGCGCCTGGTGGCAGCCGGCAGGCTGGGGCTGCCGGCGGGTCTCGGGACCTCTCTGCGGCGTCAAGGGCCCAGGGTTTCTCTCCTGGCTGCCGCCCTCGGCCAGGCCCCTCCAGCCAGGCATCCACGGACAGGCGGGCAGAGTTGCTTCAGGGCCCCGACTGACTCGCCTCGGAGGGCCTGGCGCGTCGGGTGGGTGGTCTGTGCCGCTGGCTGGCTCTTCCCTCCTTGCTCTGTGCAGCCCCCCGCTCTGGGGCTCCTCTGCCATGCACCCCAGGCCCCATCCGCGAGGCCCACCCTGGCTCTGCATCCTGCCCGACCGTGGCCACCTGCCCAGCTGCCTTCAGCTCCCCTCAAGCCAAGACGTGTGCCAACAGCGGCACTTGTTCCCTTCAGCAGGCACCATGCGCCACCCCGAGGGAGGGGTCCCTGCACCCTCATTTCCGAAGGCGATGACGGAGACGCAGACAAGAGAGCCTAGTATTCAGGTCCCGGAGCTGGCCGGGGCAGAGC
Organism: Tolypeutes matacus; assembly: GCA_026826555.1. Lineage (NCBI taxonomy): Eukaryota > Metazoa > Chordata > Mammalia > Cingulata > Chlamyphoridae > Tolypeutes > Tolypeutes matacus. The sequence continues at coordinate 1,015,047 of JAKSZT010054288.1, read as the reverse complement.
CAGACTCTTCTGGTTTCCAGGGTGGACGGCCGGGACGAGAGGGTGGGAAGTGGGGCCTGGGAGACCCTTGGGAGTCGGGGGGCCACACACCAGTGTCCAGGCCAGGCGGCCAGGCCCGGGCTATGCCGTCTGCTAGCGGCAGGCCCTGCGGCCTCCTCTGGGGTCTGCTCCACACACGGGGGCCACTGAACAGGCGTCGGTGCTGGCGGCGCCGTGGACTCCTCGGGGACCCAACGTGCAGGGCAGCTCTCAGCCGTGGGCGTTGGAGCCGGAGGGAATCTGGGTGCTCACCTGATCCCAGGGGAGCCGATCCCCCCCCCCTGGGTCTGACTCCCCCCCGCCCCCCCGGGATCCCGGGAGAGGGGTGTGGGGGGGGGGGGGGGGGGGATGGAGGGAGACCCAGCTGCCCACAGCCTGCAGCCCCTCCCCTGACCCCGTGCTCCCCCCAGAGCCCTCCCAGTAGTAAAGGGGATGACCCCTCTGCGGCACTTCCGGAAGCCGCACGCCTTGGCCACGGCCCACTGGGGTGGGGTGAGGGGAGGCGGAAGCACGGCGGCCTCGACTCATTGGATGCCGCGCAAACCGCGGGGTGTGCTAAACGTGGTGTCCACAGGTGTTTTTCTGTCCTGGTGATGATCGGACTTTGGGCTAGAAATGTGGCCCCCATTTAAACGGGTTTCTGCAGAAAACAGCAGGTGGCCTCTGAGGGGTGCACGGGCTGCTGGGCCTCTGCGCCGGAATCTGGCCACGGCGCAGGGCCAGGGCCGCCCGGACTCACAGCAGCCCCGGGAAGGAGTCAGATCCCGTCTCAGGTCGCAGGTGCGGGGTGGCCGGGGAGTCAGCCAGGGCTCGCGCCGGGGCGGGCTGGGGTCTGACGGGGGCGGGAGTGTCTGTGCACACGTATGGGCCGATCCCACGCCCCCAGGCCCACCTCCCCTTCTGCCTCGCACACCCTCATCCTAGCGGTGGCCTCATCTGAGCCCGCTCCCCAGCCAACGTTCCCTGGTCAAGGCCGAGCCATCCCTGACAGGCCGACCCAGACGCCGCCTCCCCTCTTGCGCCCCCAGTGGGCAGGGCACCTCGCTCCTTTCCTGGGGTTTGCCGTGTTCTTGTGTGATAGCTGTCAGTGCATGTCTTCCCTGTCTTGTGGCTAAAGCCTTGGGTCATGGCCAATGTCTTACTCATGCCATGATCTGCCCCAGGGCCTTGTACATAGTAGGAAGTCAACAAATAATCGATGGGTGGACGGGTGGGTGGGTGGACGGGTGGGTGGACGGCTGGACTGGGAAGCCATGCTGGTGAAGGTGACATTTTGAAAAGGACGGTAACTGAACATGCTAGAAGCTTGCAGGTGGTCTGCGCCCTGTGTCTGGCACATGCGTGGGGGCCTCTGCAGAGGACCTTCCAGTGGCTGCTTCTCCATCAGCGACTCTAACACGTGACTCTGGCAGGGGAGCTTGAGCCCGGGGCTCCCGGTGCTGGGGCCAGGGTGCGGCAGGGCTCCGGCCACCTCCTGCTTCTGGCCCCTCGGCCTGGGCTTCGCCCGAGTCAGCCTTGGCCAGGCTGGGGCTGGCCGGGTGGGGACCTGTCCAGGAGGGTGGGAAGCATGGGGGGCGGCGGAGGGCTTGCGGCCCCCCAGCTTCTGCTCCTCCTATCCCAGCAGACACCCGGCCCTGAGGACTTGCTCATGGGCCTTGCCTCGTCCCTGGCCCCTCTGACCCTGCTCCCTGCCCCTGAGACTGGCAGGCACAAGTGCCCCTGCCCGGCTGGTGACCGGGCTCTAAGGAGTGGGGCAGGTTTGAGTTTCCTGCAGGACCAGCCACGGCCACCGCTGCCCTTGGCCTCCAACCTCCAGAACAGCAGGACGCCGCAAACGTCTCAGCAGCCAGTCCCCCAGGCTGGGAGAAGCAGGTGTCTGGGCAGGTGGGTGGTGGTTCTAAGGGGACCCACTCGAGTGGCGCGTGAGTCCCTTGTGGTCCTGGAGGACGCCACCCACCGCCCCGAGAGGCGCAGTGAGCTGGCGTGGACGGCTCGACTACGGCACCATCTGGGTGCCCCTGAGCGTGGCTGGGCCACTTGCCCTTCACTGAGGCCCTGGCGGCTCTGCGTGCCCCTGCCCCCAGGCCCCTCCTCTCACAAGGCCAGGCAGGAGCATCTCCTCCAGGAAGCCTGCCAGCACCAGTGCAGCAGAAACTTGCTCTTCCCCCTCTAAATTCGGAGGGTTCACCCTCCTGCCAGACCACCCCTCTGTGAGCGCCGGGCCCTCCCCCTGTGGGAGGGGGCCATGAGCATCTTCCCACGGCGCCTCATGCTGGCCTGGGACTGGGTGGGGTGCGTGATGAGGAGGCCAGTGGCTGCAGAGGAACCAGGTGTCTCCCGTCCCCCAAAACCTCCGGTGAGGGTCAGCAGAAAGGCGGCTTGGGGGTCTCTGCATTGTCTGGCCCTGAGGCACCCCCGCGTGGCCCCCGTGCGTGCAGGGACTGCCCCATGAGGATGCCACAGGGCTGGCCTCGGCGGGCTGCACCGCGCCCCCATGCGCGTCCTCTCCCGCAGCTCCAGGCAGCAAGAAGGAAAGAGTTAAGTCCTCTGTGAGCAACTGCGAGAAGGAAGCGGTAAACAATTTTTCTCTCTCTCGGCTAAATTAATATGCAAATTCCTAAGCCCCCTCCACTCTCTTCCCCTGCCTGGAAATTAGCGAGGTAGAATGCTCGGGCTAATTATGCATTCAAACGAGCAGGCTGCGTTCCACGGCGCCAAGAGGATGCTGAAAATGATTAAGACGCTGAAATTGAAATTCAAGCGTGGCCCCCCGGTACATCTGGAGCCACTCGCGCGCGCCCTGCCAGATGCGACCCAGCAGTGACCGCCAGCCACCCCTGGTGGTGGGGGCAGGTCAGTCCACACCCAGTCCCCAGGTGAGGTGGAGGGAGGCCCAGAGCAGTCTCCCCCTCTCCTTTCCAACATCGCATGCCAAGTTCCCCGCACCCTGTGAACGAGGCCAGCCCCCATCCCGAGCAGGGCGGTTGGTCCCAGGCTGGCCATGGTCTGGGCCCGTGGTTTCCAAGAGCCACCAGCGCCTCCTGCGAGTGCGTGTGGGGACTCGCCTCCCGGCCTCCTTGGCCTGGAGCAGATGCTCGTAGGTTGCATTTCAGAGCACAGTTTCTCTGCAAGGTGGGAGTTGGAACAGTGGGGTCTCGGCAGGGGCCATGGGGCAACTGGGACGGGCAGTGGGCAGCTGGAAGCAGGCAGGCTCAGGCAAGCCCAAGATGGCTCTCCTAAGGGCTTCTCTCTGCCCACGGGTGAAGTCCAGGCTGCCTGCCGGCCAGCCTTGGCCCTGCAGACCCCCCGTCCTCCCGGCCTATGCCTGCCACGCACATCAGCGCCTCGGCCCTTTCCCCTAACGCCCTTGCTTCTCCGCGTCGAGGGGCCCTCTCCTGGACTGCCGTCCTGCTCAGGTCCCTCTCCGTTAACTAACTCCCAGCCCAGGCCTCTCTGTCTTCCCCTCACTCCTCGCGCCACTTTTTGTGATGCCTTTTGATGTCTGTTTGCTTCTTGTCAATTGTGGGGATTTGATATTTACAAAGTCTCTCC
>JAKSZT010054288.1:987628-1001456 GCA_026826555.1 Tolypeutes matacus | reverse complement strand
TTTGGTCTTTCCCTCCGAGGCCCAAACAAGCCGAAAAAGTGAAGAGCCCCTGGTTTAGGAAGATCTTGCTCTGTTCTGAGCTGAGACAAATGCGCATCTATATCCTCTTCTAGTTCTTTGAAGGTCTTACTTTTTATTTTAAATTTAATTTCTTTAATTTCTAAATGTACTTAATGTGTCTGAAATTTGCTCTAGAGCATGGTTGAATGTGAGGACTTGTATTAATTGGAACCAGCTGGTCCAGAATCATTTCTCTACTTTTTCCGCTCCTGGTGGACATGCCTCCTTAACCACCTACGAAACACCGGCTTGGCGCCATCTCTGGATTTTTGGTTCTGTTCTGCTCATCTCTCCGTCTCCCTCTGTGCGGCCCGCCACCCTCTTTCACCTGTTACTTTGTAATTTGCTGCGGACTCGGCTCCTCTCCCTCGGGTGACAGGAACATCAACTTCTTGTCTCAGGGGGTTTTTCATCTTTAAAAAAACCCCATTGGAAAGCATTAAATTTACAGTTTAATTTTGGGAAAGTTGACGTCTTTGCAGCACTGAAGCACCTCTCACAAGCTTGGACTTGGCCTCCACTCAAGATGCCTTGTGCATCTGCCTGCAGCCATTTCTCCTCTGCTGGGAGTTCCCTGAGGAAGCGGCTGCTGCAGTTGTTTCTCGTTAGCAATGGGCCCTGCCTGGAGTATTTAGGGATAAAGAAGCATCATGTCTGCAACTTACTATCAAATTCCAGAAGAAAAAAATATGCAGAGAGAAAATAAAATGAATGTAGTAGAGTAGCAACAATTGGGGAATCTGGATAAATGGAAAATTGTCATACTATTTCTCTGGATTTTTTTATATATTTGAAGTTATTTCTAAATTAAAAGTTACAAAATAATGAACAAACACACAGCTTCTCCCCCACCCACAAAAAAAGCAATAAATGGATGATAACATTATCAAATGGAATTTGTTGTGTTCGTGTATTGATGAAATGAATGCCCTAGGCAGATTCCCTGATATTGACCCATCCTTGAATTTCTGACTGAATCATACTTGATCAAAGCTCAATATTCTTTTAATGTCACACTATATTAAAATTCTAGTATTTATTTCCAGGTGCTTGCTTTTATAACCATAAAAGTAGGTTCCCTTTCTTGTGTTTGCAGCCCTGCATAGTTTCCATCCTCCTCCTCGCCGGTTTCATGTCTTTGCCTTGTCTTTTGTGTTCTAGCATTTCTTCTTCAGGTTTGTTCTCTGGGCCACAGACTGGTTCCCTGAAGTATCAGTTTGGCTCTCGGCTGATCCTAATATATTTCAAACAGCTTTATTGAGGTATGATGGACATATAACTGGACGTATTTAGAATGCATAACTTAAGCATGACATCTGTATATATGCGTGAAGCCATAATCGAGGCACAGGCTATTTCCATCACCCCCAAAGCTTCCTCATGCCCCTCCCTTGACCTCTGTCATAGGCCGAGAGCCGTCACTACAGGTCCGTCTGCGTTTTCTAGAGTGTTTAGCAAATGGAACCACGGCTGTGTGCTCCGTTTTGCCTTTCGTCTCTCACTCCGCACCCTTATTTGAGATTCAGACGTGATGCCGGGAGTGTCTGCCACGCTCCTGTCCTTGCTGGGCCATGCCCTATGCTGTGCGTCTGCCCAGGTGCTCGCCGTCCACCTGGCACGGACATTTGGGTAGTTTCCAGGCTTTGCCTGTTACTAATAAAATGCCACAAACGCGCGTGCCTGGGCCCGGGTCAAGCCTCTGCTTCCTCTTCTCCCGGGTGCGAAGAGGTGCGGACCCCGCCTGCGGCAGATGGTCGGTGTGTTCCGCTTCCAGGTTCCGCTTCCAGGAACGGCCACGCCCTTTCCCAAGTGGTGTGTCCCCAGCACAGGGATAAATTCTAAGATAATGTTTCCAGTTAATTCTTTTCCTGTTTTATCCAGCAACTATTTTTAATCCCAGTGTATCATCTTATCGCTTTAATTTCTACAGAAATCTGTTCTGTTATTTCATTGCCAGTGCAATGAACGTGTAGAAACTTCCTCCTGTTTCCTCCAGTAAGTCTGTCCATGAGAACACAGCTCCCCACCGCCCTGTGCTCTTCCCCACTCCCTCCGGGCTGCACCCACAGGACCCTGTCCTGATGCTCTGACCTGCTGTACCAGGAGACGGGAAAGAGAGATGTGGTGGTGACGGAGCGTTTGGGAGAGAGAGAAAGAAAGCAGTTGGGGTGGGAGGTTTGCTGTGATCAGCAGGAAAGATGCTGTGACAGTTTGAATTTTCTGAATCCCAGAAAAAGATGATGTTCCTAAACTAACCCATTCCTGTGGGTGTGGAGCCCTTTGATTGCATCAAATCCAGGTAAGGGGCCTTGGATTGAGTCACTAGGTCAGATCGCTTTAGGGCTTTGGATCGGACCAAGTCAGCGAGGTGGCCTCTGCCCTCTTGCTGGGTCTGATATAAACGGAGACACAGAGAGAGAGAGACAAGAGGAAGGAAGCCGCCAGGTGTGACCCTGCCACGTGAGAGAAAGGAGGAGGGAGACGGAAAGGACTCGGGGTCGCCTACCGCTGCAGAGGCAAGGAGCCCAGGAGGCTGAGCGGGGGAGGCTGGACCAGCAGACACGGTGTGGGAAGAAGCGCCCAAGGGGCTGGGCCCACAGAGCAGCCCCGGGCTGGGGAGACGAGCCCTGCCGCTGCCCGAGCGCCACGTGGCAGGACGCCAGGGCCCCAGGAGCTGACGCTGGCGGGAAAGCATCTCTGCTGGTGCCTTGATTTGGACATTTCAAAGCCCAGAACTGTAAGCTTTTACCCAAAATGAAATTCCCATCATAAAAGCCAACCCATTTCTGGTACATCGCATTGGCAGCCTTTGGCAAACGAAGGCAGATGGCGAAGAGGGATTTCAGGATGTTTGCTGTGGCTGTCCTGTTACTCTGTGGTCCATGCTTCTCAACGTGGCTTAAATGAAGGCTTGTGCCACTTTCCGATGCTTTTCCGGACGCTGTGCATGTAAGTGCCGGGTGCCATGAACTGCAGGCCGACACGCAGCAGCGGGCTCAGCCTGCAGTGAAATCCGAGCCCCTGTCTGGCCCACAGGCCCCCACCTCAGGGCCCGGGCACATCGGCCTGGCGGAGCAGGGCTTCTCCCTCTTCCTGGCCCTCTGTCATCCCTTCTCCTGGCAAGTCCCACTCGTCCCTCGGAGGCAGGCAGGGAGCTCTGCCCTTTCCCACGGGCTCCATAGGCACAGCCTGCCTCGTGCCAGTTCCCGCTGTGCCTTGGAACCCCCACGGAAAGCAGCTCATCAGCTTTTGTGGTCCCTGGTGCCTCAAGAGGCACTGGGTCGACTCCCCTGGCCCTTCTGCCTGGCGGTCTCTGTCCTGTGCACATTCCGAGTCCAGCCACACAGACCCTAGACCCCCAGTGGGGTCGTTCCACCTGCTCAGCTCGCCAGCACCCCAGGGCATTCTCCCACCATGTCCCTGGAACACGACATTTCCTGTGGCCTCCATCCCCACCACTTGCCCCACCCCTTCCCCTGCTCGCCCCTCACCCCTCCAAATGCAAGTGCAGGCACTGTACTGGGAGAAGACTTTACTATAGAAAAAGTCAAAGTAAATGACAGCCAGGTGAACCTGTAGTTACTGCCCCCACCACCGGGTCAGTGCAAAGGCCCTGGGGTCCGAGTCTGGTCGCCCCAGCAGGGGCCTCGTCATCCACCTGGAAGGGCTCCTGGCTCACTCTCAAGGGCCGGTTAATGGAATGGAGATGCAGCTGCACCGTGACGCGTCTCGAACACGATGCTCCACAGGAGGAAGGCGAGTAACGGCAGGTCTGCGGGTGGAGCTGGCGAGTGTGGGGGTGCTGCTGCAGGGTGGCGGCTCCGGACCACCGAACGCGCCGCCCCCTGCAGAACAGCGTTTGGAGGGCGGTAGTGGGCGCTCCTTGTAGAGCAGGTTCTGGGCTGGGGAAGGACTGCACTGCCATCCCCAAAAGCACACCAAGGCCTGAAGAACACTCCAGAAAGAAACGCCTTTTCACTTGCTGTAACTTGGCCCTTGCCAAGCTCAGAGGAGAATTATTTTCTCACAGCTGCCCTGCTTGGAGGAGCAGAGCTGCGGGGGCCCAGCGTGGGAAGTGCGGACCTAACCCTGCCCTGAGGGCGCTGGTGCCAGCAGAGGGGCGGACACTGCAAACAGGGCCCAGCTCCCACCTGCCTGCCCCATACCCACCCAGAGGAGCTGCAGCCCCTGCACCCCCCGGGGGTGGGGTGCCAGGACTTCCCTCTGGGCATCCTGGGCCCTCAGTCTCCTCTTCGGCCCCGTGAGGGGGCTGGATGCTGCAGGCTGGAGGGCCCTCCCTGGCGCCCACTCCTCGCAGGAGCGGTTTCACCCTCTGGGGTGTCTGGAGCTTCCTGGGGGCTTGAGAGCAGGAGTGGGTGGAGGGGGCCAAGAAAGGGAAGCCCAGGCCACCGTCCCCGAAAGAGGAAGGAGCGTGGGTGGGGAGGGGCAAGGAGCGCGGGGAGTTTCCCAGCCTCGCAGCCGCCCGTCAGACACCAGGTGGCCCCTGAATGTGGCTGACCTGTGACCTGGACCCTGGCCTGCAGGTCAGCTGGCCGCAGGCAGGGGCCACCCATCATCCAGGGCGCCCGCTGGAAAGAGAGCTCTCCCAGGGTGCTCCGGGGAAAAGTCCAGAAGATGGCCCTGCACTGAGGAAGGGGCCAGGCTGGGGCGGGCAAGGGCACGGCCCGGGATCGGGGGCATCGAGCATCTGCACCTGGAGTCAGAGGGCCAGGGAGCCCGTCCTGGCTCTGCCTCCAGCTGTGCTCAGCTCAGGCCACTCGCTGGCCACAAGCCTCAGATCCCTCGTCTGTATGGGTAAGAGAATTTACCCTGCAGTGTCGTGGGCCTTAAATCAGATGGGGGAGGGGGAGGGGGACCCAAAGCTGGCTTGGATTGGCCCCACCCGCCAGCTCCAGCCATGGGCCCACCCCGCCCCTCTCTCCCCCATGTTTGACCCCCACTGCTGGGGGACAAGCAAGGGGGCACAGAGCCTCCCCTCCCCCAAAAGCCGTCCTGCCCCTCCACCCCCTTCCTTCATGGAGGTGGGTGAGCAGGGTAGGTTCCCAGGGGCCCCCTCCACCGGCGCCCTCATCCCCAGGCTGTAGCAATTGTCCTGGGGAAGTGAGAGACGTAGGCTGAGGTAGGAAAAGTGGCCAGAGGTTGGAGGTCAGAGGCCAGCCTGCCTTGAAGCTGCATCTGACCCTGGACAGGCCAGTGCTCCTGCTCCCTGCCCAGGCAGCCGGACAGACGGGCAGTAGCCTCAGAGCCAGATGGACAGACGGGCAGCGGCCCCAGGTTCGGGCCAAGCCTACAGCGTCTTCCGGGCTCGCGGCCTCGCCGCCTTCTGTCCTTCCTGCCCAACGCCTCCTCTCTTTCTCTTCACTTTTCTTTCCTTCTTTCCTCTCTCGTTTTCTCTTTCTTAGTTTTCTTTGTTTTTTCCTTTTCTTCCTTCCACCTTTCTTTTTCTTTCATTCCTTTGTTCGTCCATTCGCTCAGCCATCCTGGAGAGGAATAATCCAATAGTTTGTCCTGCAGGGTGGACAGGTGGCCCCAAACGAGAGCATCCGTGGCAGTGGGGCGGGGCCTGGGTGAGGAGGGCCTCCAGGGCAGGAGGCCCAGCCTGGGCCCACCCAGGGTGCCTGGGACGCAGGAGGGTGCTGGGGTTCCAGAAGGAGCAGGGCAGGAGGCGGGCAGGGAGCCAGGCCCTGGGGGCTGTCACAGAATCAAAATGGAACCCAGACCCCTGCCAGCCCAGGGCTCCCCCGCCTCTGCAAGGGGCCCTCCCTGGCCACTCGGCCACTCCTATGTGTGGCCTCTTGGGGGCAGGGTGGCCGGGGCTGGGCTGGGGGTCGGGATGCCAAGTGCAGACAGCAGGACAGCTGGCCATGGGCAGGGCCAGGGGCACCCTGCTCGGAAGGGCAGTCACGGGAGAGCCGGGCTCTGCCCCAGGAGGCCTCGGCTCCAAGTGGCTAAGCAGGGGGTGGGTGGGGAGGGAAGGGCCCACCCCAAGACACAGCGCCATCCTGCCTGATCCCGGCTCCCCCAGTCCTGGGGTCTCTACATCTCGCTGCTGTGCCGCTGCGCTCCTGGCCCCACCCTGGCCCATGCCCTGTGATCCAGCCACAGGCACGCACTGTCCACTCTGCTTCCTGCAGGGGTGCCAGCTGGGGTGGGGGAGGGGAATGACCAACAGCCGGGGTCCAGGGTGATCTGAGGGCAGGCTCAGCCCTCGGCCCCCACAGCGTCCAGCTGGCCTGGCATGGCACGACCTGGCCCACTCCGTCCTGGGCCCCAGGCAGGGCGGGGCTCAGCTTAGGGACGGGGGTCAGTGGGCGCCTGCCACCCACCAACTGCATGTCCTCTCTGAACCTCGGTCTCCTCATCTACTCCGCCATCTGAGACGCTCTGCCATGCCAGCTCCTGTCCCTTTCCTGGCCCGTCACGGGCATTTTTTCAGGGCCATGGGAAGATTCTCCCTTCTCCCTTCTCCCTTCTCTTGTGGCGAGCGGCCTTCCCTTATAGACTTTGGGTGCCATAGGCCAAAGGCCCTGGAATAGGGAAGGGATGGGGCCCCGCTGTCACCCGTCAGGGGCGCCTGCTGTCTGAAGGCACTTGCCCTGCTCAGCCTTGGCCTAGAGTCCACCCCCCAGGCCAGCCCTGAGCAGCTCAGGGGGCAGCCCTTTCCCAGGTGGGGCTGGCATCAGCACAAAAGGTGACAGTCACAGAGGCACCCCCTGGGGCTGCCCTGGCCCGTCCACGCAGTCAAGCTCCCGAGTCACAGCCCAGCCCTGGGTGTGGCCAGGGCATCCGGGCACAGAACCTGTGGTCAGCCTGGGCCCAGCCTGAACCCCCACACCACGGCCGGACACTGACTGCAGCCCCAGGGGCCGTGGCCCTCCGAGTGAAGGACCCCCTCCTGGGCTCCGGGTGACAAGTCAGCATGTGGGGCAAAGTGAGGGCACACCACCCCATTCTTGGCATTGCCCACTCTCGAGATGGGAGGGCTGAGCCCAGGGGTGGGTGCCAGCAAGGGTGTGGAGGGGACGGGAGGGACGGGGAGGGGCGTGGAGGGGATCGGGGGGGAAGGAGGGGTGGGGAGGCCAGCAGCAGCCGGCCGCACGGCCCAGCCAGGAGGGACCCCGAGCCTGTAGACAGGAGCAGACCCTCACCCCAGCCTGGGAGGCGGCCTGATCCGCTTCAGGCAGCCCCCGCTGGCTAAGCTCCCCGAGCCCCCAGGGGCCTCTGTGTCCTCCAGGCTGGAGCCTTGCGATGCGGCCTGGGGCAGGTCACCTCACTTCTCGGAGGCTCTGCTGCCTCCCTGTAAACGGCATAGAACATCGTCCCCGCAGGGGCGGCTGTGCCTCGTGAGAGGATGTGTGTCCATCGTGTCTTCCGTGCCTGCTCTCGGCCCTCTCGTGTCCAGCCTGCCAGGCTTTTGAGCACAGATGGAGCAGAGCGCACTGTGCCAGCCCTGGAGTTCCCAGACACCCTCCGGGCACTTCTGGTGCCGCCCTTACCTGTGGCCCAAGCCCTGAGCCCCTGCCGCTGCACCAGGACTCTGCCCCCCACTCAGCGCAGTCAGGGCCCAGCTGGCAGCTGACCTCTGGGCGCCCCTGGTCTGTGGGAAACACTCCCCACCTCCCTCTCCTGTCTCCTCCCAGAAGCTCCCTCTGGTGACTCCAGGACCAGGACAGCCTGGCCTGCAGGTAGCCACCACTAGAGCCCATGGCCACGGCCCCAGGACAGCCACGGCGCCAGGACAGCCACGGCGCCAGGGGCCACCACAATCCTTGCTAGCCTGTCAGCTTCATGCAAAGGTGGAATTGCCCCCAGAGACCCAGAGAGGGGGGGTGACTGGGCCACCCCCGGGGCTTCCCCTCTGGCCTAAGCAGCCCTCCTTCCTGCCTCTCAGGACGGCCCTGGAGGCTGCAGGGGTTTGCTTCAAGAACTCTGAGGCTCACCAGGGCCACAGCCTACAGAAAGACACAGACTCGGGCCTGGTGGCTCTGCCCCTGCTTCTAGAAGTTTCCACCTCCCCACGGACTTGAAGGCATGTTCAGACGAGCCAGCTGCTCTGTTCAGCACGAACATACTCAGCCTGCTGGCCCGAGCGGGCATCGCGGTCCCAGGACCTGGTTCGGGGCTTTGGGGCACCTGTTCCCACCTCCTGCAGCTTCTCAGCTTCTGCCCAGGAGGTCGGGCGGGGGCTTCCGCTGCAGCCCGGGCCGAGGACAGGAGGGGCCGGCCGGCTGCCCCAGGGCTCGTGCACGCGGTGTGTGGGCGCAGGGGCCTTCCACACACAGTGCCGAACCCCAGCCTCCACCCCAGGGGAACTGGGAAGTGAAATCTCTGGGGTTTGCACAGGGCATGGGTGGGGGTGACACTGGGGGTGGGGCCTGCCCCAATCGGATTTCCCCAGGGCAGCTTGCCCGGGCCGAGGTGGACGGCGGGTGCCCTCAGCGTGTGGCATCTGGGGCGGGTAGCCCTGCGGGGGTCGGGAAAGAGGCCCCGCCCTGCTGCAGGCACCACGGCCCGCCTGAACCAGCAGGGAGGGGGCGGCTCTGCGGAGCCACTGCCCAATCAGCAAGGAGCAGGCGCTGCGCCGGGCAGCCACGTCACCGTGCCCCCTGGGACAGCGGCAAGCACGCCTGCCCTGGAGAGGGTCCCTGCGCCAGCGGCGCACGTGCTAACTCGCCCCAACCGCAGGGGGCGCTGTGCTGTCGTGCACCTACGCAGGCGAGGAAACTGGCCTGGCTGGCGGGGCGCCGGCTAAGCCCGGGTCACAGTCTGTGCAGACAGCCCCTGTCGCAGGTCGGGGCAGATGGAGAGGCAGCAGAGCGCCCCGAGCCGGGGAGGACCGCCCAGGGCAGCCGGGGGGCGGGGGCAGGGCCTGGAGGGACACCGCGCCGCGCATCCCAGCCCACTGGGGCCTGACGCTATCGTCTGGGACGTGTGACACGCACGGAGGGTGAGCGTCAGCAGCTCCAACACGCTATGGGGTGTGGCCCCGGTGCCCTGGGGTTTCCAAAGCGGGGAGTCCCTCAGCCTTCCTGGATGCCAGGCAAACGTCTCTTCATCCTTCAAAACCCAGCGTGGCTACCACCTCCTACAGGAAGCCCTCCTGGACTCAGGAATCTCCAGGGCACACCCCAAGGAAGGCTCAGGGCCAGCAAGAAATGTCTGTGGAAATCCTGTACGATCCGGGCTGGGAATTGGGGGGTGGGGTGCCTGCGAGGCGCCTTGAAGGAAGGGCAGGGAGTGGGGCGGGTTCCGCGCAGACAGGGCAGGTCCAGGAGTGCAGCGCACAGCTCAGCGAGGCCTGAGAACCGGAGGTGGCCCGGGGCGAGGACAGAGGGACGTGGCATGCACAGAGCAGGGGCTTCGGTGGGAAGTAGGCTCTGGACCCAGCTGGACACAGTCCACGTTCCAAGCCTCAGCAGGCTCTCTGAGCCTCGGCGTCCCCGTCGTGGAACCCTGCCAGGAGGGCTCAGAGGCGGACGCGAGCGCACGCGCCTGGCAGCCCCGAGCAGGCCGGGCGGAGGGCGTCTCCCTGTGGGCCCTGCTCCATGTGCCGCACCAGCCGGCGGGTGTACGACCTCGGCCTCGTCGTCCTGACCCATGGGAGGCTTGCCCGCCTCTTCCTCGACATCCTTTACTTGCAAACAGGACCTTGGGGGCATCTCGTCAGTGAAGGTGGGAACCCCTTTGGGAAAAGGCGCTTTCGTCCTGTTCGGAGGAGGCCACTGGAATCAGGGACGAATCCTCGGGAGGAGAGGAGTCCCAGACAGAGCCTGAGCCGGGCAGCGGCGCGAGGCGCAAACCCGGGAGCCAGGGCCGGCGCTGGGGCTCCGCACCGCCATTGCAGGCCGCGGCCTTGACCTCGGACCTCCAGCCTCCAGAACCGCGAGGCAGCGCAGCTGCCATTTTGCCAGCCCGTCGTCTGGAGTTTGCCACCCCAGCGCTGGGGTCTGAGGCGGGGGTCGTTCATTTCCAGGTTCTCGGCGACGGCGAGGCGGCCCAGGGCCTGACGGAGGCAGCCCCATCGGCGACAGCCTCGGCACTGCCAGCGTGCTGCTCAGAAAGGGGGGCAGAAGCTTCCGGCATGTGGCTCAGGGGAGCAGCTGCCTGCAGAGCGGGAGAGCGGGGCCCAGGGCGGCCAGGGGAGAGGAAGGGGCGCGGATAACGGGGTCCACGGGAAATACTGTCAGACACTATCGAACACGGTAAACAGGACTCGCCGTGCGCTCCCCGAGCTGGCTTGGCACAGAGCTTCTCTCGGCTGGTGGCGGGGAGGGGGCTGCCCTTTGGGAAACCGCAGCGGGGGCGGCAGCCCTGGACGCACTGAGCAGGCAGCACCACCCGCCCGGCGGCCCCGGGGACAGCCCCCGCCTCTGCTCCCCGGCTGGGATCCCAGACCCCAAGGCTCCGGAGGCCTTGGAAATGGGAGTCTGGGACCTGATGCTTCAAGCCGGGCCCGGGGGCCGTGGGGGGGGGGACCCCGTCCAGTGAATCCTGCTGGGAGGCTCTGGGTGCTGGGGGCTTGGTCTCAGCATCCCGTGGGCCTCGAGAGCGAGGGCCGGCAATGCTCCCAAGGGCCGGCTCTGGACAGCGCCAGGTCTGAGGGCCCGGAACATTCCAGCTCAGCTGCAGCAGCCTGCCCATGGCCTCCACTCTGGAGACATCTGGACACGGGGGTCTGAGGCGGGTGCCCTTTGAGCCCTGAATGAGCCGAGCCTGGCGGCTCTGCAGCAGCTCCCTGTTCCGCTCAGCCCCCCAGCCCCTCCCACACCTGGCTCCTGGTCGAGCTGGAAGGATCTGTTCCTGAACAGGGGCTGCCTTGGGGGGCGGCCGAGCAACGCCCCCAGCCCCGACTGCTCCATTCTTCAGGGCACCCCACTTTAACCAGATTACAGATTCCTGGCAAATATTTTTGGGGATAAATGAATATTGGGCTTCCATGTACGTTTTCCTTTCCTTTTTTGGAGGGGGGGATGGGTTAAAGACAAATACATATTAAAACACTGACGCCATTGACTTCACCCCACCTCGCGGGCCGGATTGGACCGGGAGCCACAGCTCTGCGTCTGGCAAAGAGCCGCCGCGTCCTCGGCGGTGCCTGTTCTGCCACCCGGGAGCAGAGGGGCCCCTCCCCGGCCACCATCAGCAAATATTTGCCGAGCAGCCGCCCAGCGCCCGTCCCACGTCCTGGGGCCCTGGAGGCAGACACGCGGCAGCAGAGACCCGGCCTGCCCTGGGAGCGAGGGCAGCCCTGGTCAAGCACCGCACCTCGTCTGGGAAACGGGACTGCGCGCTTGAGCTCCAGCACGTCGAAGGGCTGGCCGGGCAGGGCTCATTGGCGGGAGGCTTTTCTAGCTTTTTCTGGAGGGTTTCCCCATGAGCGTCGTGGCAAAGCGAGCTGGGAAACAGCTGCTGGGAGAGCCCAGGGCCAGGCCAGGCCCGCACCGCCGCAGGGACCGAGCGCTGGGGCCGCAGCGGCCGCGCAGGGCGTCCGTCCTGCTGTGCGCCTGCGTCTGTGCACGACGGCGTGGCCCCGTCCCTGCGCTGGGAGGGGCCTGGCCAGGCAGGGTTCGGTCTGGCCGGATGGGCAGCTGGGCACGCGGCGTTGCCCAGAGCAGCTGGGCCTGGGCCGTGGTGGCCCTACCCTGCTCTTCCCGCCCGGGGGCCGCCAAGGGAAGCCCCCCCTCAGGATGCCAGGACACCTCCTGTGCAGGAGCTGCTGGCTGCTCACACAGCCCCTCGTGCCGGCTGTCGAGGGACAGTGAGCAAGCGCCAGGCACTCGGGAGAGCCACAGGGGGCCAGGGTGGCCCCAGGCCTCAGCTCTGCGCACGGGCGGGGGCTCTCAGCTCCAGCGGCTGCGCTTCAGAACACCTTGATGCCCAGCAGAAAGCGCTTCTGGGGGCAGGTCCGGGGTCAGCACCACCTGTAAGCGGCACGGGGATTCTGGAGCCCTGATGGGGTTCTGGAGGCTGCTGGAGAACCACTGATGGGAAGGGACAACTCCCCAGGAGACACAGTCTAGGGCGGGACGCGAACAGAGCTGGTCCCGGGGGCTCTCAGCTCCACCACTTAGTAGCTGTGGGTCCTTGGCAGGACTGCAGGCTGGGCCTCAGTTTCCTGATGGGAGTGGGTCCACACTCCTAGTGCACCTTGGGAGGCGAGGGGCAGCGGATCATCCATCCATCCATCCATCCATCCATCCATCCATCCATCCATCCATCCATCCCCTCACTCAGCCATTCATCCACCCACCATCCACCCATCCACCCATCCATCCCACAAAATGGCACAGCAGGTACTATGGGCCAGGGTTGCTTAGTTGTTGGGGACCAGCGATGAACAAACAGACAAACATTCCTGTCTTTGCAGTTTATGGACCTTCTAGTTTGTAGGCAGCACGAGGTGACAGTTCACAAAATAAGTTGTAAATAATGTGTCATGTTGGAAGGTGTGAGGGCCCTGGTAAGACATGAGGCGCCAGATGGACGGTTGCAGTCTGAAGCCTGAAACCGCTGTCCCCAGCCGCCGGGATTTCAGACCAGCGGCTTGGTGGGACTGACAGCCCTGACGGATGAGGACGTGGGAAACCACTGCTTTCCACGGCTAGCATCGTCACAGGGCATCCAGGTACCAAAACCAGCAGGGACGCAGCGATGGAGCCTGGGGCTTTGCAAGCTGAACAGATTTGGTGCCGTGAAAACCTCACTGCCTGTTCCAGCATCGTGCTGCTGGCGCGACGGATTCCACGAGGGCCCGCCCTGCAGCGCCAGCCTGCGCGGGGGACCCTGTGCCGCGACGCCTGGGGTGCAGCCCCTGCCCCGTTGTCTTCACTTCCTGACCCCTCGAGCAGGGCGTGCCAGCCGGCCGGTCTCTCGGGACTTCAGCGAGGACGAAGTGGGTTTTGCTGGGTGCTCCGGGGTCCGCCGGGGCGGTGGGAAGGCAGCTCCGACGCAGCGCTCACTGGTGGCCCCTGCTGGCTGGACTGGGAATGACCGCGCAGGAGCCCGCGGCCGCAGGCTTCAGAGAAGGGCGAGCAGAAGCCCCGAGGTTTCCAGCGACGGGACAAAGAGGAGAAGACACAGCCGCAGAAAAGGAGATTTTTCCCGATACCCATTGTCCCACTACTCAGAGACAGACATTTTGACATTTTGATGTCTATCTATGGATATTTTTTTTAACCCCAAACCCTATTTTTTTAAAATATAAGTATATCTGGAGCCTCTTCCATGTTATTAAATATTCACCTGTCCGGTGGGTTTTAATGACACTGCATTGGCTCTGGGCATTTCCAAGCTTGGGAAATGTCCCTGGCGCTGGGTCTTGTGCTTGTCAGTAGCAGTTGCTTTGGGATCATGTCCTAGAAGTGGGGCTGCTGGGGTCTGAAAAGAGGCTTTTTATGAAAAATAAACTTTATTTTCAACTTCAGAAAACGAAACAACAGGTGAAAGGCGGCTTAACAAATTGTGAAAGCCTTACATTTAAAACTGCTGTCCAGGCACACAGGCCTATCCAACCCTAAAAAATCAGTTGTTTCTCCACGTTCAGAAAGATGAGTAAATGAACACCAGTCGGTCAGCTGACATGACCAAGGTCTCCTTGTTAATGAAGAAAATGAAAAAAAAATAAACGCTTGATCACATGCACATTTACCACTAAGCCCCATATTCTTTTTTTTGACCCTTAGCATTGATATAGTAACTTCTTTACTTTTTTTTTTTTTTTTTTTTAATTATGGGTAAAAATCAAAAT